>KN832883.1:76745-565330 GCA_000827325.1 Oidiodendron maius Zn | reverse complement strand
ATGAGCAAGACAAAGCTTGGGGCTGATCATCCTGATACTTTGACTAATATAGCCAACTTAGCAGCAACGCACAGGAGCCAGGGACGGTGGGAGGAGGCGGAGAAGCTGGATGTACAGGTGATGGAGATGAGCAAGACAAAGCTTGGGGCTGATCATCCTGATACTTTGACTAGTATAGCAAACCTTGCAGCAACGTACAGGAACCAGGGACGGTGGGAGGAGGCAGAGAAGCTCCTTGTGCAGGTGATAGAGACTCGCAAGATAAAGCTTGGCGCCGATCATCCTTCCACGCTAACTAGCATGAATAACCTTGCAGTCAATTGGAAAAGTCAAGGTCGACACACAGACGCCTTAGCATTGATGAAGAGCTGTGTCCTAGCTATGCAGCGAGTCATCGGGTTTGAGCATCCACACACACAGATTTCTATGGCTACATTGGATGAGTGGAGTAACTAGAATGTCATCTCGCTAAAAGATACTTTTACTTCAACTTGTAATTCCCTTATAACAGAGTAATGGCCTATATTGCCTTGTCTAAGGGGTACTGGTGGGGACGAAACGGATATCTTACCCTAATTTAGTGCGCCTGTATTGAGTTACGGTAACCTGTATAGTTATCTACTTCAATTCATTGCAACGGCTTTTTATTTGAGCCTCATCCATGTCAATAGCGTATAACAGCTATAGGGGTCGGCGAGCAACGAAGTTGACAAAGAGAAGTTGTGACTTCCGTGTTCTTGGCCGTCAAGTCATATAATCGGACAATGCGGAGCAACTTCAGTCGCGGCCATCTGATCGAGGCTGATATAGATCACTCCTAGCGCTGTCGCTCCCTGAAAACTGCAATCCGGTGTAGGTTTAGCAGGGTTTATTGCTGTCCTTCAGTCAAAAATTATTTCAGGCTATAAATACAAATTGGCAACGGTTGCACTGCACCGTACAGGAGGTAGAAAGTTGGTACTTCACGTCCCAAGTTTGCTATGTGAGATAGCAGATGATGTTTCAATTGGCCCTGCAATCTTGCTCTCCTACAATTACTTTTGATCATACTTCGGTAAATCTAGAGTGCGTGCAGTACGTTATGGACTTTTTTTGTCCAGGTTTGGCTCTTAAGCCACCGAGCCTGCATACAAAGTTAAAGATCTAGTTAAATCAAGGCTAGACCTAGCTATATCGAGGTCTCACGAAATACCATCTGCGGATACATTTCAATCCGTAGCGCTTTTAACTGGTCGGTGTGCTCAAATTATTCGTTAAGTATACGAACAGATCACAGATTTCGCTCATAGCTGTATATTGCTGAGGCCAGACTACATGTTTAACATGAGGTATATATTGACCATAATGTCTAGCCACTCAATTTGTCTGATATTAAAGGCTTTAATTCTCCTTAAACTCCAATTCATATTACATTCGTGCAAATGTTGATATGCTCACGCCTTTGCATTCAATGGTTTCCTTGCAATCATCAAGTACATTGGAGTGAACAGATCCTCCTTTGCACCTGCAACCAAACAATCAGCAGCTGCAGCCATACTGTTTGCAGTTTTCATGGTCCCACTAGGAGCAAGTCCAAGCATCTCCATCAACCCCATAACACTGTGCGCCAGACCTCGCCCAAATTTTGTCATTCGACCAATGAGGTAGAAATCTAGGATGCTTCCCATATATTTGAACTCCCCCGCAATTGGATAATACCATGGAGCAGCATCTGGTCGCTTGGAAAGATCCTCGTGTAATTCGAGTTCGAAGCCAGCTGCTTTAATAGCTGCGAGAGCCTCGGATATCTTCACCATGTTGGAGATTCCATCGCCTTGCTCGATACCGAGACGGATTTTACGATGGTGCTCGTTCGAATTATCGTACTTGTCTGTCATGAGCCATTCGTAGACCCCAAAGACTCCGCCCGGTTTAAGGACGCGGTAAATTTGAGAATAGACGCCTTCGAGTGAGGGAGCGTGTACAGTAGCTTCGATAGCATAGACACAGTCGAATGTGTTTTCGGGAAACGACATTTGCTACTGCGGGTCAAATGGAGCACGGATATTGCAGAGCACTAGTGGTTTATACGCACCATGAAATCACCCTTCACGAACTCTAGCTGGTGTGCAAGGCCTTCCTTTTGCGCATATAGAGTAGCGCGGTCAATTTGATAGTCATTGTTATTCAATCCGGTGATGTGTGCTCCGGTAAACTTTGCAATTTGTCTCGCAGGGCCGCCAATACCGCAGCCGACGTCCAGAACTTTGTCATCGCCCTTAATACCGATTTTCGCAGCAAGGTAATGTTCGTGCCGAGCAATGGCCTGGTGAAGGCGCTCCCCGTATGCGAATCGACAGAAATGCATAGACTGGCCCCAGCCATATTCGTAGATATCTGTTCCAAGGTCGTAATAGCTAAGTTTTGTGAGCATCAAAATATTCGTGAAGCGGTCAGGTAACTCACAGCCTTGTAAGAGTGGCATATTCAGCTTTCCGTGACTTGATGAGGGGTCAGAGATGTCCACTTCTTATATAATTCAGTAATGTACTGTACCTCTCGATCAGCCGTGGTTTCATCCCTTGCGGCCTTGTTATCCCAGTGCTTGAAATACTCATCAACAGCAGCTTTGTGAGCAGTATTGTCTTTCCGCATCATTGCACTAAACCCTCCAGCTGCCATAGATGACTCTTTGTGCATCGCTTTATTGAAAGCAGCATCGCGAGAATGGTCTTCATGTTCGAGTTTTGTTGGCGCCATTTGGAAAGTGAAAATGGTAGGAGATGGTTCGGGTCTAGTTGGTCGTATGCAATTGTTTTGGGGAATTGGGGAGTCAATAGTGGTATTCCATTGTATTTATACCGCGGCGTCTCTGTTCCTGAAATTGGTTCGTGGGTATCAAGTGTTTGATGTTTCGCAGCAACTCTCGTATTCGGGTTTCTAGCGGAATGGAAACAGTTTTCGTATTCGGGTTCAGGGTAATCGTTCGACAAACCTGCGCTCAGGCTCACTTTTCATTGGATATTCCTGTGGATTCTCAATTTTGCAGATGAATTTAAGCAATTTTCGAATCAGGGGCGATAGATAAGCAAAGGAAACAGGCGGTTGGCGTCTCTCCTCAAACACTGCAATTTAGTAGCTCCTCGCCCGCCCACGGCCCGCGAATTGTAAAGTAGCATTCATCGGAGTAGGCTTGCTCTCAAAGCTGTCTAAACTGCTTTGATTTAGTGGAAGCTTTCATCGGCAATAGCTTCATTGCTGATAATGGTACATAGCTCTGTCGCATCTCACGATGCATCTTAGAGGTGTTACCAACAGCATTAAATATGTCACATAGGAAAACCATCTAAAACAGTATACTTTTTCACTCTACCACACTCAGGGTTTGAGAGATTTCAATATATCTAGAATATCTCCTAGGCATTGTATATATAGAGCCCCTTTCTTACCTAGATAAACCTGCAATCAAGTCGCTCTCATATTAGGTGACCCCCCCTTTTTGACCCTTTTTCAATGTAACAATATATCGCTCAACCATCCAACTACAGTGCCGCCTGTTCTAATAATGAGAACTGGAAATGCATGATGAAGATGTCTATCACCTGTGCGAGTCGCAAGTGGAGGAAGGGAAATAAAAGTCATTGTTGACATTACATTGAACTGGAATATTATCGGTTATCGCCGAATACTGAGTAACGTTGAAAGGCTTCCATTGTGCGAGTATACTTCGATTGCCATCTCATTAATGTAGTTTTATTCTTTTTTTTTAACCATTATAAACGTTTGAGAAACATATTGAATGCTGTTATGACGTAAAATATAATTACTTGGGACATGTTTTACGATTTTTAATGGTGTAATATCTATATTTCGATTCAACTACTGGATTCTGCGTCAAGCAGAGTATAGATGGTAAAAGATATATGACAGAGTAATCCATAATCATGCTCATGATAAAATTCCCAACGTATTCCTAGAATTACCCAAAATGGAACGAAAGCCTGTTTCAAGAGCGATTCTATGATGCCAATTTCCATCGCCTGACAGTCGAACATTCGAATTAAAGATGATTGAAGGATAAGAAAAGCGTAATCCAAGTCTAACGTAGTTATGTATGGTTCAAATTTACAAGAGTGTTACCCGGGAACCCTTGATCGAAGTTGTCAAAGTTGAAGGCAACCACGAGGTCACTGCCAGGAAGACACTGGGTGTGGTCATTGATTGCACCATTCGTGACTGTGTTGAAATTTGCAGGTAAGCAATTGAAACTCATCATTTCGACATCCTGAACAACATTAGGGATCCCAATTTGCGCCGCAACGGTGGTATCAGCGGAACCCGGCATCTCACACTGAATTTGCGCGCGGTTCTTCTGCTTCAACTCTGTCGATGAAGCTGCTTTTGCTGACTCTAAATCGTAGGAGACTAGTACAATGTCCATTACCTGGTCAAATACATCTTGGCTGATAGGAGGAGAGGCATTGGTGATGATCTCCGATCTTTTGTGTTGCCAAAATTCCCTAATCAAGGGACCCATTTCTTCAAGATAGTTTCCAATGTATATGGAACTAGGTCGCGGTTCCCCTTTAAAAAGAATATCCCACATGAGATGCCACTGCTCTGCAATTTCTTTCCCTCGTTTGTGACAATCCTTCAGTTTTCCCTTCTGAGTATCGGTAATTCCTTCAAATTGTGGGTCGTCTTGAATATTGCATGTTCCTTCTCTTATATGCGCATCACGAGATGTTGCATCGGGAAAGACTTCGTAGCAACGAGCGCAGTAGAAGTCAGGCTTTACATGCTTCCGGTGGATGTGCTGCTTGACATCTTTGATGCGCTGCAGATCGTATTTCTGGCATTTATAGTATTTCAAAGGATTCGATCTGTAGAAGGGACAAGCTAATGAATGTGGCTTGTTCCTCTTGTCCTTCGGGATGCCTTGGCTTTTCGAAGGGGGCGAGGAACCGATCAAATTCGTGTGAGAGTCGAGAGAAAGGATTGAGTTCTGTGGCGGTCCCCATTCACTACAAGAGCTTGTAATTGGGGACTTTACCCAACTGTTATCATCCAAGAGCGCATAGTGAGGATGCCATAATGACCAGTCAGGTCCCACCGACTCATATTTCGGGTTGATTAGATGGTTAAACCCCTGAAGATTAGGGTTAATCTCCTCGAGGACTTCAGACTGGCTTCGTAAAGACCTCAAATCTGGCGATGGAGAGCTTGACGCTTCACTTAACTCTGGGCTGGAAATGATGCCATGATCTACCTGGTATTGCTGGAGATAAATATATTCAGTCATGATACGTATTCATTGCGGTTGATGATGTTTTAGCGACTCACATCAAATACAAGTGAACAAGGGTTCTCAACGCAACCTTTGGTGACATCTAGAGGGAGATCCTGCTGATATTCTAGAGTCCTCGTTAATAAAGTAGGCAATATTCTGACCTGGTGTAAAGTGATTGATACCTTGGTCTGTCTGCATCGTCAAGCCGCCTTGCTCCAACGATATCGGTGCAGTATTATCGATGCAACTCGTTTCATCTGCCTTTATCTTTTTCGGATACAGATATTTCGGAGACGTACTGCGTTTGTTGTGGCGAGCTTGCACCCTCTTAATTCTCCTTCTGGCTGTGGGTCCACGAGCCGTTGCTTGGTCTTGCAAAGTAGCAGCGCACATAGTGCTTTTGTTCTCGACTGCCAGCTAAATTGGAAAAGTTGTTGAATTCTAAGCAATATACGGCAGCATTATAGAAGCCTGCACGCGCTGGCAACGGCAGCCTCGTGGAGATGAAGACAGAGAGCCACACACAGTATTGAGGACTTACTGAGGAGCACTCGATTTCTATTCATCCAATCATGCACCAACAGTTTCCTTATGTCAGGTCTGAGAAGCCTAGCCAGTGGTATAGCACGATAATATTGCAATTCTCCCCTGTTAGCCAAAGCCACTAAATGTTTAGGATTGTTGCGTCGATGCGTGCGCAGCACGAGCTCAATCGGCTGCCTTGCATTCCCGGGCAGGGATTACGTGCATCTACACAGTTGTGTACGGCTTTGCTTAATTCGGAACAGCAGGCTCGTGTCACTTATGTGCGGCACATTGTCACAAGGTTAGGCAGGTGACGTGGAACGATAACTCAACATTTAAAGTCAGGCAGCCCAACACACAACGATAATGAGACGTCTCAACTCAATTCGCGTGTCAAGTCAGATTGGCAGGAATATTCCTCCACTGATTCGAACGAACCAAGCGGACTCAAAACAGCTGATTTATTTCCTTCGTTTTGGTTGGCGAGAGGGGTTCTCTTGCAAGATCGCTGCCTCGGTGGAGCCTGCTTTATAACCCCGGGTGGCTGAGTTTTGAGTTCCAGTACCTCGCGACCAAGTGGAGCCTTACACATTGTGTACGGGTTCCCGCCATCCACAAATCGGACGAGGAAAGAGGACATTTGGGCCAGCTCGGCCTTCGGGTTCTAGGGCTCCGAATCAGCCAAGGACACAACGAAGAATTTGATTTAAAGAGTTGTAGGGCATAGAGAGTGAGGGTGGCAAACTTCTATTTGATTTTGCCATGACGATATCCCCTGTTCTGCTATCTCTTCATGTACAATATGCCTCGTTGAATTACATATCAGTGTCTGCCCACTGCTAATTGCCCAAATTCTGTCCCTTTTCACGCCTGCGACCATTTCACCGAGTTTCTGCAACAATACCCCGGAGCTCCCTTCATCTACCAAACCTCCTGTCGAAAGTATCAAAACACTCTGATGCCCTGGATATCCGCTTTTGTAATATTTCCCTGGCGCACTTTTCTGACTTCGGCCCTGCCAGTGCTTGATTGATTGGAGTGAGGGGATCTTGCTGCCAATTGTTCAACCGCGCATCCCGCAGCATTTCGGTTTCCCGCTTTCTGCGGAGTGTAAGTGCCGGTCTTCCGGGACAATCAGGTGCTTCTTACCTCGTGCCGCCCGTCACCGCCATCGATGCTCGACTTCGGCTCATGATAAATGATAGCCAGCTGCAATTAATTATGGTTTGGAATGGGCTTGACCATCCTGAAGACTATGGAGAGGAGAGGGACATAAATACTCAGGGCAGACTTCCGAGTGCAAGGTTAATATTTTCTACAGTCTTGCGATGTATCCGTACACCACCGTGTGGCTCTTTACAACGCGAAACGAACATCGCGAGTTTTGGGTCTTGAGTTGCTCTCCTACACGGCCGTGCATCACATCGTAATTCGCAGTGTAAGGGGCAATATCCTCCGCGCGCGCTGCTATGGCGAGCCGTGCACACTGCCACCACCCAACCATAAGGAACAAGTCGCTGCGCCACATCATTGTCAACTATGGATTATCAATCCGCCGTCCGCCTAAATCCAGATCAGCCAAGCTTGTCTACAAGTACTAGAGGAATCGGCCAGGTCCGATGGTTCGCCATTGGAGGCTCTGCAATGGTACGAGACTGCTGCTAATTGCGCCCGTGGGTTGGACATACACAACTGTGCACAATGCAAGAAATTGTCACATGGGGTAAGATTTCTTTCGTGGCTGGGGAACTGATTGGGTGGCTGGCGTGAAATCGGTGAGCTATCTAGGAATTGGCTCACTGCGAGGCACACCAGAGTAATCTGGCCGCCTCGCTTCTGCGTAAGGAGGATAGATATCTACACGCACAGCTGTTTTTATGTTAAACGAAGAACAGCTAATGCTCGATAATTTTTTCCTAAGTCAAGCTCTGGGAATACACTTGTGTGCTCAGTCGCTTCTCACCCGCCTACTTGGAACTTAACGTCATCTTTCGATATAGAATGAGCTATCCAAGGCGCAAACAGAAGAATTTTATTTCTTTTCACGCCTCATAATAATAAGGCTTGTCTATACGTCTGTTGGCCGGGCGAGAGGTCCAGAAGAAAGCTGGGCTTTCCATTGCTGTCGCAGCCTTGGCCAAGGGCAATCTCGACTGAGGCTAAAGCATTACTCCGAAGCTGGTACTTCTTGTATCAAGTTCTGGGCTACTAATTTTCAGGCATGGGGTTTCGCGTAAGTTGTCACACTATGGCTGAGTTCTCTCGCTGCGCCCCCAAAGAGACTATGCTACCAGTTATTCCTTACTCATTGGAATAGCGATGGAACAAATGCTAATGGCAAAGTTAGAAGCTCCAATGCTTTGGGATTGGAGATGAGGACGCTCCCAGATCGGCCCGCCCCGTTCAAAAGCCGAAGCCCAAACCCCTAAGCCTGCGACAACCAGCAAGAGTGCCAATTAAAAGCCCTCACCCTCTTCTCGAGCATCCGCCAAAGCAGTGTAGTGAAATAGTTCCTGTCGATGAAAAACCAATAGTCCTTAATGACGACAACCCTGAATTGCAGAGATTATTTCTTGCCGTGTTGAAGGGATATGGTGCGGACTATAATCTTCCCTTGTCGAAGGCCCCGATAGACTCCAAGACAGCACAAGTCATAGCTACTGGCATTTCCTGGAATTTTGGAGATGAGGATGAGCCACTGTCAGAAGCGGGCGAAGATCCGAATACAACGACGGGGCCTGGGCCTGCCTGGGATGGTTCCATGCTGGGATCACCAATGGCTGCTCCCGGAACCTCTAACAACTGCACACAGGGATCTTTGAAAAGAAGACGAGAGGACGATCCTGACCGGGGAGGCCCCAAAAGACCGCGGACGGGCCCTAATTTACCTACTACCAACCACAATATACACCCTCCTTTCGCTTGTCCGTTCTATCTCCATGACCCGCACACCTACCCATGTCAAGGCTTCAGACGAATCGTCGATGTAAGACAGCACATTATTAGGGACGGACACGCTCAAGTGCGACATTGTCCTATTTGTGGGATGACATTCGAGTCTGATGATGCCAGAAGTGTCCACATCCGACAGCGAATGTGCCAGCCGACCTCGTTTTATCATCCAGGGGCCACGCTAGATCAGTGTAATAGAATTAGAGACGCTGCACAACGGCGAAATATTACTGGCGGAGCGGAGGAGAGGTGGTTCATTATGTGGGACATTCTATTCCCTAATGCGAGGCGCCCGAGTTCGCCATATCTGCACATCTCCAACCTGGAGCTCAGAGCCGCATATAACATATTTGATGTATTTCTGCATAGCGGAAGGGGCTGGTCAGTTGTTCATCATTGGCTGCCCCGTGATGCCGCCACCAGCGCTCGGGTGCAGGCGTACAACAATGTTGAGTACGCCATTCAGAGCTTTCTTGAGTTCTGGAGACAACAAAATGAGATATCCAATATGCGGCAAACCGCGGCAGACAGTGCGTATTCATCACAGCTTTCGCAACCCAGAACTCCAAGCGTGCGGCGCAACAGCAGCAGTAGGGCATTGCATACTAATTTCAGCCCGACCAACATTCCACACTTTTCGGACCTCATTCTACCGAACCCGTTTCAGGCACCTGGTAATGTGATTCCAGAGTTACCGATTCCTCACCAATCTGTCTCGGAACCTACCCAGGAAGAGGACGAAGATGATGGCAATTGAGAATATGCTGTTAGTCTGATGTACTACCAATTCAGACTTCCTTACAGGACAGCCTGTGCAATTCCACAAGCTGCTCGATAAACGAATCGACAGCCATTTAACAGCAGATGAGACTTAGGTCTCGCCTTCATACGCGGTGTAACAATCTGTACGAAATGCTCTGCAATCTTACATGGCTACATCTCTCGGAGTTGGTTGACTTACAGCATTTAGAATAATTTTGATACCCACAGAGGCTCTTCTGTCCGGCCAGCTTATCAAATGATGGCTTCAAACAGTTTTGGTTCAGGGACTCTTTTCTGGCGCGGGACGTAGGGAAAGGGATAAATTGTCAACTGGGATTACGTCTCCCGTCAAAAATTCCACGGCCTCTGCTGTAGACATGAAAAATATCTGTGGACAATAGTTTCTGAAGAGGGTTGATGGGTTTTCTTCTTGGTGTCATTGTTACAAGAAATTAGTTGATTGAACTTTGAGCATCTGGGTGGGTAGGAACCGGATTTATATTAAAATTATCGAATACAGCTGAATAAATGACTCAGTAGCAGCTCACGAGTCATCCGGTGAACCCAGGCTGAACCTGAAGCCTAATTGCAGCGCGTCAGCCTTCTCTATAGGATACTGGGACATCTCCTAAGGGTCGCAGAAGGCTATACAGTGCCTCGCTCACTAATAGCCATCCACGTAAATTGAGGCGGCTGAGAATAGCAAGCCTAGTTTTGGTGCTCTTCTGACTCGTAACTGACCATTGCTGAATGCTCGAAGTAGTCACCTGGGGAGAGGAGCGCTCAAACGGTTATCCAAGAAACGCTGGTACTTTTCTCACCGACAGTGTATAAGTCTGCGTGACCAGGGACAGTGTCGGATACCGAGCTATACTGTAATTTCATTGGTTCTGACTCCCGATTCGGAATTTCGTTCCAGCACATTTGTGCCCTTCTGCTTTCTGACGACACGATTGCGAAACAAAGTGGGCTCGCGTTACATTAGCACCGCCTAGAGCCTTATGTACGGATTACCACGTTCGCGCACGAGTTCCCATGATTATATCTCATAATATAAATCATCGTTCTTTCCTCCAGATACCACATGGAATAGCGCGACCACTCAAATTGTGCGGCCCAATGGGCTAATCACGTCTCGCCGCCTCTGACAGGCCACCCCGATAACTTAGTCAACCCTTATATCTTTCTGGAGGTGCTGCAAGTGTAGAATTTTGAAGAAATTATTCCCGGTACTTACACATGGCAAGTCAGGAACCTGCCTCACCAGAGTCACAGGGCTCGGTGCTAGACGAACAGCCTCCAAGTTCACCATCCGCAGTTGACTCCCGTTTTTCGACTTCTAGTGCACATCCACTCTACCGGGGTTTCACTCATTCAATCGAACAGTCTGAGCCCGACGATACCGGGACAGCTCCCAGCACACCAATTGCGGGAAGCTATCTGGCCAAAAGGCAGCAATCTGAAGTTTCAGCTAACTGGGGATACATCTTCGTAAACCAACACCCCAAGAGATCACAGTCTCCGGCCAGTTGCGACGAGAACGACCTAAGCACCGAAAATGAGATACCGCTTTTTAACGTCCCTGCGGAGGACATGCCAACATTGGATCCTAGACATGAGTTTGCCAAATACACGAATGAGCTGGCAATACGGGGACAAAGAGAGTTTCTGCAGGTTCTTTTCGTCGACAAAGGTTCCTCCAAAAGGCCCAAGGAGAGAACACTCTCCGCACAGGCAAGGAAGCGGCTCAAATTGGCGGATTTCGAGACATACATGGCGGTTGAACAGAGCAATGCACCAGACGACGACGAAATCGTTATTGTTCGGCGCCCGAAGCACATTTTGGCTTGTCAATTCTACAAGCGCAATCCAACCAAATACCTCTCATGTTTGACGAGAGCCGACATACGAAGTGTTAGTGATCTCGCGCAACATCTGTGGAACTCACATCGCCGCCCACACTTCTGTCCGGCGTGCTTCAAGGAGTTTGACACCGCGTTAGTCTGCGATAATCACATCCGGGAGAGGTCATGCTCTGTTCGACAAGCACCCCAACCTGATGGATTGTCCGAGGAACAGATTCAAGAACTGAGTCTGCTGGTAATAACGCCCGAAATCACGGAGGCCGAACTATGGTCCTCGATGTGGAACATTGCCTTTCCTAAAGAACAAGCCCATACGCCATACCTCTCTGGTGAGCTTGAGTCCGTTATCTGCGATCTGAGACGCTTCTGGTCAGAAAGAGGGGAGGGGCTCATTGCTGAGTTTCTAGAAAAGCAAAAGCTGCAGCATTATAACGTCCGAAATGAGGAGCGGAATCTAAGGGCGCTACACAGGGTGGTTCTGGAGCAAATGATTGACAAATTAGCTAGTCTCAGAGATGATGAAAACATGATTCAAGGAAGTACGAGGCCCGGTGGGATATTTGCGGCGTTACGGCGTATTTTTTCTGGAGGAATAACATAATATATCAAATATATTTAGAGCTTAGATGTGCATGTTTGCCTGCCAACTAGCAATAAATCCAGGCTAGTCCGCTCAAAGATTGCGATTTTAAATACTACGCTTTATTGCAGAGCGAATAAGTAAAGAGCTAGCAGCAACCCTTCCGTCCATAGTATAACTTATAACCGGCGGAATTATCAGTTTGAAACTTTATCGATAAGAAGCGATATAATATAGAGTAGTATAACTTACTTGATAGGCCTAGAGATTAGTGCAGGTAGTACTACAATATCTTCCTTTAGGCAGAAAAGAAAAAGATATAAATGACTTAATATAGGGAGTAGACTAAAGAGATCTAAACCTAATAGTAGTTATACTAGTAGGATAAATATATATATTAAAGAACGCAAGCTAGATATAATTAGTACTTCTTGATTAGAGGTCAGGTAATGCACAGGTTGTAGTCGGATATCAAGATGAAACTCAGTTATATTGACTATTGAGTGATGTAGAGACAACTAATTAAGCACAGCTATACTGAAGTAAAGACCCCTTTATGTAGACCTATTCGGCCTTTTATTGACTTATATAAATCCTCTAAATCTTGGATCCTAAAGGATATCCTAGATCCTAAGGGATGTATCATGCGTGCTTGAGGCCCTGATGAATAATTATTATAACAAGGCACTCTAGAAGGCATAGAACATTAGGGTAATTAGGATGTACCTAGACATACTAAGATGACACGAGTGAGCGTCTAAAATGACACGGAAGGAGGCCTCAGTAATTATTTACGAATTGAGGGGGTTTTGAGTAATTTTACGTATAGTGAGCACTATGTTTCTTGTATTGCCAAACTACTCTATTGTTTCATGTTCTCTATCAGTCAATTGTCCTCTTAACATGTTCTATTTTCCCTGCCACCCTAAAGCTCAAAAAGCTCCTCCTCAACAAAGAATAGACTGCCTTCCGAACTCGCCTTCGCAGCCGCCTTCCGTGCATCATCCAGCAGCTGTCTAGGTCCGCACGTACTCACCGCCACATCCATTCCCGGTCGCATACTCTTAATATTTTCCATCCACGCTTCAACATCTGGTCTACCCGGAATCACCTCTCCCGGACCATCATATAGATATGGCTCATTTGTGTTGGGAACTTCATCTTGGCTAGCTGGCTCCATCACCGTGTCCAGATTTAGCGGTTGCGAATCTGTAGCAGCTTTAAGCTGTGGACTCTTTGATCCAGTCACATGGATCGTAATGTTCAAGGTGACTGGCATAGCTGGGTCCGCAGATATCAAGGAAAGGGTTTTCAAGTCCTCTTTGAACCATTCTGCATGACAGACAACTTTTATAACCCACAGCAGATGGATATGCCACTGCTTGTCCGAGTGTTGGTCAACATTCCTCATAGTTGACGCTCTGGCGATTATGTGCGATGCAATACTGATCCCAGGCGTGATGCCGATTCCACCGGCCACGAGAACAGTAACAGAACGAAGACCCCACTGCTCACCAGTTACTCCGTACGGGCCATCCACGCGGATCTTCAGATTTCTCGCTCTATTCACTTCACCCTCACTCTTCTCACTCCCTCCCGAACCGCTAGCAAGACGTTGTACCTTCTTTGCAAAACTCCCAAGCCCTCTGATAGCGACTACTGCCTGCTCTCCGGGCGCAGAAGCAATGGTGAAAGGATGCCAGTTAAACCAAGAGATGCCGGGGATCTGGATCCACGCTATCTGACCAGGCCTCAGACTTTGTATTCCTTCCAACTTGAACTTCGTCACGTCGCCCTCATACCATTTGATCTCCTTGGCCTCGACGCTACGGAAATTATACCCAAACCGAATCAAGCGGTCAACGCCCCAAAGACAAAGTCCCGGAAGGAGAAACTCGGGACCGTTCGTAGTGTGGATTAGTGCCCCGACGGTGAAGACCAAGAATAGAAAATGGGAATAGTAGAATACTTCGAATAGGTGACGGCGGACAAATGGCAGACTTGTGGCAAAAATAATCGCCAAGCTCAACCAGGCCATGATACCCACTCGAATCCTAGTGGCCTCTACGGCGCCCGTCAGTTGGTTTGTGACAACGTCATGACGGATATTCAGAGCGAAATGAAGAGTGGCGTTTACAAAAGTGGCAAAGCCGATAAAACGGTGGTAGATAAGGAGGGTAGAGCTGGGGATGCGCATGACAAGACTGAAGAGGTTGGACCGCGCGGAAAGCAGGAGCGCGAGCCCACCGTTTGCAATGGTGAGCCAGCCGTATACTTTGTAGTCGGTGCTGTATTCCACCCTGTTGTAGCCAAATAAAATGTTGAGTCCAGCGAAGATGAGGAAGCGGAAGATGTTAGGAAGATGGTGGCTAGTTACGACAGGTATCAGGGAAGGGAGAGTGAAGAGTTTATGCAAGATAGTGTACGGCTTTGAGCGGCGCGTTGAGGGTTTGAGGACCGCTCGACCTGTATAGTACGTTAGAACTTCAACGCGATTGTTGCGTGTCTCTGGTATAACGTACCTCGAGTTCGTAGGATGAAGAGATACGATGGGAGCTGGATCATGGATTCGGCAAACAACAATCCAACCACACACGCAAAATATATCCTGGCCACAGTATACTGATCCTCTATGACTGGTTTCGGCATATTGATGATGAACAGGTCTCAGGGACTAGAGTGTAGAAGGCAATCAATGTCTGGAAGGAATATAATAGGGATGAAAGAGTGAAGAGGAGACCTTGATTCATGTATAACTCAACGCCGTAGAACTAATAGGCTGAGAACTGGAAGAACCCGGTTAGAATTCCATTTGCCAACGAAACACCATTCTTGAACTAAACTGCTAATATAGGTATGTTTATTATAGGGGATCTAAGACGCACTAATCTGAGTTTGTTGAGGCATTTAAGATAGCGTAGGCCCAGGGGCCTCTGAAAACTCATCGTACAGAGAAGGGAATGATCTGGTGCTAGTGACATGCATGGTTTGGATACGGGAAAACAGATTAAGGAAAAAGACATGTTCTTTGACAAATTGGTCTCATGGAGAACCGGAAATCAAGGCAGAGTGGAATGTCCATTAAGCCCTGAAAAGCAGATCTATTTCTTAGATGAGTAGTAGGGTAAAGTGAAACACTTCGGCGATGGAAGGTTGCATTTCGGCATTTGGAATCACTCACTCTCTACCTCCAATAATTCGTGCATGAAACATACGGGCTGGAGGGGGGATCGCCGGCCAATAATGCCGGTACCGTGGTCTGAGCTCTTGTTGTTGTATATTTTGCACAAGCTGGGACTCTAGACGCAGTTAGCATGGTGCTTTGCAGGGGTTTTAGTTTCGGTCTACATGAGGTAGTCTTTTGATCTACCGGCAGTGGAGAAGAAATGCGGAACTTATTGCAGATAATTGGCCACGAACATATGTGGATTGCAGAGCGAGCCAGTGCCTGTAGGAAGTGGCCGAATCTTCTCGGCCCAATCTCCGTCAACTGAACACAAGTGCCGCTGGCCGCAGTCTAATTGATCAATCGACAGAGCTCTAACTTTACGGGAGGACATATAAGCTAGCTAATTTCCTAATTTCCTTCCAAGTTCTTCACTGTTTAATATACAACTCAGACTCACTCTTTTACCCCTAACCTTGGTTCAAAACGTTCCATCGGACTCAAACCATCTCACTCTCACAAAATTTACATCACAATTGCTCATCGACCGTCCCCGTCACCGCAATTATGATTAAGCTCAGCATCTCCTTCCTAGTTATCGGGGTCGCCACCTTTCTTGCAACGGCACAAAATGCCACCATCGACAAAATCGGCTGGACTGGAACCCTTTCGTCTCTCGACGGCGGCCTAGGAGGTGTGGTCACGGTGACCAACCCTACCACCCTGACTATCTCAAGCTACACTCTCCAAGACGCCAGTGCTCCCGCCCTCTACTGGTGGGGCACTAGTAACGGTGTTCTCCAAGACGGGTTTCGCATCTCCAATGAGCGGGTTACGCAAGCTGCCACCTCTGACATGCTCACCATCAACCTTGATGCTGGCAAGACAACGGTCGATTTCAACGGTATGGGGTTGTGGTGTGAGCAGCTGCATGCCAACTTTGGACAAGCCACTTTGATGGCCGCTGGTGCGAGCGGTACATCCGGGTCATCGACTACAACTGGCGCTACACCAGCCGCAACGACTTCAAAGTCTGGAGCGGTTTCCGTGGGCGCTTCATATGGTCTTGTTGCGGCTACTGTTATGGCTGCTGTTGCTTTTGCGACATGGATGGGATGAGCCAGATGTGCGTAGGGAGTGGAAAGCGAAGAAGGCTTCTGGCATGGCTATGTTGGTACTTTTTGATGCCAAGAAGACACTGATAGATTGGGAGTATACACTTTTAGAACCTTTGCGCTCCTGGCTTTCCTTGGCAATAGAACCCATTTTCATAGAGCTTTGCTACTATATTCTCAATATACACTTGATCATTCCAATTCGGATCCGATTCTCAGTATCCATGCATTGTATCACTCCAGGGACTGTGCAGGGGTTCCGTCTGAGATTGCTTATATACTGTATAGCTCTTGGCCACCCTGTCAATCACACTGGCTCCACACTGACTCCACACTACCGTGCTCTGTTACCATTGCTTGATAATGATGACAAATGTCTCGTGATCATGTCGCGGGTTTCAAAAAAGCCCGTGGAGTACCAGCACGTATCAAATACGGAGCTTGGTTTACCCAGACTCTCCGATACACTTCATCCGTGCCTACCCCATCGACAGGTATCAACTATGGGCTATTTTTGCTAACGGGTTGTGTGCTTCGGGTATAAATTGGTGTTTGAGTAGGGTCTCCTTAGGGCGCTCTAATCTTGACTGGAAAACAGTTCTGGGAAATTTATTTGTGTAGCTTAACGCAGAGTGTTGTAGAAGGTAGTACAGTAAAGGGATAAAGGGATCAACACTGAGAAACAAGTGTTTAAGTTCGCTACAGGAAAGACTGGCGATAATTAATAGTTGTCCTAGAGCATATGTAACGCGTCCGGCAAACCGGCCGACACGCTCTCAGTGAACACGTCTGGTCTCGCTGAAGCAGCCGCTGTTGAGGTGGATCGGGGCGAGCGCGACCTGTTGTGTCTACCTTTGTATGTCCACACTTAATGGAACCCTTGTTATGACAGTGGGAGTAACGTCAGTATTCATATGATTCCTAATCTAAGAGATTTAGGGAATGATAACCGGTGTTAAACTTCTGGGTCCTGGTGCCGAGATCGCCGGCTAAACATGCAATTAGATTAGCGAGGCGGCCATCGACCTGGATAGATTCACAGCTAGATTCACACATGGCGTGAATCTATCCTTAGCGAATTGGTTCCACATTGCTGACAGCTCTCTGAACCTGTTAATCTGTCCCTGGGAGAGCCCCGGAAATGCGCACTCGCATTGACCGGAAAATCCAGGTTAATCGCGTGTGCATCAAATGGTCCTGTCACACCCCTCTCCATTTTCTCATCCCGTGCCACCTGACTTGTTCGCAGCTGTAAGACTATTTAATGTCACCGCGCCTTCGATCTGGCGTAGATATGTATAACTTGAAATCTACAGATTCTGTTTCTCAAACACCTATAACCTAGTTCTATCTATGGAAGCCGTTGATAGGGATGTGATTACAACTACGCTCCTTACCCGAAAGGAACGCCGACGAGCTCAGGTGAGGAAGGCCCAGAAGTAAGCTTTAAGTAACTAGTCAATATCTGGACGCGGGAACATCCACTTATGGCTATCGCAGACTTCATCGGCAGCGTGAATTGAACCGCATTAAATCTCTTGAACAAGATGCTATTCAGCTATGCCAAATGATTTCCCACGTCAAGGCTGAAACTGTTGTCTTCCACCAAGAAAATGTAGTCATTAAAGCCATACTGTCCAGGATTGGAAGGCAGAGCATTCTAACCCACTCACCAAATTGCCGTGCTGCAAAGATCTCAGCCACTGAACCACATAGTTTGCAATGGGGCAACCTTGGCCTAGCCGGCCAGGTTCAGCGAAGCCCTCAGTGGCCGAAAGGATCTACTTCATCGTCAAGTGGTCCTTTCGGTGTAGGCTATGACAAACAAGACAATGATAAGAGTCACCATGTGAATCCGCTGGATGGCCATAGAGTTCAAAATGTACGTGTATGTGCAAGGCCTACAGGAACTAGTCAAGCTTTTCTTGGGCTTTCCGATGCAACGTCATTATTCGGCAACCCTCATCAGTTCGTGAATAAAACTTCTCTCAGGACCTTACCAGAAAGTCTATCATGTCCACGGCAGAACAAATTCTATTCTTGCATAGCACGGTGAGTCGCCATATTCAATTCATCTAAACCTATTTGCCTAACTCTCACTCCAGTCACGAATCGCCATACCGGCCATACTTCTGTGACCAACAGGTCCCAAATCAACTCGAGAGGCGACACTGACGATCCAGAGCTCATAGTGACAGAAGAGGAAAATGTCATATCTGTGCACCGGCCTGTGAAGGGGTGGGGTCTATGTAACTAAGAGAGGTTAACGGGAAGTCTAAATACTCTCTGGGCTGAATTTTGGGATGCAGAGAGGGTGAGAACTCGTCAGATGTGGGGGATTCTCGAATATCATCTCTCCCACTAGGTTTTCTCATGCCCGCAGCGGCAGGCATTGTTGCTAGGAGAGGTATCGGCGGTGATAAAATGGGTGGACAGAAGTTATTGTGCATACCCACTTTTACACCAAAACTTGCCCTCTTTACCCCCCCTCTATTTAATTAAATAACAATGCTAAAATAAAATCCTTGGGTTGTAATAAAGAACTTTACTAAAGATTTTATTTTTTCTACTTCATTCTATACCCCTAATGCTATATCATGTACAGTACCTTAATAAAATAGGAAGAAATAAATATTTATGTGTTTTGTATGTAAAATAAGCGATTTTTAACAACTTTTCTAATAACCCTTAATTATAACTCTAACAATTTAAATAAACAGAACTATAGTAATATATATTATTATAGGAATAAAGCATCTAGTAAAGTTCTCTAATAAAACCCAATGATTTTATTTTAGCATTGTTATTTAATTAAATAGAGGGGGGGTAAAGAGGGCAAGTTGTGGTGTAAAAGTGGGTATGCACAATAACTTCTGTCCACCCATTTTAATAAAGAGGGGTTGGTGTTGGTGCTCGACTTGCAGTAATGGAGGAGTGCTCAACTCCACTAAATAAAGAGGAGGAGGAAGGGGGTTTGCTAGGTTTATACACAAGGCTCCGACCAAGTATATCTTCCTACGACCCGGTCTGTACGGCAACGCGGAAATCTCGGCGCGGTAATTCTGGTTCAATACAAAAGAGAGGGATATATTTCAGCTCCGTCCCCGGAAGGATTGGTGAGCTTGTTCTAATGTGACGACTCAAGAAGAACAGGGATCTCGACCTAGTGGTAAAAGGCTCAAAGCCGCAATCAACTATCAATCATTATACCTAAGAGAACAAGGTACGGAGTAAAGGGAGTCGAGAGGATAAGACTCTTTTATACAGGGGGCCAGTCACACGATATTGCTTAATGAGGCCCCTGAGACGAGGCGCTTATTAATCTCGACCTGCGCCGTAACACGTAGCTTGTTCTCTTAGTTATAACGATTGATAGTTGAATACATCTTTGAGCCTTTTACTACTGGGTTGAGATCCCTGTTCTTCATGAGTCATCACATTTATAGGTGTAGAGCTTAGGTGTCTTATTCTCTAGTAGTACGAATAATTACTATAATTGATTTTGTATATAGTTGACTATGTTGCAAGTTAATATAAATTTAGACAATGTTTCACCGTTTACAAAAATCTATGAATCACGGGACAGTTGTTCACAATGCCTGCGTCGCCTAACGGTGAGCCATCTGGGTTGGTTACGTATCCAGCTGCAGCCATACCCAGAACCTCAAACTCCCCGGTCAGTCGGGTCCGAATTCCGTTCTCGATAGAATAGTTGGTCCAGGTCCATAGGTTGAAGTCCCACAACGGGGAATAATCATATGCCACTGTCGGAATGGCGCCCAGAATGTTTAAGGGATTTCCCTCACCAAGAATCGCTGAATTGAGGCCCTGACGCCATGGGTGGTGGGTCTCATTATTAGGGGCTCCTTGGGGGAGATCGTGGTCTGTATAGCCGTTCGTGTTAACAAAGAAACGTTCGATGCCACTAAAGAGAGCGTCGTCATCTCCTAGCTTGACGTGGCTAAGTCGAGGTGCATATGTGCCGCCATCAAGGGTGGCGGGTAATGGATCCGATCCGTCAGCGATCAGGTATAACACGGATTTGGAAAAAGAGAAGCCATGAATTGTAGATAGGGTAACTGTCTCTTCTCGAGGGCAAATTGCGAGGACTTGATCATGCACATGGCTTCGAAATTCAGCCAGCTGGTCCTGAGGAATACCGTCGCAGAACTGGTTGAGATAATCCTCATCAACATCCCCGGCAACAATAGGTGCATTCCATACCTCCCATCCAGCGTTCATGAGCTGGACAAGCGGTGTATAAAACTCGTCTCCAACAGATCCTGGTTGAACTGACTTGGGGGGAAAAGGTTCAGGAGAGCCGGGGACAATATTGCGGACGGGTGAGAAGTCCACCATACCCTTTCGCCCATATATCGTATTATTGACAATATTGAGCTGTTCTGCTCCAAGTGTCTCTTCGGGAGTACGACCTTGAGCTGCAAAACGCAATTTGGGAGCGAAGTTGACGCCCAGTTGACGTGCATTTCCTAGGGGAATAATCATAAGTCAGCAGCTTATTAGAGCTCACTTAGACACAAGCGTGATCTCACCTTCATCCGAGGAATCGGTCACAATGTACCAGTAGGATGATTTATTTGCCGAGACCCCGAAGTATAAAGGGGTTGTGAAGTTGGGAGTAACCCCAAAGTTGACCTGGCCGTTGCGAAGAAGGTCAACAGGCCCAACCAGGGCATGGTCTTCGTATGAAGCCATCGGGCCTTGGTACCCTGCTTGAATGGCAGTCCCAAAGGCCGGATCGGCAATTTGGACCGTAGGGTCATCAAAACCTGAATCAGGGAGGGGGTTGAATTGATTCGACATCTGACGTTTGTGAGGCTTCAGATGAACCCTATTTCGTCGTCCTGGCAGTACACTAGCCTGAACACCCTGGGCCAGGCTCGCGCAGAGAGTCAGGAGAGGGAAAAGTGTCTCAGAAACAAGCATTTTGGAGTGGAAAACTGAGGTGGATAATGAGCTGAGATTCCCTCCTGTTCAGTGACTGGCTGGACTATTATATACCTGCATTGAAGGAGACGACAACGCTTAGGGACTCTTGAGAATGTTCCAGCGTCTACGACAACATTAATCTGGAATTATTTCCGTTGATGTGGAATCATTTTTGGCCACGAAATTATTTTTCGCGGTTGATGTTGATTTAGTTCTATGTTCTAGGTCACATCCCTCCCCTTGCATTATGTTAGTGTACCTGGAATTATTCCTCGCAGCGAACGTTTGCGATTCCAAAGAGTGGCTGGATACATCCTAGCGCTTACATCAGAAGGGTACAAAGCGTATCCCTTACGCCACTTCCACTCTCCCCTACCAAGAGAGAATGACACAGTCGTGACCAGACTGGTTCCAAGAATAAGTCACGTCCCTGGTCGAGGTTAGTGTGAACATAACAATTCGTATTACAAAGCAATAAAGCGGTTGGAATATTGGCATGGGCCTTATAGGCCATTAAATCACGGATAATCCAACACATCAGTAGCACTGATCTGTAGTTCTGGTCTCAACTGCAGCATCCTCAAAAGCAAATTAACACCGGTGGGATCCATCTGCGGTACGCTCGCTCTCAGGTTCCGAGTTGTGTATATAGGAACATTCCGCTTGTATTCTGTGTACCGCGAGATGCCCGGCCAAGAGCCTTCCGATGGCGTGCCCAAAACGCGGAAGATTTGCATGAGCTGATTATTGTTCGTAGTGCTATGGAAGAGAGGATGCCCCCTCGACATCTCCGCCATAATACAGCCGGCCGACCAGATATCAATGCTAGCATCATAGGTTCTTGAGCCCAGGAGCATATCAGGAGATCTGTACTATAGTATAACAACCTCGTTAGAGAAAGTCTTAATAGGAATGCCAAAGGCACGACCGAGGCTGAAATCTGCAAGCTTGAGCTGGCCCCTGCTATTAATGAGCAAGTTCTCAGGCTTGAGGTCTCGATGCATGATCCTGTTAGCGTGGCAGAACCTAAGGCCGTGCAGCAACTGGTGCATCAATGCCTTGACTGTGGCCGGATTAAGAGCGCTGTGATCACTATGTGTGTGTATGAAGCTCTTAAGATCCCTCTTATCTACGTACTCGAAGACGAGCATGAGTTTGTTCTCGACGTGGATAACACCGTGCAAAGAGACTATATTCTCGTCGCCGGCAAGCGAATGGCTCGCCACATCACCTAAAATACCAGCGCCGAATGAGAATGGGCTGCCGTGCCGACGTGATGAACTGTTGTTTTGCCGGTGGGTTTTTGTCATCTAGCGCTATGTCATGCACCTGAGAATCACACTCCACTCTCCATTGAACTCATTAATTGCTACCGTGCCTCCCCCCCTCGGGCACAACAGTTGACGGCCCACGCCACGTCAGCGAAGCCTACGGCCCCTGCGACAGAGAATCTCCTCGTTCTCTCTACAAACTCCTGCTGTCATTAGCAGATCGTCTATGATGAGAGCGGAATGCATTAGAGCTCCATCAATTGTCCATGAGACAGCACTTTCGAGGTTTGTTCCAACTAGACTAGAGAAAGTATCATCAACACAGTCCTTATATACGTGCTTACATTCCGTAGGACTTGTACGCTCTATACGCCAGCTGAATGCAAAAGGACTGAGCACTCAATACATATGCTCTGTGCGTGTATCAGTGCTGTATCGTCTTCCATATGCTTGAGGCCCTGATATCAGTCAGCAAGATATTTGCCATTATTATTATTTACTAAAATATTTACTTTGTTACACGAACGGAACCTGACAAATCTATATTCTCAGCTAACAAAATACATCACAGTGGCTTCTTCATCCTACTCATGACCCCACCTAGTCCATGTCCGCTATCATGCAAAATGTGTATTCAACATGTAGTTCTATTTGAGGATACCTTTGACCAAAATCCGGTTTCCAGACAAAGGGGTCAAGTACGCAAGAGCATCGTGTCGTGAAGCAAGTCCACAGGATTGGGGTAGTCAAATGGAAATTCTGCCTGGGTCAGAAAATCCTGCATAGGTTGGTCAAGTAAAGCCATTTCAGTTGTTAAAGGATTTATCGTATTGTCAAAGGTACTGTACGTACTCATACGTAGCTCTGCCGCGGACGTACTTGGTACAGCGGTGGCAGACGGACGAGATCCATCAGTGGCACATCTCACTTGATCCAGATGTCCACAGAATTCGGTCGCTGATGGATTTCCGCTATCAGCCATAGACCTCAGTAGTTGAGCTGCAGACTCTAAACGGTCCTTATCGTCGCTATCGGCATCAGAAACACTGGAAATCGCAAGTATTACAGCCGAAGAGAAAAGGTACTGAGCGTCGAAGTATCCTAAGGTTGAGAGTGCTCCCTCTATCCATAATTGTGTTAGAAGCTCGTTTGAATGGCGTGCTGTGTGAAGGCAGGCATCAGCAAGGGTTGACGTAACTGGCGTCATATCATTCGCCGGAAAGCCACCATCTCGAGACTTTGTAAATACGTGGAGTAATACTGGACGGGTCGCAAGTATGACGCACTAAAATGTGTGTAGGTTAGGAGTTGTAATAGCTAATGGATAGGTTTTGCCACACCTGGTTAAAGGAGAGATGCAGAGACACAACATGCCTGGGAGTACAGCCGCCGGTTTCGGCAAGTCTGATGGAGCCCGGCAGATCTGCCATCCATACATTGAGGTCACGCAAGACCTTTTGAACGCTATGTATAAAAGGCGGTGGCTGCCCTCTACAATAGATGTTTGTGATAATATTGCCAGCAATCTTCGCTAGTTTAATGCTAGCGATGATGTACTCCGGATCCGGAAATTCCATTCGTTCTTCTCCAGTCAGGCCTGAGAAGGAAGGCAAATCAACTGTGATATCGCTATCTGGAATCATTAAAGGATGGCCTAACTTTGACCCCCACATCCTATCGCAAATGTAAATTGTCCACCAAATACGAATACGATGCTGCCGAGCCACAGGGTCCATCACCATTGTATGTGGAAGATTATGGTGCAAACCAAGTGTAAGACTTAATCGGAGAGCCGATCCGATCCACAAATATGCAGAGTTTCTCCTATTGAGATTATAAGAGAAGAATGACTAAGTGGTCAGCGAAGGATCTTTTTAATAATACTAAACTCGTAGAACATACAAGTAGTATCAAAATCTCTATATGCTCCAAGGTTGCTCTTTCGGGAAGAATCGGAAGCAGACTACACGAGTGCATAAAGTACAACATTCCAGGAAAGTTGCTCTCTGATGAAACCACTGCTCTGCTGGAGTAAACCTCTCCAAGTGCAAAAAGCGCAAAGAATTTGCAGGTAGCAAGTGTACTTTGAGATCCCGAATCTTCATATAATTGGTCCAGGCCAGCTAAGGTTGGTTTTGTGAGAACAACATGGAATGATCGGTTGATATTGATCAAAGCAACCTTGAGAAGTAATTGGGCCTGAGTTCTGCTAGGCCAAGACACTGGCGAATGTAAGGCGGAGAGCAAATTCTCATCTTGAGTGTAATGGGTTCTTGGAGCATGAGGAGCCGACCCTTGAAATCCGGCAAGAGATTGGCGGAAGCGAGTAGCAAATGCGGTGCACGCTGCCTCGCTGATATATACGGGGGGGTTGGCCACATCATACGGCACAAACCAGGCCCGTTCCTGCATGAGTGGGTTACTTACGTTCTTCTCGGGGCTAGAAGATTCTTCTTGACGATGAAGAACGTCAGTTGTCACTGTAACGGGAGACGTAGATCCTAATGTTGTACCTCGCTTCAGCTGCGCATTCTCGGCAAGGACTTGCTGCAGATATCTGTTATTATTACGAAGTCTATTAGCATGCTTTATATGGATGGTGTAAACCCATTGTGTCGCTTACCTTTCAGCTACCTTGACCTTGCGATTTCTCGAAATATATATACAATGATCGTGGCGTGAAGAAACGCACGCATCACATGGACTGCCTCCAGAACATTTGATCTTGCGTGAGTGACATCGACGGCACCTTTACCAAGGTCAGAAATATTCTAGCGAGTAGTTCCAATATTTTGCCTACGCTGTGGTCTTCTTCCTTGCAGGGGTTCTATTATTAACACCACCTGGGGAGGCGTCATCAGGCATGGTCGCCGGTTAGTACAGCTCGAGTCTGGAATTTGACAGTGCTCGCCGACGCTGTGTCAATCGTCGCAATGTGGCCGCAGGCCGTCGGTTTCGTTGATGGGTTGCCGAAACTCTGGGCATATAGAGAGGGTATGAGGTTTAAGAAACGAGGCAAATTGTTGCTCTATGTCCGCCACTAGTTTAGCGCTCGGTGAAATTGTTCGAAGATGCCGCTCTCAAAATGTGGGCCGGCGGCATAATTCGATCATTTTGCCGCCTTTACATTGAAGGACAAGTTGGTGTCCGTTCGGTATATTTTTATGTGTATGTATGTGGTGTATATGTAATCTTACTATACAATGTTGTTCATCAGAATAAACCGATCTTGCTCAATTCTCCAATTACTCTTTCCACTATGGCTTCTCACCCTGCTGCTTTTCGCATCATAAGGCTCGCAAAAGCCAATCTTAATCCAAAGTGACGAGCTTGAGCGCTGGCTTTATCGAGATGAGAAGGAAAATTCATGGATTCTACCAGTCGTTCAGGAGGTGCGCGGACAATTCTCGACAACGTATTTCACTGACTAGAGAGACTAATTTATCAATCAGGCAAAAGTCGACTGCATGAAAATCCAACCGTCGACCATGAGTACTTGGCAATTCGGGGAAACTTCAATCTACTAGAAGGGGCAAGAAAATCGGTGTCTGGCGCAGTGGGAGCTCTAAAACCAGCAATTGCATTGATTCGGACTATTGCTGGCACAAGTGAAAATCACATTGGCGCTCGGGTTTTAAAGATACAATCTAGCCGAAAAACGTCTGGTTCCAAGACCCTACATAGTCTAACATACGTTAATCCGGGAGAAAGTATATGGGAGCATCAAACAGAGATGGTATCCGTATTACAGCCCCACTGATAACAGCTTGGATTTTGACGGCACGGTTAAGTGCTAGGGGCTAGAATCTAATCGAATCCTGGATATGTTCTCATCTTGCATGCATGTGCGTGGAAGGTGATTGCCAATCTATGTATACATATCAAGTTATTTCCACTCTTTTATTCTGCATAGTAAGTATTCCAAATCCGAGTATTTCTCACATAGGTGCTCACACCTCACAGCAGACGTTCAGTAACTAGCTGTGAGTAGAAATTTCAGTTCCATACCTAGGCTTTAACATATTACGGATAGAAATAGTAACGACGGAGAACGTTGGGTATGTTGCAAATAGCTTGGAAGAAGCAGTGCGTAAGACAGCTGCATAAACTTACACGCGTACGTTCCCTACGAAAGCCCACGGTATTATTCCTTAAATAGAAGATCAGTAGGAAATAGAGTTCAGTTTTAGAGTGAGATATTTGTAAACAGAAAACGATTGAACACAATTAAGCCCATGACTAGGCAAATTATACTTGTTAACATAAGCTTTATAGGAAGGACAAGCTGTAAGATTGTCCAGTGGGGCAGTTGAGCCGCCAGTTCGTTCGAAAAATGCGTTCAAGAAGCTCTCAGAGTCATCAGACTGATGCGCTAAGATCTGCAAACTCAGAAAGCAGCTTCTAGGCGACGTTTCCTATGATGTTGATGAAGCTGAGAAATTGTTCTTGCGACTGGTGTATGAATAATACTACCAACTCCCAGCCCCATGGATACTCTAGTGTCGCAGGATAGTTCGGGCAGTGTCGACTACAACGGGGTCGGGATCGATATCTGGGACGGATCATGGCATGTCCTATGCTACAAATGTGCGCCCCGTGAAGGCAGTCTGATGTGCGGCGCCTACATAGTCTTAGCCGAATCAAAGCCGTGGAGGTATAGACCGGTACCCGGATGCATAAAACTGAGTCGTTGATGGTGAATATTAGGTTGGGTCCCATATCAGTTGAAGAATTGTGGTTGCAAAGTGTTTCGCCGGGACGTTTGTTTGCTGAGTCAATCCTTTCCTTCGGCGATTATTGAGTCTCCGTACGAGATTTTCACCAACGGGTAATATATCTCTCACGGAAATTAATACCGATCGAGGGATCCACTCGGACAAGTAAATCAATTTGCAGGCGGCAAGTCAGCCATTAGTTTCGCTGGTGTTCGGCATCTTAGCCAAGATGCCGCCGGAACCATTTCTTCTTCGTCCCTCCCCCCCATTAACAGTAAACTAGGGTGGCCTCACCAAATTAAGTTTAAGCCTAAAAGCCTTCAGTTCGGACATCTGTAGAAAAGACGCTTTTCGTTCGACATCTTAAGCAGGCGTACGGGAATCATACTTACCTCAAGAACTTTGTTTCAAAAAATTAAAATAATGAAAATTACAACTGTCTCGCACAGTCTGGAAGGCACTCATGCAATGCAGACAGATTCTAAACTGCGGACCGGTTCTGCAAGTCAATTGCCACCAGATTCGGTCCTTACAAGCTCAGAAGAGACTGCTGGATCTCCCACAAACCAAGTCGATACAGTCACATACTCCAGTTTCTCTTTTTGGCGGAAAATTACCATTCTCTTCATTGTTAGTTGGATGACTCTTGCCATAACCTTTTCGAGCACCTCTCTCCTACCTGCTATCCCCGAGATTGCTTCGGAATTCTCCACAACGACGGAAATCATCAATATTAGCAATGCCGCTGTTATCATTGCCATGGGGAGCTCGTCTTTGATTTGGGGGCCGATCAGCGAGATAATAGGACGCAGGCATGCGTATAACATGGCCATATTTGTCCTATTCATCTGCTCGGTGGGGGCGGCTGCCGCACCAGATTTCCGGACTTTTACGTCCATGAGGGTGCTAGGTGGATTCACGGGCACTTTTTTTATGATTGCTGGACAGACTATTCTTGCTGATATCTTTGAGCCAGTAAGACCCTCATCCTTTTCAGCATTTGCTATGATGCACCGATTAAGGGAAGAAAAATTAATGCTTGGTCCTCTTAACAGAAAGTTCGTGGTACAGCTGTTGGCTTCTTTATGGCTGGGTCAGTTAGCGGACCAGCGATAGGTCTGTAAAAAATAAGAAGGAGCAAAGAGAACGGCAGGCTAATATCAGAACTCTAGGACCATGCATCGGAGGTGTCATCGTGACCTTTACTAAGTGGCAAGTAATATACTGGCTTCAAGTTGGCATGGTCGGTTTTGGCCTGGCACTCTCTTTCTTCTTCGTTCCGGATATCAAAAAGGTCCATGCAAATGGGCAAGACGAAGACAATATCGTCAAAATGGACAATAGAGGATCATTATCGAAGCTCAGAATACTTGCAAAGTTCAATCCAAGAGGAATATTTAGGCTGCTCATATACCGAAACATTTTTTTTGCTGTAGGTTATTCTACTTCAAAACTATCACGACGCCCCTTATCTTATAAAGACTTGTTATAGGATTTGACTTGTGGTTTTCTATCCTTTTATCAATATGCGCTTCTCACCTCAGTCCGCTCCATAATCAATCCACGTTTCCACCTCACGACCCCTCTTGTTAGCGGTCTATTTTATATTGCCCCGGGGGCTGGATTCCTAGTTGGCAGCATTGTCGGCGGTAGACTGTCTGACCGAACCGTTAAGAGATATATTCTGAAAAGAAACGGGGAACGGCTTCCGAGGGACAGGCTCAACAGCGGATTGCTAACTTTGTTCTTCATGCTTCCCGCCGCCACGCTAATCTATGGTTGGACTCTGGAAAAAAAGGTAGGAGGGATGGCTGTGCCTATTATTAGTGCATTTTGGGGTGGAGCAGGGCTAATGGGCTCGTTTAATGCCTTAAACACTTATACGGCAGGTAAGTTTCCTTTAGCATATCTTTTCGTCATTTTGTTCTACACCACAAGGAAATATCAGTGTTAATAAGAAGGTGGATGAAGAAGTGCTTCCACATAGCAGGCCAGAAGTCATCAGTGGCAAATACATTGTCCAATATCTGTTTGCAGCAGGAAGCAGTGCTGCCGTTGTACCATTGATAAACTGTATTGGTGTTGGGCTGACGTTTACCATATGTAAGACATATTCAGCTGCTCTAGTTAGACTGTGGTCACCTAATTAATTTCCAGGCGTAATCCTTAGCCTACTAGGCGGTGTATTGATATTAATAGTAGCGAAGCGCAGCTCAAGTATGTAGAGAAGGGTAGACAGGTACCGAGATGTTAGAATCTCATACTTATTTGCTGGTCTTAATTGGTATCCTCTCTTGGGTAACCAGTTCCGAAGCTCTAGGTGAAACTACCAAACCAAAGGCGATGGGCAAAGAGTTCTTCCCAGCAGTCTTTAGCGCCTCCGCCTTGGAGTCTATCGGCTTTGTATCAACCTTGTGCCAGCACAGAATTTAGTTTTCTAGGCTTGATCTATGTAGACGCTCGTATGTCCGTATTCAATAACTTAGTGGCTCTGCCTCGGGCATCTATCTCAATTGACACTTTACGTTTGATCCAACATCAGGCAGCCTAGGAAAACGTGTTGCAGTAGCTGACTCTACGATATCAATCTTATACCTCGACTAATTTTTGAAACAGAATTAGGCTATTGCCGCAGATTTACAAATCTGTTAGCTGGATGACCGCCATGTATACAGCATAAATATCTATCCTAGACCTGATCAGAATGGGATCAATTATCATTTTGCAATTTATCTCCACTGCAATTTTCCCTGCAGACTAATTAGACGTCATCTTCTTGATCTCTGCTGCAGCGAGTTTGTTGTGCTGTAAATATTTACTAACATCTACGGAACTTATAAAGGTGGGATCTCCGCTATATATAGTAACTTGCGACAATGGTACAGACAGGGAAGCAAAGTAGCTTCGCCAACTGCATGTCACCCTTTTGCCCAAATCAAGCAGGTGACGCCGGGTAGAGGGAAGCCCGCGTCATATGACAATAATCAAACAGCCGTTTGAGCGTCGACGACTCGTCGATCCTTCGTGTATTCGAGCAATTCAACCACCCATCTAAGAGAATGGCCCGAATGACCCGAAAGTCGTCGCGTTCACCACTCCAGGTTGTAAGACTAAATATTATAAAGCATGCGATCGCATCTGAAAAAAGTTGTTCATCAATGTCACGTTCGCAGTCCGACAAGAGAACAAGTTCGCTATGGCCATGGCCTTCCCTCTTCTTGCGCTCATATTATCAGCCGCTGCCATACCACTTCTCTCTATTACACCCGAAGATTCTAATATAATCAAACGTGGTACCCTCTTTATTCCTTTCTATGGAACTAGTGCCAACGGATTTACCACACCCCCTCGGGGGTGGAATTCATTCGGCATGCAGGCCTTAGGAAACGGATTCGTCCTGAATCAAGCTAATGTCCAGGCACAGTGCAATCTTATGAACGTAACTGCAGGCTATACGCTCTGCAGCATTGATTCTGGGTGGTCTGGGAATGGTGGAGATCCATTTGGCAGGCTGGTTCCCGATACGTCTGTATTTCCGGACTTGACAGGTCTTGCGAGTAATCTCCATAGTCAAGGAAAAGAACTTGGAGTCTACATACTTCCTGGAGCTTTCTCAGCGGATGCCGATGTCACTGTCCAGGGGACGAATATCCAATTAGGGAGCCTATTTGATACTACGCAACCTAGTTATAACTTGCGACAGACATTTGACTTTGGCAAGGATGGCGTTCAGCAATGGCATAATTCCGTTGTAAACAATTTCGCTGCGATGTAAGATATTCTATCTCCCTACCACATCTATCTTCCTGCTGGATAAGTAGATGAATTTCAGTACAAGTTTCTTTACCGAAAATGAGGTCTAACACTCACCAAAAAAAGCGGCGTCGATATGATTAAGATGGATTTCATGACTCCAGGAAGCCCAGATGCTGGCGAAACTCTCCCCGCAAACAATTCGCTTGCAGCGGTTGCATACCATAAAGCAATTCAACAGTCCGGTCGTAATATCCGTCTTGACCTCTCCTGGAAGCTTGACCGTAATAGTGTCGCAGACTTCGAGATATGGCGAAACAATGCCGATTCTATAAGAACAGACCAAGACATCAACAACTCAGGTACTGGGACATTTACTTCCTTCAGTACCGTCCAACGAGCCATTGAACAATACCGCAGCTTCATCAACCAACAGGAGGAAGACCCAACCCGACAGACGGTCCCAATCATGGTTCATCCAGACATGGATAACATGTACACTGGAAATGCTGCTTCTCTAACAGGTCTTACGAACCAACAACGATACACAGTTGCCATCCACTGGTTTGGGGCCGGAGCGAACCAAATTACTGCATCCGACCTTACAAAGCTAGACACGCTAGGGACGGAGCTCCTTTACGATTCTGAAACTCTTTCTGTGGCAGCATTCACTGCAAACTTCCCTATGCAGCCAAAGAACCCATTCGGCACAGCCCAACCAGGATCTCAGGCTTCAGAACAACTTCAAGCGTGGATCGCTGGACCGGATGCGAACAATGAAAATGCCGTAGTTGTCCTTGCGAACTATGGCCCCGACCAAGGTAGTGGGGGTTTTGGAACCAGCTTGCAAGGCACTCAGCTGGTCAATATATCATTATCGCTTCTGGGTATTGCAAATGGACAATCGAATGGTGCTCCTGGGTGGAACGTGAGAAGAGTCTTGGGTGGTGGTGGGCAAGGCGGCAGTGATCATGCAGATTTAGGCGTCACAAGCACCTTCTTGGCGTCGAACCTCGGTCCTGGAGAGTCGGCTCTTTATAAGTTGACGAGATCTGATTAATGAAGTATTTTTTGAGGATTTTAAGCTCAACAGAGAATTAGAGCCTGGAGGAAAGGGGTAGAATATATCCTATTTGCAAGATTATTGATCCAACTGAAGATATCCTTAGTAAGGAAATCTTGGTCGCACATCCAGAAAACAGCGTCGGATCTTCCAATGTCCTTCGGATGATGATGTTATAGTCGCCAAGCGATGTTCAAGTCACTCAATGCGGTTCCCTTTGATTGTGTCTTCCCTCTTGAGCTGTGCTATCTCTCTCCTTCTGATTATGTCCTCCCCCTGGAGCTGTGCTATCTGTCTCTTCATTTCTTCGATATCTGCGAGCAACCCCACGCCTTTTCATTTCCACACGTAGATTTGTCTCCTGCCCAGCCATAGTCGGCGTTATCTAGTGCTATAGTGAGTGCCGATTTTGCTATGTTATCGATGTCGTCGCTCTCCTTAAGGCAACAATCTGAATATCTAACTAGTGGAACTGTCTGTTATTGGATTAAAGGGAACTCAGTAATAGTCTGAGCGGTATTCCAACAATTCGTATCCATGATCGTTTACTTCACTTGCTTGTCTGGATGTAGAATTCAATACTGCAGGAAATTCCCCCAATTCATGTACAGCAGCTCTTGCAGGCAAAGAAGCTCGTTGATCTTCTCGGCTCCATTTCATGATACTGAGTCCAGTCCTCCCGAGATATAGTGCCGTTTTGAAGACAATATATTGGACAAACAAACAGACAAAGATGAGTATGGGATAGATGTAGGCGTTGTTCTTAGTGAATTGCTGCTCCGGATTCAGCACAACACCTTTCACTTTGTTCAGGAATCCTGCCCAACAAGTGCAGCTATTCCCAAGACCACAGCTCGAAGCCATCAGAAGGAACAAAATCGAGAAGCCTATCGTGGAGTCCTTCCATACTAAGACCCTCCATTGCTCCTTCATATCTCGCCCGAACACCCTGTTCGTCATGATGATGCGCGTCATGAAGGGGCTCATAAGCCAGACGAACATCATACCAACGATCATAATATAACGACAAGTGAAGAATGTTGGAAACGAGTACAAAACACCGAAAGCGACCCCAAAAGAATTACAAACAGATAAAGCAGCGACAGCTATGAGAAGCAAAGATTTGAGTCTCCTTGGTCCAGTTTCAAGCATGGGCTTCTTCAACTGACAAAAGTAGACCCCGCCTGACCAGGCCTGAGAATCCAAAAACACACCCCAGTCCATGTCTTTTGCATCTGTAGTCTTGCCCTGCTCTGCGGAATCCTCGTTACGAGTGCAGTTTTCTAAATGTTCTATCCTCTTGATGTGTTCCTCAAATTGGCGTACAATACGTATGCAGTCTTCGGCACGAAACTAACCAATAGCATTGTTGAGGAGTATGATCGGTAAAAGCCAGGATAAAAGCATGGCTGGAGAAATTTTGCCGCCTGAAGGACTGCTGGATGAGCCTCCTAGTACTGACACGAAGGCGCAGACAATGCCGAAGATATAGGTGAAGATCGCGAACCAGGTCTGGAGGGTGCCATTCGCCCTCTGGTCGATGATGTTACCTGCAACTTCTCTGCTCATATCTTCCGCTATATATTGGATACATGAGCATGGGTAGAGAGAATTGGGGTGCATGTCGTATCCTGATGGCTGCAGGAGTTCTCTGATGGCAGCAATAATCACTGCTGTATTTCTTATTCTCTTATCGACTGAGGTCGTATGCAAAGGTCGAACAAACTCCCACCCACTGCACAGTATATTCATCACCATTTTCGGACTCTCATCACGGCCAGATCTTGGTGCGTGGATCATTTTAGCCATGGCGTAGCAATGGTTCCAATCTTCCAGCTTTGAGGATAATGACCAGAATGAGTGGATTGGATCGCCAAAGAGATGAGATATCATAACGAATCTCTTCCTTCCAATTGGCGGCAGGTTGATACTCGACATCAAGAAGATGACAGGAATGAACCATATGAGCAATCGAGTCGCGGCGTCAGGATACCAACCCATTCCGCCGCCTCCACATTCCGCTTTACAAAAGCTTACCTGCAAGATCGGGTTCTCATAGTCAGACCAGATATGGCCAGTGCTATCTTTCCAAAAGAGCGATGTATCGTTGACTGATGAGCTACTACTGTTGAGCAGCCGCTGAACAGTTGGAAGACATTTTTCCCTGTTAAATCCTTCGTGGATTGCGCGTGTCGTTAAGCGACTGATCGCATTCAAAGTACGAAAGTTCGACCGGTGACTTTCGCTATGAATATACATCGTGCGACGGGCTTGCAATGGCAGTTTCAGCCTGAGACCGTACAAAGTTGAGATTTACATATTCTTGTACGGTGTGCTGGAAGCCACAGAATTAATCGCGAAGTGCTTCAACTCCTAAAGATGGCATTGGCTAGTAAAAATAACAATTGCTATCATGCGACCCTGTTGCTGCCTTGAGTCGGGTAGAAAATCCGATAATTCCCAGCTGAAATGTTACAAAGCCTTCAAGCCACTTTGAGATGCTTCGCGTCCGAATGTGGTCTGTGGTGGCGGAGCATTTTATAAGTCCCACGTGTCTCTTTTTTCCTTCGTTTGGGGTTGGATCGAAAGCCCCGTGGACCCGCAACAGCAGCCTTAGAATATGTACCTTTGCCAAGGAGACTTATCATAATTGCCCTTCCCTTACAGCAGTCCCGCTCTCTTCATTACTCGGCTGCAGCCTTGGCACTGGTCCGCAAAGCTTCGGCCTTAAACGAGCGGCGTAGGTGTATTGAGCCTCACGAAAATCGTAGATCACAATCATCACATAGAACGTCTGCTGTACTCAAGTGCTCAATGCACGAGCTCCTTCCGCGATCTTCATTGAATGTGATTACACTCTGGATTTCCTCCCGTAAATCGGTTACTTTCGTAGATCTTCTCTGAGCCATCTCATCCACGCTTAGCTTCTAAATTCCTTACATTATCTGACCTGCTATTATATTTTCAAAATTCCTTTACATAAGACCTTAATTTATAAGCCGGTCGAGGCCAGTAAGACAGCCTTTCTCAGCCTTGTAGCGGTAGAAGGTGCAACTAGAGAGGAGCCACTCTGTTTCAACGATCAACATTGCTCACATCTAGGAGCGTTTGGTGAAAACTAATTGGCATCCATCCTATGCTAAGAATTAGTACAAGCCACGAGCCGAATAAGCGGCAGAAGACGAGTCAATGCAGGTGCTTACCATCGGAAACAGCGTAGCAAACACCCTAATCTCCTCTGACCTCTCTGTAGCATGATGCTGCCAATCGAGCTCCATCGCAGCTTTGCCAATCATACCTGCCAGAGACAGCGGCACATACCTCCTTGCGAGGCAGTCATGCGGGCCCGCACCGAAAACGAGCCAATTCTTAGTTTTGGACTCAGCATCCCCGGATATCCAGCGCTCGGGGTCGAAGACATCAGGGCTAGGGTATACATCCGGGTCATGTAGGGCTGGGTAGCAGGACGGGATGATCATAGAACCCTTTGGAACGGTGTAGTTTGGCGTGACAGGGAAATTCTTTGTTGCAAGGTAGGGAACAAAGATGACGGGCGGTCTGTGGCGAAGAAGCTCTTTAATGACTGCGCCGGTGTATATGAGAGATTCCCACATTGGAAGGTTGATGGGTTTGCTCTTATCACCGCCTCGCGCGGCCAGGTTCTCTTCTCGCAATCTATTGAGTATATCGGGTCGCTGGGCAAGGATTTGGAATAACCAAGTTGTGGCACTACTTGAGGCATCCTGAGATGCAAAGAGGAAAGTGAACAGCGTCTCTCCGATCTCCTCGTTCGTGAATTCGCGAATCAGATTCGTTGGCTTTTCGGCGCTTGTCTCTCCGGCGGCGATTTTTTCGTGATATTGCTTGGATTCCATCATGTGAAGCACCCAATGGTCCACGATGCATGTGGGCTTCGCACCGGTTGCCATGTTCGCCTTGCACGCAGCTGCACATCTTGCGAACTCGGCATGGATAGCGACGGCTGTCCGCTTCCCTAACCAGGGCTTTGTGAACGGAATATATATTGACAGGGGAATGTTGACCAGTTCAAGGGCAGCTGTAGCAAGGTAGAAGTCGTCGGCAATTTTCTTGACTGCATCCTGGGATATGTAATCACCAAAGAAGGTACGGCAGGAAAGCGCACAGTTGATTTCGCGGAACATAGTCATGAATGCCATTGGCCTCCCTTGATTTGCTTTGCTCACGGCAACAAACTTGTCGAAGTAGTCTGTTAACACTTTCTCTTGGACTGGGAGGTAGGTGGCCAGGGCTTTGTTGGTGAATAAAGGAGTCAACCCTCTCCGGTACTCAGCGTGGGCTTTGCCTTGAAGGAAAACCCATGCTTTATGGCCCAAAATATCTTTTGCGATCGGCACTATGCATGGCTCGGCGAATGAAGGCGACTTGAATACCTTGTGGGCGAGGTCTCGGTCGGAGACGAGGACGACGAATCTGCAATATCAGGTATGAGAAGGGGCGTTTGCACAAACTTGTTGCGTTCTGACGAGATGACAATGGAGCCAGGACATACTTGTGGAAGACGGATACGCAGCTGAGAGGTCCACTCGCCCACTGTGCAAGATATGCTTCGAACTTTGGATGGAGTGCCTGGAGAAATGGTCCCATGAGCGGAATCTTGAATGTAGGTCCAGCGATCGGACCCTTTCGCTTGATGTACATGACTAGAGACGGCGTTAGCTGGATGAAGTATCCCACGGGACTCGGCATTCCTGGTTACCTTGGTCGTAAACCACCACCCCAAGCAGAAAAGCCACAATGTATTGCCAGGTAGACCAGTTTGAAAGAAAACCTGGTAAAGCGCCTTGCAACTCGGAATTGCTACGCGGCAAGATCTGCGGCAGCTCAGGCCGAGCACTGGAGGTGTTCACGATCTCAGCAGCCATGTTGGAACCTTAACAATAGCGGAAGGCTTCACAATATTGGTAAACAAGATACCAGTACTCCGTAGCTTTCTTATAAGAGATGGGGTCCGGTCTTCCGGGGCGCGAGTACATCTCCATAGTGTAGGAACGACGTAGCATAGCAACAAATCAGGATTAGGCAGGGTTAGATAGTGGTTCTTTTCGTTTCAAATGGAGGAGAAGGCAGGGTATCCCGACCCACTATCAAACGTGACTTATGTGGGAGTCCTTACAGATTTAGTGCTGGGGAAATAAGATCTCTCCCATCATGATACGTAAGCAATTGGGTGGTGTACAGGCTACCGAATTAGGACTAGACTCCGAAAGTCGTACAGTTGCCAAGACCCAAGGAGCATCAAGACAACCGGGGTCTAGTCCTCTCTTGGTCAGGCCTTGAAGATATACGTACCCTGCTCTCAAGCGGTCTCCACCAACACTCTTCCTCCTTCTTTGGTCGCTCAATTCCAAGGAATGCACCTGAAATCAAATTCCACTCCCAAAATGCCCCGAACTCTTCGTAGGTCATGTGCTGCCTGTGCAAAATCCAAAACCAGCTGCGACCTCCGGACGCCACACTGCTCTCGCTGCATTAAACGCAAACTCCAGTGCATCTATGCGAACGAGCCCTGGACGGCGCCGCCTGCAGCTCCCTGGTGGGAGTCTAACGAATCGAGAAGTTCTCTTGATAGACCTAGCGCTTTAACCAACTGCAGGTTCGGTTCTTTCGATCCTTTCGATTCGTACCCGCAGACAAGACTTCCTCGAGAACATGTTCAACATCTCATCCACAGCTGTACGTTCGCCTTCAGTCAATGTCGTCGATCAAATCTTAGCTCACTGATTTAGTCCTACACAAAATCGCTTTCCAATACTACCCTCTCGACCTGAACGCAGCTTCAAACCCATTTCTCATCTCTTGGTGGCCACTTGCTCTGCGCGACCCTGCACTATTCCATGTCTCGTTGCAGACGGCATGCCTTGATGAGGAGTTGCTGGCCCAAAAAGGCTTTCAAACTTCCGAACTTCTCATGGCCGACTCTGTGGCCTTACTCCGGCGCAAAGTCGAAGACACGTCACTGGCCGTACAGGACGAAACTATGAACTCCGTCATCACTTTGGCAGCTATCGAAGTGAGATCTTCTCTTGAGATTCCTCTTTTTCCTAGTTTTTTATTCCTCTTATCTTTCAAATCCATCACTGACAATTCGCAACTCTTAGTTCGGCAAGGGCAATATCAAGATTAGCGAAATGCATGTTGATGGAGTGAAAAAAATGGTTAACATACGAGGCGGCATCAATTCAGTTAGGCAAACAAGCCCGCTCACGGCGAGAATGGTAAGCTGGTAAGTCTCCCCTAGCTCTCTGGATGGTATTCTATTTACATGCTTCAAAGGGTATCGATGCTTGTCATGGGCCATCCTCAATTCCAGACTCAAGATGACGTCGGCAATGGAGATGGCATACCTCCAATTCCGGAATGGCAGCTTGACTCGGCCGTCATTTATGATGATTTATTTGAGCTCACCAGTATTGATATCGACTATGCTGTCAGAAACGTCTTCATCCGTCTCCGCAGCGTCTTCCAGCGCGCTCAGCAGATACCATTCCCACCCACACGACTTCATGACCTCACATGTTTTGTTGTACACCGACTTCTCCTCTCAGCATCAGACACATCTAACCGCCAGTCATCGCAGATCACCGAGTGCCTTCGCTACGCAATCATACTCTACATGTTCATCGTGCAGGGGCCAACGTATTACTCGCATGTAGTCATATTGAATAAGTTTATTACCCGGTTTATGCAGCATCTTCAGCAAGTCGAAACGATACCCCGCGAGCGTGATTCAGTTGATATCTGGCTTCTTGCAATTGGAACGGTTGCTTCAACTGGCACTACCCATTACCAGTGGTTTATCGAGAGAGCAAGAACTGTGGCCACTTCTCTACAGCTGGGTAATTGGAACGATGCCCTGGTCCGCATCAAGAGTGTCCTCTGGCTGGAGACACTGCTGAGCGAAGATATCTTTCGATTTCATGTAGATGCCATTCTTCGTGCTACAAAACAAACGCAGCCGCCAGTACTTGCTGACAACAACAGTTTTTCGCTCGTCCTTAGACACAACATGGCTCCTTGACTTGTGTCGTCCTCTTTTGTTTACCTCTATGCTGCTCTGAGGTACTGTACTGTACTACAGCAGTCGCATGTTTTAGGTGATCAAGTACGAGTTCTAATCAAGATGACCTATCAGCGACAAAAGCAAATCAGAGCTCAATCGTTCATGCAGGTCGCACAGTCACCGGACCTCATGCACCCCACCCCTCCGTGCCCGAATTCGCGATCTACGATGTAGTGTCTTGATTTATCCTTCCGCCAGAGTACTCGGTTAATAGGGAGGATTCGACCAATTACAGAGTCGGATTGTGTCCCTTCGTTGAAATACCGACCCAGCTCTGGGCTGACCTTATAGCGCCAGTTGAATCCGGCCGCTCTATTTGGCAGATGATGTTTTCACACCTGAGCGAGGGTAATGGGTGGCTCAGCCTCACTATGCTGCCTTGCCACCCGCTGTGCAGGACCGTCGGGTTGCAACACTTTGGCGTTTTCATTTGGCAGTGCATTCTAGGCAATGCATGCCATTAGCCATTACCTCAGAACTTCGCAAATGAAGTTTTATAACTGAAATAATCAAACTATCCTTCGAAATTCTATGGCTACATAAAGCAAAATTGATGCAGTAGAATAGAAGTTTCCATTCTGAGCAGGCCCAACGCAATATGAATTTGGGACGGTCTTTTAAGGCTTAGGTGGTGAAAAGTAACAAACCGATTTCCTACATTAAATTTAGTCGAAGATAGCCAGAAGGACAATGAATCCTCATATAATGAAATAAATGCTGCAAAGGTCCATATGCGGACGCATCTCTCGCCAAAAACCAAAGGAAAGGTGACTGCAACCCAGCGGCATTATCAAGCATTCTTTTAGTGATCGCCTTAGCCATTGAGATCCCGTGTTGGTGCCTCTGTCGATGCCCCTGTAGGGCCGTAAATACCGACTCTTTTATAGGCTCCTTATGACCCATACGGCGCTCGAACTCAGTGAGGTGCGTGATGATTTTGTCGAAATTAGTGGCTGTATCAGTGATCTCGAGCTGTAAGATCAGGGGTTCGAATCGCTGATCAAGCGCTCTGATAGCCTGGAAAGGAATTAATATTTTCAGAGCATCTGAGGGGCGTTCGGCAGGATCAATAGCCCCTATATCGTGTTGTAGGGTGCTAAGTTGGGTAGCCACCTCAGTAACGGTGGCACTAGTGCCTGGCCGGTAGGATGTAAAGGCACTGGGTATCTTAGAGCTTAGCTGCTGTAAGCCTAAGGGCGAATATAATGCTTTCAAAGCCTCCCACTGCTCCTTAGCCGTATCAAGGAGTAGGATATGTTAGAGCGCGTTCTGGCTGCATAGCGCCATAATAATGGTGCTAGCCCTAGCGTCCTTAACCTCCGTTCTGGCCCCTGTAAAACTTAATAGCCCTGTAGTTCTAGGCTACGGAGGTGGGTACTCCATAATATATAGGCTTAAAGTCCTTCTAGGCAGTGAAGCCTTATTATACTAGGCACGGTTGGTGCCTAGTAGGCTGCCCTCTGCTGCCTTATATTAGTAACAGAGCTCTGGTAGTGTACGGCATAGAGAGGAGCTATGCTAACCTTCAGTCTACTCAATTAAACTCGAGGCCTGGTCTGGATCGAGGTGAGAAGATGTCAGTTGATGGCGCGTAGAAAAAGAGAAAGCCGTAGATAGAAGTCTGAATACCTATCTTAAGTATCTTATGACAATGAGTCTTTTCGAAAAGTATTTCTATATCTTTTGGATTAAGCAGGGCAAGTGTGCTAAAGGTATCGAAAGCTTTGCTAACGGAAGTGCTAAACTATAATCTGATCAGCTTGTGACGAATAGAAGGGCTTGTTATTCTTGTTACCTTGGGATCGTTTATGAGAGCTTGAGCTTGAACCTGGCCTCCGTTCGTCTTCATCAAAGGCACTAAAAGGGCCGTTAGCGTGCACGGATAAATTGAGATAGGCTGTGGGCAATACACTCAATTGTGCTAGGAGATACGTGGCTGTGCTTTCCTCCATCGAGAGTCAAGATAGGTCGAGTATGATGCGACTTAGTCGGGGAGAGACGCTGACCTCCGGTCTGGTCAATTAACTTCAGGGCTTGGTCTGGATTAAGGTGAAAGATGTTAGCGGAGGACAAAATGGAGACAGGCTGCATGGAGGCAAGTGGTCTTATGAGAGGACTAGCGGCTCAGACTATTTTGAAACGGAGGGGTTCAAATGTGGCTCCCCACCATTTGCTTTCAAGGGAGCGGTTCGAGCCCTCCATTATGCAACCGATCCCCTTTCCTTCAGCTAAGATTTAGAGGGATTACGGGTTCAAATTCGGCTCCCATGCATCAGTTTTGGAGGCATCGGTTGGCCATCAATCAAGACTGTTCTCCAAATATAACTATCGAGTAGATAAGACGGAAGAGGAGGCTTTCTGGGCTGAAGTTGAAGAAAATGCTTAGATTGGTGGGGCAGGATTTCGAGAAAAGTCGCAACGCGACCAGAAATTGAGGATCAAACTATCAGTATAAATTAAGTCATTTTCTGCACCTATGTATTCTCCTCACTTCTGTTAGCGACAGCACTAATCGTATCTTCTTCCCATACAAACGACATACAAACGAGCCCCCTTCGAGCCGTTTGTAACTGGACTGTAAGCTCATTTGAGTCATGTAAGCAGTCCAGTTGAAGTTCAGATGCTGTCGGAATATTTTCAATGCTAACTACATGATACCCCGGGCCCGACCCAATGGTATCTTCAACCTGTGCGATGGATAGGCGGCCCGAAGCAACCCGATCAAAATCCAAAGCAAGGGAGAGCGTATCCAGCTCCAAATGCAGCGACCGTGTGGATAAGGAAATCAATTGGAAATAAGGCAGCTCCTTGTCTCCGATAGTAACTGAAGAAACACTATCCGACACTGGGAAGTCACTGTTGTCAGCATGATCGGCTTGCGGAGGCGTTCTTGGCGGAGTCAAAGGCAATGCTGTGCATTGGGAAGGCACTTTGATCGAATTTTCCTCGTGGACAGATTGAGAACATGGTTGGATGGTAGATGTAGTAGCTTGGTGTGATAGTTTACTAGAAATGCCTGAAGATGACCAAGATGCAGGAAGCGGCAAAACGCTCTCATTTGGAAAGTGATATGTCTTCCTCTTCTTCCGATTCGATGCTCTAAGGACCTTTCTATCTATTGTGCCTTTTAATAGCGTGGAAATACGACCTAAGTCTTCATGCCGCTCTGCTGGAATGTCTAACCAGTATGGCAAAGTCCACTTGTCATATACTCTCCCGTGAGTCCGAGGAAGATAGAAACCGCCGTGAAGGGAGAAAAACAAATTACACATATAGCAGGCACTCTTACTAGAGCAGATAAACCTCGGTCGCGGCTGGCCAGGATGAGCCTCGTAAAAGAAGAGGAGCTGTATCTCCGCATGGACTTTCAAATGTTGTGGAAAAGACGCAGGCATTTGGATTTGAAACGGCTCCACATCAATACTCTCAAACAGCCGACAAATTCTGTGCCTTGCAGCACACACGAGCTCGAAAGTAGCAGAGTAGTATCGGCCTACCTTACCAATTGCCTCTGGTAGATGCGCCTTCAAAGATGGATCGAGCATCGAAGTCTGTAGAGCTCGACCGAGATTAGTGTTTAAGGAGAATGCATGAAGCCGCCTCACAATCATCCCAACAAGCTCCTGTGCTTCGATCATCCCCGCATTAATGTCGGGTATGCTCTCAAGTCTAGCAAATAGGCTTTGCAGCTCTCGTGCCTTACTCCTGCCCTCCTTTATTGAAGCTGTCACTTTGATTGATCGAGTATAAATTGCATCGTGGAGCTGTTCGATGAGGGGCCGTTTCCCAGCTATCTTTCTCGTACACTTGGCATGACGAGATCGTAGTCGTGACAAAATTCGATGGAAATCTAGGCTAACGACTTCTCGAAAGGTTGCATCTATATCATCTAATTTTAAGCGCACTACAACTGATTAGAATAGAGTTGGAAGAGATTGACAATCTGACCTCGCTGTGCAGCATGCTCTAATTCTCTCGCAAGCTTGGCCAGCCCTCTTGTGACCGATTCCAGGTCTCCCGTGTTTGACGCTACCCGAATCGTGATTCCCTTTCCGTTCCAGTGTTCTTCTACGCAGACGGCCATAATCTTGAGGCTATCGTCCGAAATGGCAGAGAGGAAAGCTAGATTGCATGTAATCTCCATCTCCCGCGCAACACTCAAGTGACGTCTCGGGTCAGTGTTAAGGTTAGGAAGATTCTCTCTGGGTATCTCAGGGAGCTCATCTAGCCTTTTGAGATTGCTAATCGACTGTTGCAATTGCGAGCGGGTGACTTTGCTTCCCCACAGGGTTTCCATAGTCGTCTCTGCCTCCTTAGCCTCGTCAGACAAGGTCTGGCTGTCCACAGCGAGCATAAGTCATGACCGTCGAAAGGCCCATTTAAACAAAGAAAGGGCATTCTACGATTTCTCTTCTCTCTCTTTTTTTGGTTGGGGTAGGGGGTGGGCTTTCTGGAAAGCAGCCTTGTTAGTTGCCAGGATATGAGTGTGGTAGTACAAGACATTTCGGCGTCGAGCACAGCTTCCGTCAGCGAGTTCCTGCGAATTACACACTGACAGCTGGCCAAGAAACCTTAGTTGCCTCCTTTATGAGGTGCACAATCTAACCCCGCAGTAGCGCTATCAACAAAACCATCCGAATTGCTCCCTTTCATTACGGAACTATCGGCTCGCAAAATCCTTTCAAGCTCGTCGCTCGCCTTTCCCGCGGCTATTTAGCAGATTCATACCCATACCTCGTCCATCAACGTCCACTCCTGGGATTGTGATTTGCCACTATTTATACCTCTGTGCCATCGCCTCACCTCATATTCTGTCAAGTGCCACCTTGAATGGTCCGCATTATGCGAATGGGAGGGCCTGATATCCGTTTGTTCAACACAAGAGAAAGCGAAAAGGGAAGCTCAATGGCGTTCTAGGAAAGGTCGACAGAACATCGCCGTCTATGAAATCTCCACAGGCGATTTGCGGTGGGCAAAGTTGGATCTCACAAGCACAACAAAGATCAATGCCTTTGTCAACTATGAATACAATGTCCCCGTTTATTTCATAAAAGCCAGCGAACTCATTTCAGTGCTAGGGCTACGGGGGCGAATCAAGCTGGCGGCCGAAAATGGGGCTTGCGAGGAATGGTTCGCACCGGAATGGATACCGGTGGATATGATTTGTGCAAGATATCCTTGCAGTTGATATAGCTTCAAAAGCGGTCTTCACTCTGAGCTCTTCCACTCCTACTGCAGAATTATTTAGCGGAATTTCTAAGAAGAACCCTTTATAGACAAAGCCACAAATGCAATTACCAGAGATGAGATTGTGCCTTGCCAAGCCATACCGAAATCCTACCTCTTACAATGTGAAAAAATGATCATACAGCATAAGAAGGCTTACACCACAATCATCCGATATTCCACAACTTCTGCCCTATTCTCAACTCCTGTGTCTGATGTCCATATAGACAAGTTTCGCTGACGTCTATTTTGGAGGAATGTATTTTGCGTACCCTTTACTGTCGTTGAAATATATACTTCCGTCTTTGTTATGATAGCTATATGCCCCATCCCTATTTTCGTTATCTCGTTAGCATTGGTTTCCCACTACTTCTCTATGCGAATTTTAGTAGATGTCGAAGATACTCGCCTTCTGGTGCAATATTGATTGCCCTATCGGATTCCTCTATTAGCTCAGAACAGGTGAAACAGTTAAGAGAGGCAGAAAAAGAGAATGTAGACTTACCTTAGCATTTGTTCCATAGTAGAGGACGAGAGAGAGAGAACTACCGAAGCTGCGGATGCTTCTTCTATTCACCTCTGTGGTGTTCGAGAAAGCATTGTAAACTGCCCTGCCTCTGGCATAAGTCAAATGAGGCGTTCCTATCTTAGAAGCCATGTGCTTGAGCCACATGTTGCGTTGCTCTTTGGGGCAAAGATTTGGATAAAGGTTTTGTGTTGTTATGTTAGGGTTATGGATGTTTAAGAAGGAGAGTTTTGAAAGTTTTGATGATATATGGTTATTATGATTATTTATATGAGTTGGTATTGGATGTTGAATTTAATGTATTTGTTTTTGAGAGAGTATATAAATAGTTAATTTAATTGATGTTATTGTAGTAGTTAAGTAGGTAGTTGAAAAGGTGGTTAAAAAGGTAGTGATAATAGTTTAAAAATTGTAAGTAAGTAATGCAACACGTTGTTTATATACGGGTACTTAAGCTTATACTAGTAGGTAGACTAATTAGAAGGTACCTATTTATTATAGGGTGCTACTGTCAGTTACTCTAATGCCCTGAAAGGTCGGTTGTGGTAATTAATTAACTTATGAGGTCGGTATTTTATATTTTCATTAATGCGGGGTCGGTATTAGTAAATTGCCGTTACTTTTATCTAGAATACCTGGCCCCGTGTTGAATCTCCTTGCCCTCTGTTTAAGCCATGCATCTACCTCGCTGATTCCCCTCCAATTGCCTCTTCTCTCCTAGAATCTAATTCCTGCTGTAAATACTGCCTCTTTGTCGCCATCAATAACTTACACGACATCCTTATTGATTGGTGATTCCGTTGATTCTTTCAGGTTGATTAGTAAGATAAGTACTGGGTTTTCCAACAATATACCTCGCACCCTCGCTTCCCAACCCTTCCACTCTCTCTATATTCTTTCTGTTTGTTTGCTTGCTTGTAAATGTGCCTTAAGAAGCTCTTACAGGTCATATAAGCTGCGCCGCCACGCTATCGCCTTGTGCCCTTGTTCACCCGTATCTCATCTGATCTCACGGCCTCACCCCTCGACGCGATGGCAGCATCGTCAGTAGCAGAAGCTGCAGCAGCAGCGCGACCGCAACCAACACCTAGACCCCCTCTCGTCTACTACATTCTCATCGGACTCTCCATCATGACCCTAAGTACAATCCTCTTTGGGCCTATCAGCCAGTCCCTGTCCGCCCGCGGTACAGATATCTCTACTCATCTCTTTGAGGCCACGACTGGCGAGTATCCCCTTAAATACGGCTCGGAAGCGCAGCTCTCTAGCCTTATCGATCGCTTTGAGACCCAGGTCCACAAACTTGAAGTGATTACACAGTATTGCTCTACAACTATAGCAGAGGTAGATAAGAGACCTTTGAGAGACACATCCCAGGTGGATAAGGAGATCATTACTGCTATATTGGTATTTTTCGTTCTTATAATCAAGCTTGTTGGGTTAGTCACCCTTTACGACGCACTAGAACGCATCTCGCAGCGGCATTCGACACGGGCTATTGCACTAGGCATTATAGGTGTTAATATAGCAGCCTTCTGGTCTCTGTCTGGGTTGGGAAGGACGATGGGTGGTAGTGGCGAAGCAACGTGGGATCGTGTAATGCTACTGTGTCTCATCAGTCTGGATGTTGGTTGTATTCTTGGGAGCGTTATAAGTTTAAAAGCGATTGCGGATTGAGATGGCTGTCGCTGTACCTTCTAACAAAAATAGATGCGAAACAAGAGGCTAGAATCCACTAATTAAGCATAGAATCTCGCTCTATAATCCACCTCCTTCGAGTAGAGAGTCAAGTGCCTCTAAATGTCCGAATTTCAACTCAAATCCATGGGCAAGGCCAACTTTCACGCAGCAAGATTCTGGGGTATTCAGAATTTCAAGGCTAGGGGCAGGCACCTTATTTAGTGGCAATTGCTACACGATTTAAGGGGCACATGGCTAGAGGTACATAACTCGGATTTGCTGACAGCAGAATGCATTCTGGTTGGCATGACAAAAGACGTGCAGCTAGCTAAGTACCCTAGATATCAATCTTAACTACGACTAGTTTCAAAGAATGTAAGAATGAAAAGCGGCATTTAGACGAGCAAATTGCAAGGAGCTGTGAACAGTCGATTGGATATTGAATCTAAAGTCGCAAACTATCGGCAGCTGACAACCCAGGTTGTCCCCTTTCAAATCCCATCGCAGTGGTCAAATAGCATTCCGCTGTGAAAGTACTCAAGCCGTAGTAGTTGTTGCCACCACATAATGGGTCGTGGTTGCCTTAAGGCACCTAACAGCCTGCCCCTCCTCGTATCGGGCCTAAAACTATGCACGGGCCACCTGTTACTTTCTCGCGACATCGAGAAACACGCGTTCGTCGCGTTGTGAGCTTTGCAACCTGCACCTCGATACCACGCTTTGGCAGATTCGCGTTTTCTACTACCACGCCTCAATAAACATTCTCCAATCTTCTCCCTGACAACCTCTTTCTTCTGGGGAGACTCTATGGGTGAATTGGGAGCAATGTCGCCTCTGGCATTACACGAGGAGCATCAATACCTCGATCTTATCCGTGAGATCCTGGACATTGGTGAAAGACGACCCGACCGGTAAGTCAATATCCAGATCAATATATAATAAATGCGAGATTGGAATCTCATACATCTCAGAACAGGGACCGGGACTCTGTCTATCTTTGCACCACGGCCACTCAAATTCAAGCTCAACGACAATGGGCGACCGATCCTCCCTCTTCTTACGACAAAACGTGTTTTCACTCGTGCCATTATCGCCGAGCTGCTCTGGTTTATTCAGGGCAACACATCATCCCTCGCGCTGAGTGAGGCTGGGGTGAAGATTTGGGATGGCAACGGATCGCGCGAATTCCTAGATAGCAGAGGCTTAACACATCGTGAAGTTGGTGATCTTGGACCCGTCTATGGCTTTCAATGGCGACACTTTGGCGCCGACTACAAAGATTCGTCAACGGACTATACAGATCAAGGCGTGGACCAACTGGCCGACATTATACACAAGCTTCGAACGGATCCTTACGACCGCCGAATGATTCTTACCGCTTGGAACCCCCGGGACTTGTCCATCATGGCGCTGCCACCTTGCCATATGTTTGCCCAGTTCTATGTCTCATTCCCGGGACAAGCGCGAGAGGGGAGTAGCGAAAGTAAAACGAAAGGGCATCTCCATTGTCAATTGTATCAGCGATCCTGTGATATGGGGCTGGGCGTACCATTCAATATCGCCAGCTATGCTCTCCTTTGCCATATGATCGCTCATGTTTGTGATCTGGTCCCTGGAAGTCTTACGCATGTTATGGGAGATGCGCACATCTATCTCGATCATGTTGATGCTCTTCGCATACAGTTGGAACGTGAGCCGCGCACATTTCCAGAACTGGAAATCAAGCGCGATAAAGGTGGAAGCATAGACGGCTGGAAGGTAGAGGATTTTGAGATCAAAGGGTATGACCCTCACAAGTCGATTGCAATGAAAATGTCTGTCTAGCACGAATCTGGCACTTCTTGTGGGCTAGGTACGATCAATGCTTGACGTTCGGAGGCGCGACTACCACAATGAATTTATCGATTTACATGTCACAACCTGCCAGATCTAGGTTTGACACCCTTAATGAGGCACTGGCACATGTAACTTGATCCATATCTACATTGTTGCCAACGTCAGTCATTTCGCCATAGTCAAGAAAACATTGTCTCATATCTAGCAATGAGAATTTGACATTTGGAATGCGGAGCTGATGGTATGTCAGGCATATCAAATGGCAAGCTATTCAACCTTTGAACTTTAAAGAGTTGTCAAGCGTATTTTGCTGCAGAAGCTGATATTGAAGGGCCCTCCGCATCTCTGTACCCTTCAGCCCACAGTCCCATGCTGGTTCCAGTTTGGCAACGAACGTTCTCAACGTTTTGGCATCAGCCACTGCATCATGATGCTGCTGTATAAGTTGATCTCCTGGAAAGACCGCTGGATAGATAGTTCTCAGTTTGAGAGAAGGAGTAGTGTTAACCACAATTGAATTAGGAATGAGCAAACACTGCTTGTCCGCTGGAAGTGCTGCCTCAAGTCCAGCCTTAGCTAGAAATGCTCTGGTGTGCCGCATATCGAAGAAGTTCTGAGCTTGAAGTAACGCAAATCAATCTCCAAGTTGGAATCTTGCCCCATCAATGTTAGATTTCCTTGACATATGTGACTTGACTGTATGCTGGGATAGACTAGCTTCGCATCTTCATGTTCTCAGCCACGACGAGTTCGGTAGACTGATGAAAGTTTGGTTCCGGTAACACTGCTTAATACACTCCAAGGCGTCGTCTGCAGTGTCGTTGTCCTCGTTCTCCCGTGCCGGGAACTGGGCCGCCCGATGCAGTCTGACACCTTGGATACCAATATCAACATGCGTGTCAAGCGTCAATTGCATTCCAATACTTCTACTATCCTAATATGTTGCCTCTCCCAAAGTTGAGTCCAAGATTTCAAGAGGCTCATTCACTTCCTGGGTTTGAAGCTCATCAGTAGCCATAAGAGGATAAAGTTGTATATTTTTGAGATACACAGCAGCGTGTTGAGATAAGTGTCGAGTCATGTCCGCCTCAGACATAAGCATTTCAGAAATTGTATGTCTACAATCAGGAACAGTACACTTGCGTTCGTAGCAGGTCGTCAATCCATCGCTACCTGTTGCAATATTGCTGTCTTCAACGTCCTTAGACCCCAACTTTGTGTGTGTATTCTCATCATCTTTCGCTTCAAGTATAGTGGGAAATATTTGTGGGCAGGCGAATTGCTTTTCTCTTAGACATGGAACTTATCTTTTATCCTCTTTTCATAGCAGCGGGAAATTTTGCACAAGGGTATTGATTGGGATGATTGTAGACATTTAATCCGTGTGATTCAGCGCTTCTTTGCACAGCAAAAGTTCTCCGGCTCTTGACTTCCGCTGCTCTTGGGCAGGGAGCTCTCTTCCTTTCTTGATCTTTCTTCGGCAAACTCTAGGAACCTGTAAGGAAGTAGAAACTGATTCCCGGGAAAAGAGAAGAAGCAGTAATAGATAGATGATAAGGCCTCAACTCTAGTGTAGAGCTCATCCTGTTTTACAATAACAGAGATATCACACTTCCTAGTCAATTCTATATTCCCTAGTTTCAATCAGAGATTGGAATTAGATTATTGTCTCATACCTAGCAAGTTTCCTTTTATGTGTTAAGGAATTGTGCACTTCTTCTCTACAATGATGTCGTCGTGGGATTTTTGGCCCCCTAGCAATGCTTAAAATCCTTAGATGTCCGTAAAGTGGTCCGGTCGCTACGGATGGATATGCATCTTGTCTGGACGACATGCAATAGTTGGGTAGTATAAGTTGATGGGACATATCGGTACTTGGTATTAGAGATATATACAATCACAAACAAAAAGGTACTACAGCGTAGTGGTATATGATATGCCAAGTCGTCCGGTCTAAAGTGGAAGTCAACACTAAATATGGCTGGCCTTAAATTCGTTACACCCTGGAAGAACGTTTATAACTCCACAGCAAAGTCAACAGAAAACATGGGTAGATTCAGCCGCCTCCTATCCCGAAAAGGCTCCAGAAAATCCTGCCGTTTGCGCGCCCGCTGGACCGCGTCCCGTAATGCGTATCGGTTGCTCCGAAGACGACTTTCTCTCTTTTTCGTAAATGGCAATAGTGCTAGTCACAACCAGGAGATCAAATGCAGCACCATACCGCTCTCGAATCTCAAGTACGCAGCACTTCCTCGAAGAAATCCCGGCCACATGCACTACAGCAGTTTCTAGGCCCGTCTCCTCGTCAACCAACGTCAAATTTGGCGTGCGCTTCCAAAGAAATATTCGTTTTGCGCTAACAGTGGCCGACATGCGCGTTATGTCTGGGACTCGCACGACAGCTTCAAAGCGCCAATCTGATGTCATTTTGGTCCATGCTATAGAGGACTTGTCGTTTTGTGTGGCAAATAGGCCGATTTTGTAAATGGTTCCCAATTCTGGGTATACGCAATGCGCCACCACCTTGTCGATTTCGCCGTTTCCACGATGAACGATCAGATTTGGTTTGCGCAGACTCCTAGTCGCTATATAGAATGCAGGTCTCTTGTCATCTTGGTCAACTTTGTAGTTGCCAAAATGGGAGCGGAAGATATGGTAGAATATCGGGCTAGCGGCTTGGCTTGGAGGTGCTGTTGCCAAGGGATCCCGGGTACTATATGGTGGCGGCGGATCATTGTCAGTGCTCATATTCGGAGGGTTCCACTTCGGATGCCGGTGTCTTCGAAGTAAGGTGGGCCAGGTTATCGTGGCTTCTCACCACCAAATTGATTTGTGGAATAAGGTGTATGGCGGCTTGTCTTTACGATCGCAAAATGGAGAATAAGGGTGGGAAGGCTGTGCTGACCAGGCGACTAAACCCAATCAAGCGATGCCACCCGCATTGCTTTGATTGGGTATAAATCCAACGGATAGAGCGGCAGTTGTCTTAAAAGTACGTGAAAGTATACGACCTTTTATCGTGAAAGAGAAGATCTCGATGCCTAATGACGTCAAGTCTGCTACAAAATACAATGGCTATATAAGGCTCTACGATGGCGCAGTCCATTATCCCGTGTACTTGCGGGGTCTCCTGCAAGCTGACAGCCTTGTGGCAGCAGGTTCCGGGGGACAGCATAAAAATGCCTCAAATTGTAATGTCCTAACAATATTAGAGGCGCTTTCTCCGGGTTCTTACTATTAGTACACCTCATGTCGCCAGTTCTCACACTCATCACCACACACACTAATTTCATCGCAGCAATTGCCAAAGTATCATTGCCTACCATTAGTGGGCCATGCACACGTCTTGATTTAGTCTTTGGGCAACAGAATCGCATTGGCATCGGCTCAAAGGTTTGTTCCATTGGGAATTAGACAAGGAGAACACTCCATACAGCTTAAGATTTTGTGCGGTATCGATCGCTTTGTCTCCTGAAAACCAAGAAGCCGACTGCAGAATAGGCCCCAATAACAATCTGGCAAGCAAAATGTGAAGTTACTGAGGAATGCTTCAACCAGGGTAATACTATTCTAGTAAATATCATACTAAAGTAAGTTTTCTGTATTCCCAGAGGCTCTGAAATTGTGTAGATGTAAACTCGGGACTAAAATGGGAAGGGGCGAGCCCAATACGTTCGAAGATCTGCCTGGACACATCGACGGCTTTTAAAACCAACCCCACTGCGCAGAATAAACCTTCTTTTTCCAATGAGCACACAAGCAGCATTACACCTTCGCCTGAATGCACATGACCTTCTCCGGGCTTGTTGAATGAGAAGTCAGGCATAATCATTGCGCGTGACTCTCCTATCCTCAAGAAAAAGTTGACTTTTCGGCTTTCTAGCTCAACTTCTGGTGAGAAGCTAGTTACTGAAACAGGTCTGTATTCGATTATGGCCGGAATACAAGGGCCATCAACAATAAGCTTGGCAGATCTTGGAGTCCCGTACCGATTGAGTCCATATAGAACTTCATGGTCGATAATACGAAAGGTAATCGTGCTAGAAGGAATATCAAAGTTGCTGAACGATGAATTTATTGATGCCCAAGACCAAGATGGCAAGTGGATACCAACACTCGGCCGAGCCGTAGGTGTATTTGCATGCCACATCAGTTGCCTGGCCAAGTCGGGATCCTCGCGCCATAGTCCGGCAAGATATGTCCAACCACGTGCCTCCCCGAAACGTGTCGAAATTCCTGACATAGCTGGCAGTTTGTCGCTCGCACGGGAAAGTTTTGTACAGCTGTTGTCGAAGCAAATGTCACCCCAATCCATCTCGGACACTGTTGGAACATGGCTTTTTAGCTCGGCCCATCTCTTCTCCTCGCTTCTACATTCACATTGTACTGCCTGTCTACACTCCAAAATCAATTCATGTCGCGTGAAATAAATAATTCGTCTGGATAGTAAGCATTCCTGGTATACCCATCCTCTCTCTAAAAGAGGGAAATCCCATGGATTTGCTCTGGACAAAAGGTTTTTACCACCTAAGTCAATGCGGCGTGGATGTAGATTGTCAACACGCCGGATGAAGATTCTTTTATCGTCATGAGTACCAAGTATATAAGGTCGTTGTGCCTTTCGTGAGAATATTCTTCCGTTGTTAAGCTCAGCATCCACAGCCGAGATTGTGATCTCGGCATTCTCGTAGATGGCAGCCATCTTCGAGGCCTGTTGATGCCAGTCGTAAATGTCATCCTGATATATACAAAGGAAATCGATCCAGATATATCGATAACCAAGACGTTGTGTAATTTCCAACGCATCCGTCAATAGCGGGTAAAGGACTTCTTTTGGGATTGCTTTCTGGAACAAACTGGCGCATTTTCGCGGGAGACTAGATTCTCTAGTTTGCGCTGTCCATCGGTGACTTAGACAAAGATACGGTTGCGGAGTCATCCCGTGCGTGCCGTCAATAAGTCGAGCTGATGAAGTAGCGTAGTCTTCGATATATATAATGCGTTGAGGCATAGGTCCGACACCAGAGCCTTTCGCACATACTTCATGACTATCAATACATTGACGCAGGTAGGATGCAACTCGGTCAAAGGCCAGGGAGCCTCTTGTATTTCCTGAGGGGAAGTCACCTATATCGACGAATGGATGATATTTTTCTGGATACTTCGGGATCAAGCCATGACTTTGTAAGAAGAATATCTGAAGCCTGACTCCATTTGACAGAAGTAGTACACCTCGATGCCAGTGCATAGATTCGTCGAGCCACTCTTCAGAATCGGAAAAGAAATCAGCCATTGACAAAATACGCTTGCAGGTTCTGCAGCCACGTTTACTTGAGCTGACAAGTACTGATGGTTCGACCCAATAGCCAGGATGTTCAGGATCGTTTGGAATAATATCTTCCTGAAACGGAAAGTCTTCGTTGATAGTCCTGAGGTATTCCGGAAGCTCAAAAAGACAAGCCCCGCAACGCCATCGCTCGATCCCTCGACGTCGTTTCTTGTTTTCTCTTGTGATGGGTGGCATATCGAGCGATACCAAGAACCCGAAGATTCTCTGCTAGTTGCTGAAAGACAGTCTGAGCGAGACTGTAAATGGTAATGAAGCGGCAGCTGTGAAAATCTGTAAGAATCTCACTTCGAAGAGCGAGGCGGAGCTGCAACTATAACGTTCTAGATACGAGAGGTGACCTAGTCGTTGCCTACAATGTGATAGCCTTGTTTTCGAATGTGGCGGTGTAGAGCCATGGGTACCGCCACCGCAGGAATCGGGCATCCATACGACAATTTAATCATTAGAATGCGGATTAAAATTTGATTCTTGGCGCAGGATAACTAAACGTCAGGAACAAATCGAGGTGCAATAAGCTCATCGTGTCGGAAATCCTGAAGCCGACAATACCTTATGGAGCCATCTACGACAGTAAGCGAGCGAAGACGTCAATCAAGACAAATAAGCGAGCATTGGAGAGATATGTGAAAAAGCATGTGTGGTGAGAAATGGGATAATCCGATCTCCATGGTACGGATCACGCCCCGAGGGAAAGCCAATCTTAGAGGCAAAGAATGAAGCTGGGACTATATCGAGAATATTCATTTGAAGTATCGTGCTGAGTAATAACTTGTGAGTTTCCCATGTACCCGGCTAAGGGGTTGGTTCCCAATACTGTGTTGCATTTCAAACTTCATGTGGCGATGGATTACGGAGTCAATCTCCGACTATGAGAATGGCCCTCCTATTAGATTTGCATCCGGCGAAATCCTTATTGATGATATGTGGAAATGAGTGGCTGAAGCCTTCTGGATCTGGTGAACCATTGACAAACCTTAAATCTGCCACGGCTTGTGATCTGCCTCCTCCATACGATGACCTACTCTTATGTCATCTGCTTCGTCTATCATGAGAGATTAGGTCTCTCAGGAGCGTTCCTATGGATCTTGCGTCGGCCGCCGTGGCGATGAGAGTCTTATAATTCGGCAATCTATCTCCATAAAAGTGCAAGAATTCGGGACTGTGCCGGTTCCTAGTAGAATATTACGGTATCGTGGGGGCAGCAATCACACACCAGATACGAATAGGAACAGATAGGTGGAGAAATTATTTTTCTTGGCAGACTTTCATCATCCAATGATATGGAGCTGAGCACACACCCCGCAAGCTTCCCATTAATTCCGCTCTCTTCTCTGACATACAATCCGCGAGAGAGCAGCTCGCTGATTAAGCCTTCATAGATTGTCCGACGGCTTGCAGTATATCAAAAGCTGGGCATTGACCCAGCTGATAACAGGTACTTATCAGCCCAATTAAGAGCTAGGTGCCATCTGTCAAGTATAAATAGCCTCATTCTCTGCTCCACCCACGATCAACAAGCGTCCTTCAATTTTCTATCAACCATTCAACATTGTTCTACCGCTAAGCGCACAATCAAAATGGCTACTCACCGCGCCCTCATCCTCAAATCCACTTCCACACCTGTCTCTCTCGAAACCATTCCTATCCCCTCCGCTACACCCGGCAGCGCCGTCGTCCGCGTCCTCGGTACTTACATCCTGCCTTATTTACACTCAGTTCTCAACGGCTCCCTGCCCTATCACCTAGAACTGCCCATGATCCCGGGCGCAAACTGCATTGGTCGCATACACGCTGTAGGTCCAGATGCCACGATGCTTAAACCGGGCCAACTGGTGCTATGCGATATCACTGTTAAGGCACGTGATGATCCAGATGTATCGATACTAATGGGGTTACATGGCGGTGCGGCGCCGAAGCTAATGGAGGGCGAGTGGAGGGATGGGAGTTTTGCCGAGTATGCCAAATTCCCGCTTGAGAATGTGTTTCTGCTGGACGAGGAGGTGATGTTTGGGAAGTTGGGATACGAGGTTGAAGATCTCTGTGCAATACCCGGTAAGCTAGCACGACCTCCGCCGCAGTTATGGCTGGAGCTGATGATTTATGGTCGCAGGTTTTCTAGTCCCGTTCGGTGGACTGTCCGAAATCGACGTCAAAGCAGGGGATACTGTCATCGTCGCTCCCGCCACTGGTAAATTCGGCGGTGGCGCCGTGACTACCGCTCTCGCTATGGGCGCACGGGTTGTTGCATGCGGTCGTAATGTGGCTGTCTTGCAATCAATGAAGAAGGTCTTCGATCATACTGGCAGGCTCGAAACCATGATCATGACGGGCGACGTGGAGAAAGATACAAAAGCCTTGATCGAGGCTTCAGGTAATGGAGGAAAGGGGGCAGATGCGTATATCGATTTCTCACCCGCGTCCGCGGCAGGCTCGACTCATATTGAGGCTGCGATTGGGGCGCTTAAAGCAAAGGGGAGGGCGGCGTTTATGGGTGGGATATTCGGAAAGGTGGAAATTAATTACGGGGATCTTGTTATGAAGAGCTTGAGGATTCGTAAGTTACTCGGTTTTTTATATTTCGCATGCTCCTGGAGGGAATAGTTGGGCGGGGAGAAGTTTTGAAATCTCCACATTTAGAAATACGGACTAGCTGACAATTGCGCAGAAGGGAGGTTTATGTATGACAGAGACATGGTGGTTAGGTTCATTAAAATGATTGAGAAAGGAAACTTAAAGTTGGGTAAGGACGGAGCCGGAGTAGAAACGGTAGGGAAGTTCGGCCTGGACCATATTCAGGAGGCTGTGGAAATGGCGAAGGAAAAGGCAGCTTGGGGGTCGCAGGTGATTCTGATTCCATAGGCTGTTAGGGAGACTATGCAAAAATCAGAAGATGATCTACCACCAATCAATGTGCACTGCTTAAGGCACTTTTGGAAATGCAAAGTAGACTCTCCCGCGGCCAAGCCTTAGAGACATATTTAGCATGTGCGCCCTTGGCACGCTAGACATCTCGCTTTTCTTCGCATATTGTACGTATAACCGACTAGTAAATGGTGGAAGCCCTAAAATTAGGAGGTCACATAGTCCGCGGCTAGAGCATATCTCGCCAGAAAGGACGTCGTAAGCTCGGAGCCTTCCACCTCCCCCATTTTACGCATGTCCGTAAACTTGCATTAGCGTGACTTACCCCGTCGCATTTTACAACGACCCTGATTAAGTGAGTCAAGCGCATTTTCGTCATTCGTTTCCTTCCATTTACTATATAGAGTCATCGTCGTATTCCTTCGTGAGATGCTCTTCTAGTAGTATACACAGGCAAGCAATGAATTTCAAGCAAAGAGCCAAGTGGCTTTGTGGTTGTAAACCCGCTACCATCCCTTCGTACTACCAGCAGTTTGAAGTTATTGTGCCAAGCCAGTCGCCAAGAAGCTTGTACTAATCAGCTTCGCTAACTTCTGAGAGAGCTATTTCTAGCAATCAGGGTCATGGAACAAAGAAACCTTGAAGGCTTGGCCTCGGGGGGTTACAGAATTTCAAGTCTTGTGCCAAATTAACTGACGGACCCATCAATATGATGGTATCCCTTGACACACAATCAATATTTCCTCCTTTTGATCGAGCTTCTCTGCGTCTGCACCTCAAAGTGTCTATCCCTTGAACACTTCCAGTTATATCCTAACAAAGCACCATGTTCAATAATATGCTTACACCTTTATTTTTCTCATTGATTGGAGCCGTAGTCGGTTGGACATATACAGACCATTATACAACCACAACTGGCCTCTTTCTTGAAGGTCAGCAAACTATCAAAACCGTCACCTCCACCTACAACATAAAAGTCATCCCAACGGGCTCCGTTACCGTCACATTCACAAACATAAGCACAGCTCTTGCCAGCGATGAGTATGGCGGCCTAACCTACCCGATTACCGTCACTCAGCTCTTTTTGTCTCCCAACGCATCCGTCTGCTCTGCGAATCCTTGGGACTGCACCTCATCCCAAACGACGAGTCCAACCCCAACCATTGATACTTCATACTATGCGCCACTCGTCATCAGTGCCCCAAGTTCCTGCACGAAGACTAGTTTCCTTTACACGACGTCACAAGCTGTCCGTCCCACCAGCATTGGGGATGACGAAAGGACCGATCTCGTGGACCAGGCAACGGAGTCCTCCGAGGCAATCTTTATCACAACATATATATATACCTTGAGCACGAACCTTGGCGGGCAGGCTGTGACAACCACGAGATGCGATGTCTACCTTAGCGACGGGGCAGTTCTTGGACTAGAATCTACAAGTGAGGCCTACTATTTGAGCCAATGTGTGGACCCGCGCAGGTACCTGTGTACTACCACTAGTACTGTGGCCTCTGGTTCGTGCCCAGTCACTGGGGGAGTGTATCCGCCAAATGGGCAGACTGGTGGATTTTCAGGTACTGGTTCTTCAGTTGCGACAGCGAGTGCTTCGTCGAAAGGTGGAGTCGGTGGATTTGGAGTTTTGGTCTCTCAAGGGTTGCGGCTTTTAGTATTGCCGCTATCGACTCTGGTATTCTCACTGCTTTGATGCATTGGCTACCTAAATTCTTCATGCCACTAACCGTCCGTCACAACTTGCGTTTATCCTCTTTCTTTCTAGAATGCTGGAGCTCTTGGCTATGCCAAGATTCATTTAGATAAACTATAGTGAGTGCAAATGGCAAGTGTAACCGTTCCGGCCGGCAATGTCTTGATTTGCCTTATTATGATGAGTTTCCTTAATTTAGATCTTGGTCAAAGTAGCGGTACGCTTGGCCTCGCGCAGAGACTTCTCGCGAAGCTCAGAACGCTCATAGGCCTCCTCAAGTACGTTCTTTTCGAGCATTTTGATTTAAGATAATGATAAATGCACAGACTTGCGGAGATGTAAAAGCAGTTGAGATATCAGAATAGCTATTAGATTATCGAAGTCCCTGTTGATCGAGAGTGATGACCGTAGTAGAAAAGCCTCAGCCAGGGCTTTTACGACTCCTCATATAATAAATGTTCATGAAGAGCAACGAAAGCAAGTTTGGGGCATCTCTAGGCAATGCATAGGAGAGATCGCGTAATGTCTGCAGTCTCAGGCTATGAGTATGCAACATCATCTATGGCCGCTTATCCGATTTGTGTCATCATATTTGCTCCCGCAGATGCCGTAATGGGATAGACTCATCGTAACATAGACCAGTGTGCGACTGCGCATGATCTTACTAGATAGACAGCTCGGCAGAAATAGGATAAAGACAAGGAGGCAGGAAAGCAGGATACGCAAAGCGGAATACGGGATACCCGGGGTGTGAGGGGCTTGGAGAAAAGGGTCGTATTGCGCGGAACCTGGCACTGCTTTCATATATTTGCCACTTGCTTTCGGCTTATCCGATATGTTACCGGCTTCTCGGATGAAGTTATTCGGATGAAGTTATTAGCTCGTGCCTGATATAGCACTCCGATCAAGGTGCTCTACGTTTCAGATATCGAAAGGCATAATAAGCAAAACATTGGCTAAGCGCGAACACTACCCTATCTGTAAATGCAAAGAGCTGCTATCTATGTTCTGAACATCTACTAGGATAACCGGACTAATTGCAATTTGTTGTATGTGTCACTAGCGACAGCACCGAATGAGGACTGTTTAAATAAGCTCAAAGACCTCCTTGCTAATAAAAGATTCATTTACTCCAGATTCGGTTTGATGACTAAATTGCACAATTGAAAAGTTCAAGCAAGCTAAATACAACCAAACTTAGTGTCATATAAGTTGTAAGCCGATGTTTATTACTAGAGACCTAACGAAAGATCGAAGACCCTTTGCATAACTTGTATATCCTGACGGTTCTGCATTTCACAAATTTGCCATTCTAGTAAAATCCCGAGGCAAAATCATCAAATACCGGCCACTATTGATCACAGCAATCTCGGACCCTCGGAGATCCATTGTTGCCGATATTTTCGCGACATGCAACAAAAATTGGGACTTTACTCCGGATTGATGGGATCGTGGTTTATTCGTGGCGTATTATCGGAGAACGGCATTATGACCGCCGGTGGCAAAGAAACAAAGGCTCAAGCCAAACCGCTTTCGGATGGAATGCATACTTCTTAGGCTGAGGCGGATATTCTAGTTCTCATTTGTTTCAGTGAATGATCAGTGTTGTTCTCACACACTAAACTTAATCGGTCTAGCCGTGCCTATCAGAAACAAGTGGAGAGACGAACAGGAGACTATATTTCACTAGAATATGCTAAGCTATTAGTTTCTAAGCAAATACGAGTCTGGGGCTTACGTTCTACTGAACCCCGCGGACCAGCTGCAGTTTGGGACCGTCTCTGCTTATTAAACACAGGGAGTTACCGATGCAGAGTATAGCGAAGGCAAGACTGATAGGAAATTCATCAAGGGCAGATATGTAGCATAGTTGTGTGGTCAGCCCCAAGCTTTTAACTGCACATGTGGCAGATAAGCGTGGCTAGACCAAATAGGTTAGCGACCAATGTCAGCATTGTAGCAGTGGCCATCATGGCCACCAGTACGCTATTAGTGTGCGGAGTGGCAAACAATTGCAGAAGGTGAGCACTCTAAATCCACATCAGCTACTGTAACAAAGAAGGCCGTTTAGCCAGTCGACAAGCATTAAAACTAAGCTTTGTCAGCCCCTACAAAATTACTATTTTCTTGAGTTATGTCGTATTGACCAAATACAACTGCTACTTTATCTATATTCCATCTCGCTAATATTGAACTGTCGTGAGCCCCATAGTAATACTCCTGTGTAATTACAGCAACAGAGACCTTACTTTACATATACAACACAATCCGCTAATCGAATAAATGCCACTTAGCCGCGTAGATGACTTCTGTCTAACTACGCTAAGGATACCTTATATATTAAGCGTGAGATCTTGGTAGGTTTCTTTGTTCTAGATTAAGTTTTAACGAGAAATACCAATATCTACCCTTGGGTTTGTAACAAAGTATAGATTAAAGTTTAAAAACGTTTGATATGTATCCTTTCCTTCAGGCCGAATAAGAAATGCTAACCATACAAACCTAGGTTACAACCCAGGGCAATTCACAGCTGGCAATTTATACTCAAATGTAGCCTAGTCGGACCATAAATGGCATTTTTTGATCAAAAATCAACTCCCCCGTGATGCGCAATCGCCAAGGATCAACGAAGAGTTTAATTCCGACAGAGCCCTTATCTTGGTCTAAAACGTTATGAACCCTAAAAATGATGTAAACGTGGGTTGGTGTAGTTGAATTACCACTTGGCAATGTCCATCGTTCCGCCTAGACCATGGATCGAAGGTGTAAGTACATTCTCCTTAAATCAAAGGATATAAATATGAATTGGGTTCATCTTACCATTTGTAGCTGGTTGAAGCTCATATAAAAAGGGTCATCAAACGGCCCGCTTGTGGACTTGACTTCGAGGTGGTAAGTTATTGCCTGATCTTTTGCCCGGTCTTTCCACCCTTTTGCTTCATCAAAGCCGGCTTGAATGAGTACGGCCGTCCAAATGTCATTAGGATCATCAAATGTGAAGTCAGAATAATCTCCTTCCTGACCAGTGAATGAAAGATTTCCGAATCTTGCACGGCTTTTGCTGGTCCAATGATGTATTGGGAAGTCGGCACCAAATATTGTTCGGAGAAGGTAGAAAACCTGTACCCAGTAAGCGATCTTGAGTAAATCTCACAAGTCAAAGATGTAACTGACAAATAATTCACCGCGTTGTCCAATATCTCGATGGGTTTGATCAATTTCATTCGAAGCATGGTCATTAAAGATCGACTGAAAGACGTCAAATATTTCATCGTGACTTATGCTTAAAGTGGCTCCACGTTGTGCGAGAGGGAAATTATCCCGGGTCGGTGGAAAGACAGAGCCTATAAATGAGGCATCCGGATCTGTCGAGTTTCTTGGATTATGCGTTAATCTACTAAACTGCTGCAGTGTGGATGCTTCTCCATTCTGCTGTGCGGCGCGGATACCATTACCCTGTAGGCCGTGTATGGCCTGTGGAAACCTAATATCTTCTCGACTTAGTCTGAACTCGTGCGCGGCAGTACGTAGAGAACGTTTAATGCTCTCAACCTGCTGTAAGTCCGGGGCTGAAATAGCAGTTGAAACAGCTTCTATCGTTGGTTCTGCTCCCGTTGCTACAATTTGAGACGAAGGTGTGAATCTCCCACATACTGGCTGAGACGAAGGCATAAATCTCCCACTAAAAAATTCAGAATGATCAGTCATTAAATCATCCTCAATAACTATTGGTCGCGAAGGATGTGAATGCCAAAATCCGCTGCCGGGGAATGCTAAGGATTCAGTATCTGAATCATTTTCAATCATGATTGGTTGTTGTTGGAGTGAGGGCACAATTTCCCTGGGGATTGGTGCCACATAACCAGTATCCGAATCGTCTTCAATCATAATTGGTTGTTGCTGGAGTGAAGGCACAACGTCCCTGAGGATCGGTGCTACATAATCAGTATCCGAATCATCTTCAACCATTATTGGTTGCTGTTGGAGCGAGGGTACAACGTCCCTAGAGATTGGTGCCACATAACCAGTATTTAATTCATCTTCAATTACCATTGGTTCCGGTTGAAGCGAATTAGAGCTTAAGGTGACTGTATCTTGAAGTTGATAGTTGGACACAGGAGACGCCACAGGGGACAGAAATTGCATTGTGCCTCTCAAGCCAGTCCTCGATGCTGTAGATAGCAGCAATTCGTTGGTGTTAGTTAGGGACGAATTCTGTGCAAGTTGGCTGTTTAAGTGCTGTGTAGAACTATGAACAGTATTGCTATTGTTGTTGCTCCAGGAATATGCGTCTTCCTTTTGTATTGCGCCAGGTATTTCAGCATCATCCTTCTCCCATGTAATTCTGTTCTTTTCCAGTGCCTCTTCTATATCACCGGCATGCGAAAAAATAAGTATCTTTGTCAGTATCTCCTTCTTTCCAGTTGGAAGGCCTCTGAGATAGTCAGAGATCCTGTCCTTCAGTTCAAACATAAGCTTCTGACTCCTTTGAATATATTGAACAGCAATGAAAATTTGTACTATGTCACGAGTACTTTTGAACACCAGCATTCCACTGTCATCAGTCCCATGGATTATTTCGGTCCTTAATGTAATGACCCGTTTGATTATGACTTTAGAAACAGAATACACCTCTAAGCGTTCGAGAGAATTGCGAAATTCTTCTACTTTGTATTGGGGTAACAGACTGTTTTACTATCAGAGACTCGCTCGGTTTGTCGAGGGTAACTCTTACCTCAGAATGTACTTAACTTTACATCGTAGCTCATCCATAAGAGGCTTGTATAGGTTGCATCCTTCTAAAACTGGGGGTCGTTCCTGTACCCTTTCCGAAAGCAATTTTTCTTTTAACTCCGGCTCGTCTATAAGGACACCAAGCTGATGAAGCTCAGTGGGTTTAAGATCAAGCAGTGACACCTTTTCGTGAAAGCATCGATACAACTGCATGTCATCCGCAATAAACCAGTCGGCATTGGTACAGCTCACCAAATCCAGACTCACTACTTCATTCCTTCGAAATACCACTGGGAATATTTTGAGATATCTGATTGAATCAAGGCATCCACTTTTTTCCCCTTTTCATATACTGGCCTAACGTTCGTATTGCTGACATAAGTTTCGGTTTAGCCCAAGCTTCCGGCATATCTGCAAGTCCTTTAAGCTCCATTATAACATCATCAATAGTTGGAGTTTGCTTTAAAGAAAGTACACCAAGAAAAAGATCGCTGACTGGACGATCCGAAGCATAACTTTTTTTCAAGGCTTGCAAAGTTTGGAACCACTCTGGCCCTTCCCAAACACAGTCACTTAGGCCCTTCCAGTATCGTTGTTCCGATTGGTCAGGGATGTACACTAATTTATATTCTTTGAATGCAGAACTTCGGAAAATCATCTGTCAGAATAGCACACAGTAAGCGTGGTTATAACTTACACAACGCGGAGATGTTCCTGCCCATTCGGCGGCAGGCTGAATTGATATGTTTTTCTGTAAAGTTGATGGACAGCCTCTAAGGAAAGAACTGCATTTTTTTCCGCGAGATTTCGTAGTATATTAAGATAAAATGGTAGACTATCGGATACGATGACCCCGAACATATGCAGCTTCTGCCACCGACTATCGTCCCTTTCTGGAATGTCAAGGAACCCGCAGAAACTAGCATATGACTGAGAAAGCATGTTAGGCAATGGGAGAACTGTGTCTTTTAACAGCTTTAGCCCCTGAGAACATTTGACTGATGATTCAGATATTTTTCGCCGAGTAGAGACCTTATGTTGCTGCTCGCCCTCGAAATTAGGTAAATAATAGGCCCAATTATCGCGGAGGAGGGTAAGAAACACGGTGCTGGGCATATTATCAATCAGATAACTGAATTCAGGGGTCATGTATCCGCTGGAATCGCACAAGCGTGGCACCGTTGAGCAGCCGAGCGAATCCTGCAACCATTGGATCCATCCGATCCATCTTTCCCCAAGGCTTTTATCTCCAAAGCGTTTATCCATGTAAGTTGGATGAATGAGAGTGATTATCGATGGACGTTGGGTATAATAACTGCTAATGGGTTTTGACTTGTTTTCAAGGTTGATGTAAAGCCACGAACCTTTGGTACTGAGAGGTTAGAGATATCGCTGATGATATATAGGTTTCTTGGGTACAGTTTGATTACCGAGTCTGGGACTAAGAGAATAACGGAATATATTGTAGGAAAGAGCAGGATAAGTTTCTTCATTGGCAATTGTAGCAAGATAGTTTTCCTTTATCGTACTTGGGGGAATTTGTTAGAGGCTGCTCTGTTTCTCGGCTTTTGTGATTGTATCATCTGTACCATGCTGGCGACTCTAAATAGGATAACAGATAGGAGGGCAATCATTACAACAATAGTAGTATCTATCGTGTAGGGTAAATGAAAGATTAATAAATAAGAATTGTAGTAAGCTCTAAAGGAGCTGAAAGAGTTGAGGTAGAGCTACTAATTATGACCCCAAGTAGTCTACAGATATATAAACATATACAAAATCAGGTGTTTTCAGGCGTTGTATGCTCTCTTGATAAATATAATATAGATAATAAGAAGTGAAAGTTATGTAAGGTCTTATGTACCTTGACCTTTCTCTGTTTACACTCCAGGCAGCCAGTCCTACTCTTGAAATTACAAGGCTGTGTCAGTATATCGCAATTAACTATTCAGATAACATAAAAGCCGAGATATTATTACTCTGGAAGCGCCGCTAAAGGGGGGAGGAGTCCACAAGTGAAGAGTAAAGACAGAAGAATATACAAGAGGAATGAAACCTGAGATTTTGTCGTCAGCAGAACAGAGACCTACATTTCCCACTCCAACTGGTCAACCCGAGAACTCATCCTTTCACTAACTAGAGTTGTATAATCCGGAGGAGATTTCAGCGGGAAACCTGCCAATGCCTCATCTACCGCGCGGCGTTTTCGCGACTCGCGGTGCGCTGTCACGCTAATGCGAGGCAGATTCGAAGGTTGATTGATGTGAATATGGGGCAGATTCGAAGGTACGCGTAAATTATCATCTTGGCAACCACATGTGAATAGATCAAGAAATCCCGAGTATTGCACGGATAATTTAACTGCCTCTTTAGCAAGCAATCCCTGGATCAGGAGGCGGACTAGACTAAAACGGTAAAAGGTTTCTAAAATTTATGCGCTTAAAAGAACAACCTGAGTCTGCTCTTCTCTGATCATTCCTACTCTCTTAACTGACGAGAAGATCTTCCAACTGATTCACCTAACCCAACTCTTATATTATTCTCTATTTTGCAAATTGCATTCCTCCGGTTCCCCTGTTCCCGGTAACAATCATGCGTCTCACGGCACTGCTGTTGGTAACAATAGCTATGAGGGCTGTTGCAAAGCCCGTCATTGGTCCAACTGGACAATCGCTCGAAAAGAGAAGCTGTCCTAGCTTCTGTACCGAGTGTACTCTTGGCGAGATTTGTGGCTGTAGCGCTTCCGACAATTGTGCTCTCCCTACCAGCACCGGTACCTGTGTCAACTGTATTGCTCAACTTGTTTGTGGCGGTGGCCTTAACTGTCAAATTGCTGCTTCTGGCTGTATTGCTCAAAGCAGCTGTTAGATTCCGGGCTTGAACTCCACGGCCATTTGTGGAACAATGGGTCGGGATTATAGACAAATGGCGGTTTAGCGACGCGGTTATTAAATCTTGAGTGCTTTTAGCTGTTGTATGGAGTTCCCCGACTGGGGTTTCAGCTCGGCCGGCTGTTAGCGGTTGCCTGTCGTTACCGTTTATGTAGGATTACATAAAAACTACAACCTGATTCAAATTCAATGATCGCTCAAGCATTTAATAATTCGCGGACGTGACAAGGGCAGATGGTAGTTTACGAGAACGCGTGATTGCCACGAAACGCACAGAAACGACCTGTATATCTACGATCAGACAGACTTATCAAAGTCTCTTTCTCGAGAGCAAGGGCTATATTCGCTGGCTGACTTGGTGCTTGCTGGTGTTATAGATTGTAAGTGATCAAACACGTTGTATTAACGGTTTGATATATGGTAGATGGCTGACTCGGTGCTTGCTGGTGTTATAGATTGTGAGTGATCAAACACGTTGTATTAACGGTTTGATATATGGTAGGTGGCTGACTCGGTGCTTGCTGGTGTTATAGATTGTGAGTGATCAAATACGTTGTATTAACGGTTTGATATGTGGCAGATGGCTGACTCGTGTTATAGTCTGTAAGTGATTAAAGGCGTATTAATGATTCGATATTTGGCAGATAACTAACTTGGTGTTTCATGGTGTAGATAGTGCATAAGTAATCAAAGACATTGCATTAGCGGTTTGATATGTTGCAGATGGCTGACTTGGTGCAATCTGGTGTTATAGCTTGTAAGTGATCAAAGACGTTGTATTAACGGTTTGATATCGTATTTATACTTTCCTTTGGTACAGTATATGGGGAACCAGTCCTTGCTGGTAGCAACCCCTGGTGTCCATAAAGATCCAGCGCTCAAAAGGTTGACATATGAACACGTGATTTTAGGCACCAGCCAAAGTTTGCCGACGGAGGTTTCGCTCTCACCTTACATTGTACCATCATGTATGCGGAACAATCAAAAACTTCATTGACTTATAATGTTCGCACTTCCGAAGTGCAATGTCTTCTTCTTTTCCGCCCAATGCGTCACCACCTGACAGTACAATGTCGCCACCATCAAGGTCAACATACAGCACGTTCTCAGACAATCTAGTCGTAACCTCAAATCTAGAAAACGTCAATAATTTCTCTTTCCGTAGGAGGAGATCGAGCGCTTATATCTGTCGTTGTACCTTCGTCCTTCTTGCCGCTTTTGCTGCCTGTCTTGTCCTTGTATACTTTACTGAGATTGGGCCATTTCCGTGTGTAGACTTTCCGTATCTTCGTCCGCCATACAGGAAGGTGCTGAGGGATTGGAGTGCATTTCGGAATCAGAGTTGGGCTGTAGGCTTCGACCTGACAGCCGGCTATAGCACCTCATCTATAGCATTCAACAACGGCACGATCATCAATGTCATGAAGTGGCAGCCAGGAACGCAATATAACAATGTCCTAGCGCGGATATCGACGGAAGAGGCGCAGCATCCTACACCGCCCTATTACAACTGTAATGCTATAATAGAGGATGTAGGGAGGCAGTGGAATAGATGGTGGCGGAAGAAGCGCGGGATGCCGGCTGCTGATAATACATCGGCGCTTGTGTCGCTACTGCAGGTGCTAAAAACTGACACGAATGTATGGTTGAGAAGGAGGGGGATGGACGAGATGCAGGTTGTGTTTATAACGGTCCCGCTGCTTTCGGCGATGTATATGGAAGACCTAGTCGACGCAGCGGCGTTCGTAGGACTGCAGGTCCTTACACTACCGTGCGGCAATCCGTTTAGTGGGCATTTACCGGTTACTGAGATCAATACCGCATTTGCAGGCATGGGGCTTGGTCTGGATGGTATTTTTCCTTCCAAAATTGAGACAGAACCGTGGTCTGCAGATACCTTTTCGGTCCTCTTCACGAAGAAGGCGTTAACGGCACAAGTTTCAAGTATTAAACAAGCTTCGAATTGGCCTATGGCGAAAGGAATTACGAATTTTGGTCTCGGCCTGGAAGCGATGGACATAATGGGGAATGAGACGTATTGGCACGCAATCCACAGTGTGCTGAAGGATGCACTGGATTCGGACCCGTACTGGCATAGGAGAGGGTATAAACTCGGACGGGTTATCGTATACGGAGAGGCAGCGGAGAACGATATTTTCCAGCGGGTTTTGAGGGAGGAAGTTGAAGCTGCTCAATTGAGTAACGAGGAAGAGAAACAGCCGCGGTTCTGGAGTGTTGATCCCGTTTTTGCAGGGAGTAGGGGCGCAGCGATCTTTGGGAATTGGTGTCAGAGGGAGATAGGAGAGAGGTGCTTTCCTAACTTAACACCGCAGGGTCCGCCATGGTTCTAGAAATTTGAGTAAAAGAAGGAGAGTGGTTGGAGAAATTCTCACAGGAATTAAACTCCCGAAATGTTTGCCAGAGCAAAACAATGTAGCACAGAGCTTTAGTTAGTACAACCTCTTAAACCACATATTGAACTTGACTTAACATGGTTAGACATAGGAATCCATGATCAATGTGGCGCGGTAGACCATTTTTGCCTCTAGTAAATGGTGAAGCCAGTTTTGCAAGAGACCGTAGCATACCCCGTATGTAGGGAATTAGGGATTGCAACCCATCGAATTTTAGGTTGACAGAAAAGGAGGTTGGGGAGGCTCAGCGGGAGGGTTTGGGGCAAGAGTTGGAACCGGAGCGGGGAGGGGGGCGGGCGGACGAGTATGAAGAGACGGAAGAAGGGTCACACCACGACCAGGGGGTTGGGCAAGACGCACAAGAGCTGCGAGAGCACTCACCGAACCGGGATACTTTTCAAGCTGTTCAAGATCTAATCGCCTCTCGCATACGGGATCTGGAAAATAGCCAAGGCAGTGATCAGCCCGAGGGGTTGCATTCAACTTCAGTGGACCACCAACCGTCCACACCCAACGATGGGGCCTCGCAAGTTGTTGCTCAGCGTGAGTCTGATACAGAGACCCGAGATCCGAGCCCGTTGTCAACTCCTGCACGCTCACCACTAGCTGTCTTGTGTCCCTCTTTCCACCACGGAAGACACCCACAATCAGCTGCTCGGCATGGCGTGGACAGTGATACATTTAGCATATTGCAAAGCATACTTGCTGACAGCTGACTCTTGTTCTCTGGCCGCCTCGATTCACGGATGGCAACATCATGAAAGCCAATCGACCGAATAAATGTCTTATTGGCATCAAGAAAACCTTTCAGAGTCTTATGTTCAACCGCCAGGCTGCACACGTCAAGCTGATGAAGATTCAGCTTGCAATGGGACAGCAGTTCCAGAACACAACCGGATCTACCCAGGCGTAGGACCTTAATGTGCTCTAGCAGTTGTCTTAGGGACCCTGACAGAGGGTTCAGATCAGGCACTTTCCATGGATCGTAATATGGAAGGTCGAAATCCAACAAGCTGATGGTATGAATGGCCACGCCCCTACTTCTGGCACTCTGTATAGCACCTGAGACGACTCGCAGATGATGTTGGTAAAACTCTTCTTCCATAATCATGTCTGAGGCCAAGGACTTCAGCACCCAGCCGCACTCTTCTAGCGCTTCGCAGAAGGACAACCTCACCTCCTTCAATAAAGGTAGTGCCTCGAAGATGGATGATAGAACCAGGTCAGCACCCTCATCGATGATGCCGCGCTGCTCTCTACAAATGCCGCGTACGATCTCGTATATGGCCATATATGAAGGACAGTCATCACACTCCGCGTCGTACAAATCTTTCGCTAGATCCACGTAGCTGCCAGGAGTCAAGATATCGGACCTAAAACGGTCGAAATCCAGTAATTCTGTGGAAAATTTCAGAACCGTCAGCGCAATATCAGGGTGGAGGTATTTACCCGTCTTCAGCAATTTGGGAACTACATAAATAAAGGAGACAACATAGTGGCGAACATCTGACTTCAAGAGGCTTTTAAGTTCCTCGAATCCGGCCAGCGCAAACCGAAACTTAACCTGGCGAAAGATGCCGGCAGGCACACTTCTCTCAACCGTTTGCTGGCGTGAGACAGATTTTTGACCTCCCATAGTGGGAGAAGGTCGACAACAGCGTGGAGGATCTCTGTTGAGAGCGGTAGGGTGTGTCGGAAATCTGAGGCACGTGAATTTTAGTGAACTACCAATGACATGCGTCAAGTACGCTCTGTAACATCGCAAACGGAGGTACAAACAGCGTCAGGGATTGTCTTCGAATAATATACTTCCATCATACGGGGCATATCTTTATCAGTTTTTGCGATGTGCAACAAAATCTTTAACCCGACCCGTGATTGGTCAGCTAGATATTAAATTGCTGCATTTAATTCCAGTCACCGGGCGACGTGCAACATGTGTGGGCAAGTCCGTTAAACTCAGAGACCGGTTTCCCGTCCCCTTGTCCATTCTATTACCTTCTATAGCCTTCAAAACACAAAACCAGTTATGAATAAAGCAAGAAGACACTTAACAGACACGAAACGCTAGTTATTATGACCAACCACTCTCTCCCGCCAGAAGGTCGGCCCATGCTGACGGCCAGTGATTCAAGAAGTCCACGAGTCTATTAGCGGTCTCTGTAGGTTGCAGCTTCTTTGCCGACTTCTTGAACTATTGGGCCGTCCATGTGTTAGGAGACAGTTCCGTGTACTCTATGCGCGTGACTTTGTACGTGCGTCTTATGCTGTAGAGGCATCTGACACACTTTGCACTCGAGACGATCCCCTTCTTTGAAACGATCATCTCCACGCTGCAATTTTTCTGCACCTCACTTCTCCTCCATTCTCTATGTTTCTTGATAATAAGCTCACATACTCGAGACTTGTCAAGCACTTGCACCTTAAGTTTTTCAAAAAGGCGTGTCCGTGTCGGGCAGCGGCAGGAGTGCTGGTCAAGGACGGCCACTTCAATTCCAGCCGGAATGCTTATCCCGTCCGCTCCATATGGAAAAAACAAATCACCACTGGAATCCTTTGCTACCCATTTTGTGTTTGCAAGAGGTATTATTTCCAGATCTCTTATTTGAGACTCATCGAACTTCTCAATCAATATTTTGGCGAGGGTAGTGTGCCAGGCATCTGGTTTCTTCTGAAAGTTGGCGCGCTCTTCTGAGATAAAACTCTTCAAACTTTTCAAGAAGTATTTGGCGTCCATAGATTTAACGTCTAGTGGTTTCAGATCCGAAAAATTGTACTCAGATGAGAGATATGGGCCTCCGTGAGGTATCAGTGGGCTACCATCGTGATCCTGATACTCCCGAGGAATATAGGTCAGGTCTACGGGGGTCTCGAAGGAATTCTCTCTGGATTCAAGAACTTTAGCTTCAGAGAAGAGTTGGACGATGTCGGTATACACTTGTGCCAGAGCATGCCCCCTTACATAGTCCTCCTTTGGAAGTATGCATGGCCATTGGTAACGAAAGTTTTCCTGTTCATTGAAGAGATCAACTGCGCTCTTGAATGCTTGCGCAATTGTGGATCTAATTTTTGATTCCATTCGTGAGACCAGTCAATGCTTGAACGGTCAGTTGTGAGAAGGAAGTCAGCTTGTATGAGAAACTGTTAATATTAGAAATCAGATCTTCTAGTTCAAATGTCCGATTTTGCTATTGAACTTACTGGAAAACCAAAGTTCCCAACTGGAAGGAACGAAAATACGTCTTGAGTGCGTCTATTATCCAATTTCCCCTGAGCCGTTAGCGGAAACGCCAATATGATCACTGATGTATGAATTCCCTCTCTTTTCTTCGCTCCTGGCATACACAATGTATATTGGATGGCGTGGAATCTAAATATCGATTCATTTGAGTTCAAGACCACTAGGCTTTCACGGCTTGACCTTAGCGGTGATGACGCTAACGATAATACTACTTTATGTGGGCGGCTAGCATCCTCGATGTTAACGCGAATCATCTTGAGTTGACGAAGAAACAACAGTAATGTTGGCTTCAATGCGCCCAGATGCTCCAATATGGTTTCGTAGTCCTTCTCAGATGGTATATGAAGACAGAAAGTTGTGCGGGCATTTATAGGTGGCTCGGACGGCAACGACGATTCCCACACGGGCGTAACCATACCTAAATGTTCGCGGCTGTCCAGTTTAAACAGATATCCGCCGGAAGATATCCATATTACGTCTGCTATTTTGAATACGGCCTTGAAGCCGATGCCCTTCTCTCCGATATAGCCCCTCTCTCTATCTGCTCTTTGTTTGGTGCTACATCTAATGCGACATATTGACTCGACGTTATCCTTTGTGAACCCCACTTCATTGCAAGTGACCCACAAATATCCACCGAAGCCTTGCCCTTTGCGACGTTGTAAAGTGAAATCCAGGCAGGGGCAAGTTCCAGGAGCGTAGTGATTGTCATCAGCGTTCTGAATAAGCTCGAGTACGAAATGGGTAGGTTTTTCGTAGAGTTCTTTGGTCAGACTGGCCAACGTTAGTGACAGTATGGCAAGACAGCTGGCGCAACATACAGGTCAAGAGAACGCTCGAAGTCTTGATCATTCAAACTTCCTTTACTAGCATATCGGTCGGTGTACAATTTCCGAATGTGTTTTTCTGGGGTTAACGGGCTGCCTGCTGCTTTGAGCTGGCAGGTTTCCATTGCATCCATGACTTGCTTTACAGTGGATGTGGGAAACGAAGTGGCATTACGTAGAAATTGCGATGGACGAAGTACTGTACCTTGTGTGCTATCGAGGAAGTGGTTGCTAAGTGACATGTCCATTTCTTAGCGCTTCCCAAGTTTCAGGCAGCCGTTGCGGTTCTGTTGCGGTATCCAGAAGCTAGTCCAGTTTTGGTGCTGAGTAACCAACTCAATGGCGCTGATACTTACGCTCTGAATACTAATATTATAGACTGTGTGAAGGAGCACATGTTATATATGCCGAAACCCCTTAATTTGAGTTATCTGGGACTGTATTTGGAATTCTAGTATAGTCACGAAGTATAAAGGTGGTGGTTGAACCCACCCTTAGAAAAACGAGCATGATTACCTGAAAATACAAGCCCATCACGTGCACCTGAATAATGTCAGATGTTGGCTCCATCCAAGCTTGATGTACGCAATGAACCTACCTGTTTGTCCTGGCACCAGGCTCGGTAGTCCTTGGCAGCCGACCATATCGTGATGCTTAGAGCCTTGAATGTTGGCGGTAGAACAACGATGGCCAGCAGGGCAGCCAAGACGCGGACCATGAGGTTGCACTCGTTCGTGAATTATCGCCATAGGCGCTGGAGGAGCGCAGGTTGGGCGGGGATCCTGCCGACCTAGCGTAGCCGGTGGATTGTGACCAGGGGCTAGCGGAGGCGCTGGTCGAGGAGATCAAATTCGAGCGTTCTCATGCCCACAGTGAAGGGACCAGCTATATCCCGTTTCCACTAAGCTAATCCGGCCCGCTACCTGAACCTCACACCTGCCATAACACACTCTATCTTTAGAATATGCCAGTATCGTGATATCATTGGTAGATCGTTCTGGAAGAAGAAAGGTGAAAGGGATTTAGCTAAGCCTGGGCGAGATGTAGCTCGGCGCAGACTAGGTAACTTAACTGTCATGCGATGATCAAGCATTTAAAATAATGCCTCAGGGCAAAAGCCGATACAGTCCAGTACGGCAATGCTAGGTGGAAGCAAGTAGCCCCTCTCACTTAGAACCTTAAATAAAAGTTGGCCAACTTGGAGTCTCTAACTACACGTGTTTATATGAGCTACGTACAAATTCAGTAGGTAGTACGACGTAGGGAGGGTGCAACAGATCAATCAATCATTCTGCCGATTTCCACGCGAAGGCGGTGGCGGCACTCGTACAACGGCACCGTCGCTTCACGACGTGCCTCCTCCCAATGTCAACGCTGGAGGTAAGTGATGTTACCGGATACCAATTCTTCTGACAAATACTTACCCTGCTCTGGAGAGGAAATAGAGTCTGCGATCAAAGGTCCCCCCAAAAGTCGAAACAGTCATATTTAAGGAGACTTCCCCGAGAACATAGATGGGATATGGACTTCATTTCACTACCCGTCGAGATAATCCAATATGTATTCTCCTTTCTAAGTCCGAAACACATCAAAAAGACTCGGCTAGTATGCAGGACCTTCTGTCGGTATTCGAGCCAATACCTGATCGACTCTGTTTTTGCTGGCTCGCAGACGGATACGTTGGAAAGACTTGAAGAAATTTCCGAGCACGATATATTCTGCAAAGCAATCACGACCGTCGTGTATTCGACATGCTCCCTGAGACGTGACTATGCGACAGTCGGCGAGTACTACGAAGATTTGTATCAACTGCGGGGACGTGCAATGCTTGAGGAGAACAGGAATACAATCCCAACAAAAGAGCGGTGTGAGGTCTACTGGGGCAAATATCGAGAAGTATACGACGACCAAGTCAGAGTCCTGGAAGACGATAGTGACAAATCTCGAATCACGATTGCTCTACAACGTATGCCCAATATCAAGCACCTAGTGTTGTCAGGCGATGCATGGAAATCGCCTGCACATCCATTGCATTCAGTCTGGCACTCGGGGAGTGATTTAATCATCACACCGATGTGCGACTCAGATGACGGCCCCTGGCAGCTCTCACACGGTTTCGAGGTGATGTCTTCCGCCCTTCTTGCCAATAAAATACACGCAGTGTCTCTGACACAGGTCGAACCGCACTATATACCCGAGGTTCTCCGTTCGACTTGCTATACCAAGGAATTACGGCAATTTTTCGCCTCCCTTGAAAATATATCGCTTTACTTCAACGACGACAGTATTGACTACCTAGATAGCGTGAAGAACTGTCTCTCTACAGCGAAACGCCTTGAGAGTTTAGAGCTTGCAGTCGAAACATTTGAGGTTCAAACTAATTTTACTGCATTGCTGAGCAATTTCTGGCCGAACCTTACCTCCATTTCATTGCGATTTGCTCTTGATTACGAGCCGTTTGTCGCATTTTGCCGGAAGCATAGAAACGTACGCTCCTTGATCCTAAAACAAAGCGCTTTATTTGGTGGCACGTGGGAGGATGTTGTACTGATAATGAGAGAATGCTTTCATCTTAGAGATGCTCGGATTGAAGGTCTTACTGAACGTGACGGAGAATTTGCTTGGATACCCACTAATGATAAGCTTACAAATACTCTTCATCTTCCAATCGTTGAGCATTATCTCGTTCACGGCGGAGCAAATCCATTCAGGAGCGGCGCACTAGAATTGGAAAGTTTAGAATATTTGTAAACGGAATGATATGCTATATCGAAGCCAGACTATGGTTCAAGAGCGAAGTTTTTGGGCTTTTGACCATCTTATTTGTCAAGTATATTCAAATCTCACCGCTTCTCTGTCCGTAAGCAAATTCTAAGTCCTGTGATATCCTTCTAGTCCAGATGTCTGTCTAAGGCTAATTGCCGTTTTTACCTATCAAATGCCTCCTGATTCAGCTGCATCTCCTTCGTCTCCAACACCTCTCTCTAGAAATATCACCTCTTATTGTAGATGGAATTCGACCCCATCCATACTACTATGAAGTCATAGGGTCCGTTCATTCGCCCGGACTCCCGGGCGCGGGGCGGGTAGTAGGAATGATGGACGGCGGTCTCGACACAGTTGCATGGGTCAGTGTATCAGCCCCGCAATTGCAGTCCATGGAGTCAGACATCCCTGACGATTTACGGTAACTACTGAAGTTGTCTTCGTAGCCTGACATCATGCCGCGGGCAAGAGACACCGATTTCAAGACATTTACTTTAATAGCTTTCCCCCCCTGTGAGCCATGTGTTGTAAGAATTCTAGACATCCCTAGGTTTTGAGACCGACTTGACCTTCCTCATTCATTTCGCCTACTTTCAACTTGTCCAGCAGCTGTTTTGTTAGCATTCCGATCTCTGCTATCCTATCATTCGCCATAGGTTTCGGGTCTTCCAGTCACCATGGCTCAGAGCCAAGATACTCTCAACAACCTCGCTAGCAGAGTTGCCCATCATGCCAGAGCTATCAGCTCATACATATATGATCACGGTTTGGTTGCACCATCTTTTGCTGCCGACAATGTAGCGGAATACCCGCAGGTCCCCGAAGTCCAAGGAGCCCGCCTAGAGCTGATTGAATCACTGATGGACATGCTCCACCTAGCGATAGGCGGCAGCGAATACATAGTCACGCAGAGCATGGTGGTATGTCACTTTCTTTCCATATCTTGTACAACTGGACCGTAATAACAACCAGGCTCAGGCCAAGTATGACACCACTATCATCAACGTACTCAATCAGTTTAATTTCTTCTCCGCTATTCCTGTCGATGGCTCAGCAAGCTACAGTGAGATTTCTCGTGCGACACGACTTCCAGAGTCCATCGTACGCCGTATCTTGCGACATGCCATAACCTCGAGGCTCTTCGCCGAGACTGCCCCCGGGTCTGATCGTATCATGCATACTGCCGCTACGGCGCACGTGGTGATGTTATGGGTCAAAAAGTGGGTGGGTGCACGGCTCGATTGTGCCAGTGCATTGATAAAAATGGTCCATTCATAACCCTTACCCTCCGTCATGCCTGCCCTCCACAGTGAATGGCCCCCGCACATCAATGTATCATTGAAATGCCAATGTCCCCTCACGGGTTCTAGAACAGTTGTGCCACTTTAGTCGATCTTCTGTAAGCCCCATGCATGCGCTATATACAGGCCATACTGTCCTCCTACATTATTTGCCAGCAGCACCGAAGCTCCTTCCGTCTGCCCGCCTCGGCGGCCAAAGAAGAGGTATTGAGCTTGCTTTATCCTTGGAGCAATTATGAAGATCTTGCGTGAGCAGCTCTAAGGGCAACTAATGTTATGAAATACTTCCTTTTCAAGCCCTCGGTTGAAACTCGTTACCCCGCTGCCAGAGTAGCAGTCAGCCCCAGCGCCGAGGAGGTGCATATGGAAAAAGAGCAGCGGCCACGAGCTAGGTTGCGCTGGGAATAGGAACGATATACGAAGTTCGGCGATTGGCTATCATGAGACACCATAAGGGATGGTCAGACTTGGCGGTACATACGGGTTTGTATAGTTGCACCCCAAGAGACAAAGCGACGTTTGCTCCGCTAAATATGGAACCAGATCAGCGCAACTATGCTACTATTCCCCCCCTAAATATATGTAATAGTGGGCCCTCTTGGCTGGGGAGTTTTGTATGCTAGAATGTCTGTGCTCTGTAGACCCACTGTTACATTTATTTAGGGGGAGGGGATAGTACAGTAGCACCACCTAGTCTGGCATAAGCTTACGGTAGCAGTGCCGGGGAATCAGACGTCGACCCTGGTCCCTCGGGGCTGAGCCGGACATGGTATAAAATGCAAGGCCGTGTAAACTTCTGGTCACATTCATCGCTCAGCCCAGGTCGCACGCATGTCCCAGGCTGATCATGGTCCCTGGTCTCAGTTTCGAACCGACACCTTGTTATTCATTGGGTAGCAATGCGGGCGCCCACGTCCATGTCAAATTTGGAAGGTGCGTGGATTTGCGTCGCTGGTCCTGGTGGTAGTACGGCATGAAAAAAAACCGATAGTAGGAGCCTATAGGACCACTAATGGGGATTCCTTTGCAAAGTGCCTTGATTATATAAAGGGACCGAGTAGCCATCTTTGGGAAGCACTCCTAAGCCCGCAATTCCTTCACAACATTCCAAGAGCTGAGTTTAGACCACCACCAACATGAAGACCACTTCCGCCATTCTCTCCGTCCTATTAGCCTTGTCCACAGCGGTGCTTTCCGCTCCGAACCCCAACACACCCGAGATGTATGGTTGGGATCCCGTCAAGGAGAAGCGCTGCTGCCCCGATGAGGTGTGCGGCATAACTTGCCATGTATGATGGCCTCAGCTCTTTGGCCCACCTTCCTCTGACATTTGACTGACGATATCCAGACATTTTGCTGCTAGTAGCGCGTCGGGGTACTTCGAGTCCGCATCGCGATCTACCTTCTGACGTGCGGACCACGTGTGAGTACGGGAGGGGATTTAGCGGGAGGTGGCGACGCCGTTACTCATGTGGAGGCTAAAGACTCTACAAGTCACAGCCTACATGATATCAGAGTCCACTGTATACACTTATCCATCAAGTATCCCACCTGGTATAGTGAACAGAACTGCCAAGCAGTAGTACATTGAACTATGCTGAATAGCATTCGAGTCTTGTGAACCCCTTAACAGCAAAGCTCGCCTCTGTAGTTTAGTATTGGCCTGTTGCTGCGTGTTGTATATGTAGAAGCCGCTGAAAATGGCGGCCAATAGTCCTTCGCATAGCACCAAAAGCGGTACCTACCGCCTTCTTAGATTAACCGTGTACTGATTCCACTGAGGCTCAAAGATGTGGACGCGACTTGCAACTGCTAGATTCAACCTAGAAGGTGATAAGTTTAGCAAAGACGCGATCAAATATGTTCACGGAGGAAATCAATATGAAATGAAGCCGTACCCTACAGCTCCAGTTCCCGTGGTCATCATTAAGATGCGAATTTGGCTGTTTTTCCGAAATTCACTGAGTATCTTGTTCCGTAGAGGTAAGGAGGAAGATCCATCTATTCTTCTGAATAGAACACTGCGTTCCGTGAGGTGACGTTCAATGAGGTCTAATGTTCTTGTCCAGCCAGAGAAAATGATACTGTAATATGTCAGTATAAGATTACGAGGTTTGTTTTACTTAAAATAGTAGTTTCGAACCTTTTGTCAGTGGTTTTGCTTTTCTCGATATTCGCGAGGAGGGCATTAATCTTAGTAGAAACGCCTCCAGGCTAGAAGTATGAAGTGGATTCTTTCGAATTGGCTCCTGCTATAACCTCCGGTCCATCGAGAAGAAGGTAATCTCCTCCAAGCTGCCTCTGACACAGTGGACAGATTCGATGATTACTGTCTTTAGCTATGGCAAGGGCATGCTCAAAGTGCATGAGACAGTCAGAGCAGATGAGGTGCCCGCACGTTGTGTAATGACCGTAATAAGACTATATTCTTCTACTCCGAGCAGCCCTTGCGATTTAGGGCGTACGTTGGGAACTTACACTCTAAATATAGGTATTTCTATTTCTATTTGATCCTCATACTGTATATTGTCTACAGCTCCTAATTACGGTAATGCCGCATTCTCGACTTTCTTCATCTCTTTTATCGCGTCTTCCGCCTCTCTATTATTTTGCTTCCACACGTTTATTCGCCTCACATGCGCACTATTGAAAGTCCTTGCGCCACCCGGGATTCTAAGAATGCAAACGGCTTCCGATCTCACTTCTATCCTTTCACTTTGCTAGTTCTCCGACTATGAGCCGTACTTCCTCGAAGTTCTTCTCAAACTTTCGGTACAGCACAGTAAAGAGAATACTATCTCCTTTCTCGGCTATTCACTCCTCTCATTTTATGTGTTCGGAACGTTGTGGGAATTTGATTTGTCCTGATATCAGTAAATACTTTATGGACCCAGTTCTAGTGGCATTTCCTCATTGGGACAATTCTAGCATCAGGACACATGGCATATGGAGATAAGGAGTAACAAGGCGGGAGCAGCTTGAAGGTAGTACCTCGGATACCGCAATAATAGCTGAAGAGGTCATCATTGAGTTGGTTCTGTGAGATAGTTTGGCAAGAATTGATAGCGATTTGATGGCCCACGAGACGTCAACGAATCAAGGCCGGGTGTGAGAGACTTATTCCAGTCGCATCGTTGGCTTATTTGCTTCCCAGCAAGGAGTATTGATGAGGGAATTGTACACAAATCCTTAACAGATAGTAACATAGTGAGACCAGGGCTGCAGGGCAGTTCTGCCATGTTAGTCGCCTCTGACCAATGCTAGTTGCAGGCCGTTCTGTGAAATCCGATACTAGTTACTAACCCAGTCTGCCTACATATATAGACGGCAAAGTAACATCCGAATAGTAATATCGCAGTAATACTTTGCGGGCCGTTGAAAGAGAACATGAGCTTCTTTGTGCAATATTTTGGGCGCAATCCACCGTGTACCATCCTGATTCTGCTACTGATGGTTTCCTTCTTGACCCAATTTGCCTTTGTTTCAGCACCCAAAGACGAATGTACTACGCATAGATGGAGCTACTTGTGGCTTAGCTGTGAAAAGTTATCTAGATAACCTCAAATAATTTATCTCTTATAATCCTATTTGGCATCCTCGCTAAACTGTACTTGACGATCATAACATGGAAGGCTTTGATGATTATAATGTAGGCTTTCCCAAAGAGCCCATGGCAATGAACCACCGTTGTTGCGACCATCTCCTTCCCTTTTCCATTATCGTCCCTATAACTTGCTGGAATATGCTGATTTTCTCGTATCAGAATTGATACCTGAAAGTTGAGATGACTGTCAGTCTCTCCCAAGATAATCTCATTCTCCGTACGCGAGATGACCGGGAATATTGCAATAGTATCAATGCCTTTGTTTTCTGCTGCTGCTTGGATCTCCGTGGAGCGCTTCACGCCAAAGATCGACATAACTCGATCTCTAGTCCACATGAGCAGTGAAAACCAAGCGGGTGACTCGCCAAAAAAAGCCTGTGCGAGCGCATCTGGGTTGTATTCTCCAGACTTATGTTCTGGAAGGGACACAGCAAAGGTGTCGATAAAATAAGCTGATTTATATGACGATCTCAGCCTGCTTTCGGTCGGGAAGGGAGCGGCACGAACGGGTGCTAATGGCATTTTTGTTCCTTGTGCTGAGCTAGTGTGCAAGGAGGGAAAAACTGGGATATAATAGAGAGACGAGTGGAGGCGCGGTCGGGTTTGTGCTCTGGCGGCACGACGCATTATTTCCGATAAGCCGCAGGGAACAAAACGTTAAGTCATGTAGGCCATCAAGGAAGGCGATTGAATGGAATAATGCGATGCCCTCGTGGATGCCCTTTTATCGACCTGGTCGCTAGTAATTCCCGAGTGTTCCCGCATAGTGCCCGCAAACATCCGTGAATTCCGAGAGCAGTCATGCGCCGAACGAGGCTTTCTAGCCTGACGTGTCTTTACGGCGGAGCTCATCAATCATCAGACGTATCCTATTTTCTGAATTAAGGGGCTCCGCTTACCCCTTTGAGATGGGTGCTCGTAAAGGCATATCCAATACCCTAACAAGTTCTTTGAGCTCCCCCCATACAGTGGCTAGCGAAACCGCCTTCCCTTCATTGCGTTGCAACTGGAACGCTACAGGTGTGTTTAGCCTAAGCTAAGCGCAATAAGAAAAGCTCCAGTGAAGAATACTGCCCAATCAGGATAATCAAATATACGACTAAGCAATGAATGAGTACTCATGCATTCCCGACATGTGGAAACGTAGCTGCACAGGTTTTACATGTGGTGACATGGGTGCTAGCCTGCGGCTCACGCGATGCCTTCGAAGTTCGCTAAAGCAGTTATCGCGCGCTCCGGATTCGATTATCTGCTGTGTAATTGTTGATGCAGCCCGACTTTGAGTTTGTGGTTGAGCTTCCGTTGTGGCCTGCACCAGTTGTGTCCTGCACCAGTTGTTGCTAAGCTGCCGTCGCTTAATTACACCCGCTTAAGCATCCAAAGCACTCTACTAATTAACTTCGCCATCGATGCCGAAGCCCGTCTATAACTGTCAGAACCCCCTATGCTTCAACTGCCTGGAGAACTTTAAATCTACTCCCCCCTTAGGTTATAAATAGGCGCACGCCTGAATATTAGCAAGCATATAGAGAGTGCTGGGGTAAACAAATAGAGACTATTAGAATTACATAAAGGAGTGAAAAGCAAAGCCGCTAGAATATTCCCGATTTGCTAAGCTAGCACGGTTAGATATCACATATAGCACTGTGATATATAAAGATCAGCTTCCCCAAGCGCCTCTCCATCAAAGTTATAAAATTATATACAATGAGAAAGTAAATTAATCAATTTATATACTGGTACAGCAGCTTAACCACAGCTTGGTGCCTATTCTTAGCAGCCCACGATAACGGTATCCGACCCCACTGATCCTTCGACTCGATCTCGGCCTTGTGCTCGAGCAGTAGCTGGACTACAGCCTCGTGCCCATTCTCAGCAGCTAGCGACAGTGGCGTCCGACCCAACTGATCCTTCGACTCGATCTCGGCCTTGTGCTCGAGTAGTAGCTGGACTACGACCTCGTGCCCATTCTCGGCAGCTAACGACAGCGGCGTCCGACCACTAGTATACGTCGACTCGATCTCGGCCTTGTGCTCGAGTAGTAGCTGGACTATGACCTCGTACCCATTCTTAGCAGCTAGCGACAGTGGCGTCCGACCCAACCCATCCTTCGACTCGATCTCGGCCTTATACTCGAGGAGTAGCAGGACTACGGCCCCGTACCCATTCTTAGCAGCCCACGACAGCGGCGTCCAACTACTGCTATCCTTCAACTCGATCTCGGCCTTGTGCTTAAGCAGCAGCTGGACTACTGCCTCGTGCCCATTCTCAGCAGCTAGCGACAGCGGCGTCTGACCCAACTCATCCTTCGACTCAATCTCGGCCTTGTGCTCGAGCAGCAGCAGGACTACGGCCTCGTGCCCATTCTTAGCAGCCCACGCGAGCGGCGTCCAACCACTAGTATACGTCGACTCGATCTCGGCCTTGTGCTCGAGTAGTAGCTGGACTACAGCCTCGTGCCCATTCTCAGCAGCTAGCGACAGTGGCGTCCGACCCAACCCACCCTTCGACTCGATCTCGGCCCCGTGCTCGAGCAGCAGCAGGACTACGGCCTCGTGCTCATTCTTAGCAGCCCACGCGAGCGGCGTCCAACCACTAGTATACGTCGACTCGATCTCGGCCTTGTGATCGAGCAGCAGCTGGACTACTGCCTCGTGCCCATTCTCAGCAGCTAGCGATAGCGGCGTCTGACCCAACGCATCCTTCGACTCGATCTCGGCCTTGTGCTCGAGCAGCAGCTGGACTACGGCCTCGTGCCCATTCTCAGCAGCTAACGACAGCGGCGTCCGACTATAACTATCTTTCAAATCAAGATTATTACTACCAATTAGCAATTGTACTGTGTCGTGAACTCCGAAGTATGCTGCCAAGTGTAGCCCAGTTATTTGCTTTGGAATTCTTTGACTATATTTCACGGCACCTGGCCATTGCTTGACAGCCATTAATACCTGACTCGATGCCTCGACTTGAGCCTTTCTCTCAAGAAAGCTAATGACTTTTGGGATAAATGTAGAAGCCGCTAGAGCATGATGTCCCCAATTTTGTGAGGCATAGTCGTATAGCTTATTTGATTGAAGTCGCTTTTCAAACTCGTCGTTGCTCTGGCAAATTCCACTATCAAACTCGTCAAATGAGAGGTATGTAACGCAGATTGTTGTAATATCGGATTCAGCCTTCGGGAACCATTTATCTCGTCTTCGCTCAAAGTATTCTTGTGTTGTATAGTGGACTAAGCGGATGATATTACTCTCCTCATCAATAGTAACTAATCCAGCACAGACAGAGACCATGTCTTCGATTTCTGGGAGATTGTCTTCGTCAAGCTGTGATTCGTCCATCTCTACTGCAATAGCGTGTTGAAGTTCTCTTGTAGTAAGCGGCCTCTTTGCGCAGGTAATCCATGCCAGTACATTATTGGCTAGTAGCTGAAATCCTGGCGGTTGCCTGTTGATTCTCTCCATTGCTTCCTCATATGCCGAAGATAATACCTTGAGTTTCTTATCCTCACTAGAACCTTCAGATTTCTTCCGGAACTGCTTTAATGCACTCTTTATAGCCTTTACTGTTGTTTTGTCCTTAAGCGAACCAAGGTAGAGCTGTGCCAAGAGAAACCTTAGACTGCGTTAGCAAAAGAATCTCATCTTTGAGTTAGCAGGGTACCTACATTCCTTCAATGGCCTCTACAAGTTCCGTTATGATTTCCTCTTGCAGCTTTGGTCTACTCAAGACAAAAGTTGGCAGCTGCGACATATGACCTTCCAAGTACCTCTGCACATCTTGATTGGTTGCCCTAATCTCTAACCTCATGCCCTTATTGAACTTTTCGGTAATTTCCGGAAGAAACCTCGAAGTTGCAAAAAGATTAGCTCCACTTTTGACCTGGAGGCTAAACATCTCTGATAGCAATGCTGTCCGGTAACCATGAGATGCTTGGCACTCATCAAGTGCGTCAATGGCAATAAAGACTCGAGAATACAAAGTCGTCACAGCCTGGAGAGTTCTAGAGATTTCATCAAGTGATGGTCGCGTCCGTTTCGTCTTATGTCGATCATAAAGCTCTTTTACAGTACCTGGCAGAGACGGCTGGCTTTCAGCTAATTGTTTTAGTAGGCTTGCAAGTAAGTCATCGATCTTCTGCTCATCTTGACGCCGGAAGTTGCAGTAGATATATGCAATTCCAACAGACTTGTCATTGCGGAAGCGAGTAGTAAGCTCCTCTACAATAATTGATGTAATTATTGTCTTTCCTGCTCCAGGAATCCCTGGACAGAACAACGTCTGTTTCTTTTTCTCTCGCCAAGACTGGTACTCTGTAGAGTCAAGGAGCCATGTACCAGTTCCTTCTTGTCGCCGAGCAATGAAGTCGTTTTGCTGTGGAGTATATTCAACTGGCGTGAGCCAGTCTAGAATGGCTTCATGCTCTTGATCATGTTGAACACGGAGAAGTCTGCCTACTCCTTCTTGGAGGTCTATTATAAATATAAAGAATTAATTTTCTGTCAATTAAATCATTAACTCGCTTAAACTAACCAGAAAGAATGTCATTGATCCTCATCTCAGTCTCTACCTTATTTGGAGGAATTCGACAGAGAAGGTCCTTCGCATATGCCGCCGCAACCATTGCTGCATACCCTTGCCACTCCTTGTTCTTATGTGAGTCTGAGTAGTCGCATATTCCCCGAATGACCAGGCACGGGAAGTGGTTCATCAGCCCTGCTGCTTCCATCTCAAAACATAGAACGTCCATTTCCGCTGCAAGTCGATCTCGAACTGTAGCATCCTTCATCAACTGGTTTGCAGACGCAATCAAGCCGTAATGGATTTCCGGGTTGTCCTCATCTTCGCTCCGCTTAGGTCGTAGAATTAACTTTGATAGATTATTGCCACAGGCTGTCGCACAGCTTGTTGCGTCGTTCGCCGAGTGGGTAATTTCTGATCGATATAGCCTATCGTTACTCGGGTCTGGCCGCTTATACTTCTTACGTAGCTTTGGGTTCTCTTGAATAGCATGGCTAATAGCCGTTTCAAGCTGATGCCCTTTCAACTCGTACTGTGCCTTGAGTCCGTTCATTGCTGTTCGCAAGATCGCTGGTGGCTGGCTTAAGAACCCTGTGGTCTGGAAGCTATGATCTTGTATCGTCTTGCCGAAGTCGTGCTGGAATACACCACCCCTCCCATCGCGCGGGGCGCTCACCACAATATCGCCGAGACGGATATCGTGCTTCGGGCTTGGAGCACCGCCGCCAATGCCAACCATCAGACCGACCCTGATATTCGGGAAGCTGTGTAACATGTCTCTTGCTACCATTGTCGCAGAAGATGTGCCGTACTCTCCGTCGGGCAAGACGGCAATAACGACATTATGTCTCCCAACTTTGCCTAGTGTATAATCGTTATTGTCATTCGGGGAAACATATTCCGGTCGGTCGTGCTTCTCGTCAAGAAAAGCTTGCGCAGCCACGTACTCCGTGCTTATAGCGCATATCCAGCCGACAGTATAGCCACCGTTCGCCATATACTTGGGAGTATTCGCGGCGAGAGTCTGAGCGCCATTGAGAGAGGTCATCCTCCGCTTCGTAGGGCCGGTCGCGGCATCGTGGTCGTGCTGGGAAATAAATCCACGTTTCGACACTGTCTGAAGGCCGAGGAATGAGATGTTCAATACGGCAGAAGAGGGTTTGTGCTCCAATTTAATCTGGTATAGTTAGCTAGGCTCGTTCGTACTAGCGTGTCGAGCAGATTCGTAGCTCACCTCTCATACAGTACAGTCGAGTTCCAATTTTAGTCAAGAAGGGATTCCGCTGCAGGAAACGCAAGCAGATCTGTTATCTGGTGGACTCTGCCTCACAAGGCTGAGTTCTGCGCTTGCTAGGAAGATTTGGGCTAGACGCATTGGCCACTTTCATCGTGCGGCTAGCGCTAGCGAAGCCCTCGCAAACGGTACCTCGGAGGAGGCAGTAATACTTTTCCTTCTTTTATCGCGGGGCGAACATGGATTTCACACCGTAATAGAGACCATGAGGGGGCGAGGATTCTTTGTCACAGAGCAAAATTCACGGGAATTGGTACTATTTTGTCAAAGCCAGGAGACATAGTCATGATGGTATTCGGCCTGGAGTTTCCATTGATAGTTCGACCAACCGGTAGGCATAATGAGTACCAACTCGTTGGCCATGCCTACGTGGCTGCCATTTATGGACAACTTGAACGCTAGATTCGCGGCATTGAGTGCCCTTTTTGTGAAGCAAAACTACAAGAAGATGCCAGACAAAAGTTTGCTGAAATTTATCTTGTATAAAAAATCACCAGACTCCTTTGTCAGGCAAAGGAATTGCAAGAAACTTCATTCTTTATCTCAGAAGAGATCAATCTGGACCGCGCTAGAGATTTTATCCGACAGACAATACTCGGCAAGCTGAACGAGGAGGAAAAATCTCGGTTCGCCCAGTGGTTAGTGAAGAAAGCCTTGGCCGAGTTTGAATTCCTTGACCACATGGCCAGGAGCGCTGTCAAGTGCTGTCAAAGATGGGATGGGCTGATGGAAGTGTCTGATGTAATCCATTCCAACTAGGGGATTTGAGCCCGTCACTCTTGATGATGAACATGCGGTAAAGCCTATGCTAGTGGTAGGATTTGAGCAAGACCATTCAGGCAGGAGCACAAATGGCTGGATGGTGGCTAATTATAGATCGGCAAATTTGAAGTCAATCCCTGGGGGGGGCATATGTCTTCTCTATATTATATACATGATATCTGGCGAGAGATAATACGTTGTAGGCGTTCAACTAAGTTCTATAGAACAAGCACTGTACAGCTAACAAAGCACAATACGAAGTGAAGATTTCTCAGGACGTGACATCGATCTACGCGTCTTGACCCGGCGGGATCGGTGTCCCTAGCATATTCGGCAGGATGTCGTTCGGGTGCATCGGAGGACGGTAATTTCGCGTCTACCGCGTTTTGACCAGTTTAATTATGCATATATTCTGATATATAGATATTCCGTTCTGCTGCCCTTGATATTTCCCTGGCCTATGCTCTTTATATTGTCATAAATGTTCCCTTGAGAGTTCGGAGGCGCGAACGGGTCATTTATGGCCAAACTAGCAAAGTGAAATGACCCTTACTGTACGCACAACTTATCACTTATAAGTCTATCAATCGGTTCTGCTGGCCGCCAACTGAAAAAGAGATGGTACATGCATTGGAAGATCGGGAACAAGACACTATTAAAGCTTTAGCTATACACCTGTTAGATCTAAATAGTCTTATTGCAAAGAACATTGAAGTTAAGCATTGGAAGGCTTGGGGCATTGCACTGCTGCGGAAGGCAGTAGGAGCCAACTTCAGTCAAGTTTTGATGAGAGTCCTGGAAAGTCTAATGCAAAAGTTATGTGTAAAACTGGGTCACGTAGAATTCGACTTTGTCATCCATTTATATGTCATCCACCCAATCCAGACAGCTGCAATACCGACAACAAGTGAGGCAATGGCAACACCCGTATCAATCCCAGGACTCAGCCCACCTGAGGATGAGCCGCCACCATTATTATTATTGACGCTTCCGCCTGTACTCGTAGACTCCGACGTTGGCGCAGCTGCGGTGGCTGCTGGTGAGGTAGAGCCCGTCGCCGTATTAACATTCGCGGAAGTAGCTATCGTCGTTAATGTTGTCTCTGCCGGAGTCGATGCTGGAACATATCCGGCTTCCGAACAATAGGCGATATATACGGACGTTGCGCTTGTAATATCGTTGGTGTTGTCACTGCAAGATCTTGATACACAATTGGACAGCCATGTTGCAGCGGATTCGATGAGATCTGTGCGGCAGAAGCAATTGTTCTCGGGCTTGCTCAGCACAGGTATGTTGCAGCCGAGAGCTGTTGCAAGGACATACCAAGAGTAGTCATCGATTATCCATTGTATACAACTCGACGCCGCGCAGGGACGAAGGTCGCTGTATGCGCTGAAAGCTGTGATGGTAACAGAGTCGCTTTGTCCACTGACAGCAGCGTAGAAAGCGAAAAGGAGAAATAGTAAGAGCATATTTTGAAGCATAAAAAGGATTGCTGTCGGCACAAAGATACCGGCCTCTGCTCTAGCACTCTCGTGCCGTAGTTGCAATCGTAAGTGACGATCAAAATGAATCCGATGCCGCTTCAGGGGAACACCATGGGCGGCAGCACTCCCTTTACTTATTCAGCTTTATTTTTAAACTAGCCACCGCCATGCCAATGAAACGCTTCTTTATTTTTTTCAGCTGCGGGATGGAATAAGCGGCACCAATCGCCGACGTCGCCTTAAGCCTTACAGCTACTAAAAGAGCAGTCGGCTTGGCAATGTGACTTTATTCTTATCAAAATGTCCGTGCACAGCGGCTGAAATCTATTGAATTCCCAGAAATCGTCCCGTGCACGCGTTATTTTCGCGTGCGGTTGTACGGTGCGTCGAAGATACGCGTCGTTCTGTGCTTGTATTGTATTTTACTGATTAATCATAGACGTTTCCAATCTTCCTACAAAATCTTACAGACTAGAAAAAATTTCACATCATGTTCCACTTTTTGACTCTCATTGATCATAGATTATACTACTTAATAAGGATAACAAGACTCAGATGGACCGGGACTCTTCCCTGGTCATGAGGATCAATGAGGAGGGAATTCTTTCAAGAATACAATGATAATGTGCCTAACTTAAACGAGGAAGAAGAGGAGATATATGAAGAAGACGGAGTTGATGTGATGGGGAAGGTGAATTATGGAACAGACAAGGAGACAGAGATGATGAAGAGAGTGGCGAGGTGGGAGATGAAGAAGAGAACGACGGAAGATATCGAAGCGCACAATTATGAAGAGACCGAACTAGCTGAGTTAATGTTCGAAGTGAACATCCTTGCGCCTCAGAACAGTTCGAAGACGGCCAATCTCGGTCGAGTCTTCTAGTCTACTTCAGTGGAGTCCTCAGGTTGTCGGACGATGGACTAGCCTATTGACGTGCTGTACTTTACTACACTACTCTCTAGCTTAATCTATGTCCTGTGCTTGTTGTTCCTCGAGCACGTCCTCCCGTATCGCAAATACATACCTTGGACTTCATCGCTAGCCATGCTATAAGTAAATAGAGCAGCTCAATGCAATTTACTATAGATTTATGCTGAATGGCTGTTTGACTCGTCTTGGGAAGCTTCAGAGTTGTATTATGAGCCATAGTACTTAAACTTATATTCCGTTTGTTTAGTAATCGGATCTCTGCCAGACTTAAGATTTAATGTTTGATTGATCGGGCATGATACCGATTTCGAATTCTACTATATCAGTTCAAACATCGTTCATGCTTTTATTATGACTTGCTACTTTTAGTATATAGTAGACTAGTATCTTGATCTCAAAATCTCCTTTACATTCAAACAACTGGACGCGTCGGACTGGAGAATTTTCTCTACTGTTTATGCTTTTTAAGCTGGGTATATCTACACAGTTGAACCGAAACTGGTTTCTCCCACAAACACACATGACACTTAACCGAAGTGGCAGTCATGGTGCTATTGTCCTCAATGGGCAATGTTTTGTTGTAATGCGGATGGCGATGTCTCTCCTATCCCCACCGTCGCCCAGGTCTGAAATTCCTCCCAGGACCATACCTCAACTTCGTTTTCCCATTCCGTCACACTCTTGTCTCGGATGTGGTTCGCGAACAAGTCTAGCTGGTGAATCACATCAGGGCAGCTGGCTAATTGCGAAACGATCCCTGGGAAATCAATGATGTATGGCCATTTATACAAGACTGTACGGATTTCGTGACCCTGTTTAACGGATCAGCACCCCTGGTGTGGGAGAAGTAAAGAGCAAAACGCATACTTCACCTATACCGACCCACTCAAGTCCCCGTTTACGAATTGATCTTTTGATAGTTACTTTGACACGGCCATATAAATAAACATTGCTGTTCCGTGGCAGGACTATTTTAAGTCCTATTGCTGCACCCTCTATCCTCCCCGTCTTTGCCCAGAGGTCTTCTTGCATTTGCCACACTGGCTCGATGTAGTTAGCGCAATAATCCTCAGCTAGAACCAGGCCAGGTTCTAGTTCTGTTCGGTGTTAGTTTAGCTTATTGGAAGTTTTGAGGAGATATACCATGAGGCAAAGGAGTGATTATATCTGGTGTCGCACCAATCCACAATCTTACGGCGTTTGCTGTATTGACTATCGCCGAATTGTAATCACCTTCGTTACTCACTGCTTCGTTCGTGTCACCCAGTTCCGAAACACCTTTGACAACTCCTAGTGATATGACTCCCGTGTGCTCGCATACGTACAGAAATGCACTGGCTTCCTTCTCTAGCGCCAAAACATCCCTTGCAACCTAGAAAGCAGCATTAGTAGCCTTCGTCGATGGATGACAGATAACTTACAGTATCAGCAACACTCTTCAAAATCACCTGTGTATCGGGCCGGACAGAACAACCGGAAGCAAACGTTCCGTACTTGTACTTTGATTTGGCAAGACTTTTGACAAATTTTGCAACGCTCATGTCTGGGTACTGGATGATATCGGCGGACGGCTGAAATACAGAGGTGCTGTCTCTGATGACAGGATGTCCCTCCTCATAATTAAAGGCAGTCTGACCAAAGATGACATCACCAACACTATAGAGTATATCAGCTCAGAATTACCCCCATTCCTTGCTCGAAGTGTACTCGCCTCACGCCTTTCGTGCTCATTCCCGCACAAACGCCGACATGAATAGCGTATTTTGGTTTTAGAGTCTTAAACAACGATGTAGACTCAGTTGCAAAAGTCTGGATTCTTTGACTCGAGCAGCAGGTAATGTAGAAAGGAAGCTGCTGACCATTACCGATTAAGAAGCTGCCTAACCAGAATTCGTAGGCGTTGCTGACATCGGGGATATCTGAACCGACGATTTTCTCATCCAATCTAAAGCACTCACGGAAGATCGCTAACTCTTCCGACTTTTCAGCTATAATGCACAAAGCACGGCTGCAAAGGACTTTTTGGGGGGGGACTTTCATAGCGTTAAACAAATCGCTTCGGGAGCTTGCAGGTTCCAGCAGAAATGTTTTTAAGAATTATTAGGACAATCCTGAAATATGGCAGTCTTCCGTTGCTCTAGCATATCTGCACAATGTAAATTAAAAGAGGATCAGCCATAATGGACATGTTTTTAAATCTTTGATTCTAATTCTACTGTTGGTCTAGAACTCCGTAGCGCCAAGACGGCACGGCTTAAGCCATCAAACTCTGATGCAACATCAGCTCTAATGTTGGTTTGTGGCCTAGGTAAAATTCCTGGAGCATAAATGCCTATAAAAACTGCGAGCCAAATTGTTTGAAATTAGATCGAATGTGTAGAAGTGCGGGGTAGACATTCTGGTTCATTTCGTCGTCGTTGATAAGCTTATTTGCACAAAAGATGGTGAGAATTATTATAGCACAGGACACGATTGGGCGGGGTGATGACTGTACTGACTATACAAAATGACGGCAATCCTCATCGCTCTTGTCGTCATGGAGGGGTTTGAAAGATAGATATGTGACGTAGCTGATGGAACCTGCCGAATTTTAGTATCTTTTACACTATTCCTACACTGACTTACAGCAGCTCCCGAAACCAGTTTCCCCGCAAGTACTACAGTATTTCGTGAAAGGTGGGCCCACTTTCCTTAACCTGTGCGCGCGGCCTTTCCCCCCTAAGAAAAGCGCGGAGTAACGATCGCGCTCCATGTATCTTGCTCATTGGTTTCTGAACACTCAAACTCCTTGAATTCGCCCAGCTTTAGTTACCAATTGAATTTTATTAGCAATATGTCATGATCTATGAATTACATTAATCCAAGTCTAAAATCCATCACTGCGTGCCGAAAAACCCTACGTGCCGAAACTACGGCATGGTTTTGTTTGGGGGGGGGCGGGGTTAAATCTCCACCACAAAAATACATGAAGTTATGATCTGTTTGCTATTGTTCTTTGTCTATTTGTCGACGAGGGCTCGACTTGTAGCTAGAAACATACTAGATAATGCGGCGACAATGTATGTAGACTCATTCCCCGGACGTTAACCGTAACTCATTATAACACGATTTTATTCCCAACTCGATATCGCATCTAGAGAGTAGGGTGATTTGCTCTAATCGTGTCTAATTAAGCCTTCTTGACAAGCACACCCTGAATCCTAGGTAGGCAACTAAATGGATCCTCAGGCTCTTCGATATCGCCTGGGTTCTCCCACTCTCCGCTATTGAGAATGTCCGCCAATACATTCCGGGTCATATGACATCCGATAAATGTGCTCCAAGCAGGGTTCAGGACAGCTTTCTTCATGTTAGCCAGTCTGCACCACGCTAGTCCCTCCACCAGAAGCATATATAAGAGAGTCCGCTAGGAGAAGAAAGGTTGGCAGACGTACCTTGCGCTACCGTCGTCAAATGGTCTCGACTCCGTCCGTGTTCCCAGAATATAAACTTGCCTCCAGGTTTCAGTAGCTTCCATACCTCCTTCATCACGGACTTTGGATCCTTTACTGCGCACAGGACCTGGATGCACAACACGGCATCTAAACTCCCTTCTGTTATTCCCTCCTCTCTCAGAACATCGCTATCTTCAACGCCAGAAACTATAAGCTTATACTTATCCCGCAGGCTATGCTTCTCCAACTTGGCATTCAAGGCGTCTCTAAAGTGGGGATTGGGTTCAACACCATATATATAATTAACAAGAGGGGCATTATAACGATGGATCTGATTGCCTGGCCCAGGGCCTAGTTCGAGAATGACGCCACTAGCGGCTTGTACGAGCGAGGGAACGATGGTTGTATCTTCAAAAGCGATAAAATTGTTGGCTACGCATGATTGTCAGTCTGTAGACGAATTGAGGGAAGCTATGGCGAGTAGGGTACAGGTTATATTGAGCAACTTTGCTGAAGCGGCATCTCGAACCTGTCGAAGATGCAAAATTGCTGCGAGACCGTCTCGATGAATCGCTTCTATGAAAGCTTTCCAGTGCACTATACGGGAGGGAGGATTAGTAGAATCGTGGAAGCGATGAGTGATAAAGGCTTACGGCAAATAGAAAACCAGATCAGACCACATGGGCGGGAAATGGAAGCAAGGCGAGCATTTGGGGGCATGGTTATCTATATAAGAGGGTTGTAGACGATGTCAAACCTTCAAAACAAAGACGAAAAAATGAAGGAGTCGGGTGCTCGATATTTTCGTAGAATAGGGATGCCAAATTTATGTGGGGGAGAAAACAGAAGAATTTGGCTCGAGAGGGTGGCTCGAGAGGAAGACTTGAGTTAAATAGATTCCATGGCCATTATCCTTTAGCGTGACTCAAAAGACGCTTAACCTGATTAGAGATCAGGCACCAGATCACATGAGACGAGGATAAAGGATTCTCAATCTTCACAACAAAATTCTTGATCCTCTGCTGAGAGCTCAGATTAAGACCACTTTATAGGTATTAGGGATAGTGTTACTCAGTGGTAGAGCTGTGGTGGAGGAGCTCTATTACGCTATGAAAGGAGACTCTTTATAAATCAGGCGTGAAGACGACGATGCGATCGTGATTTTCTAGTAAGAGAGGTTTAGGGTGTCCGGGAGTAGCTATAGAACATAGCTTATAAAAACTTACAGCAGATACCAAGGAATGTATAGATTTTAAGATGCTTAAAGCCAAAGTACGTATCAATTTTTTCGGCACGAAGGGTTGGACGTTATAGTACTTGTTTTTTCGAGTACAAAGTGGCGGGGTCCATTTCCAGGAACTTGATGTTCTGCACCCCTGCCCAGTTGTACGTCAAACGTACCGCCGCTAATCGCAAAGCTGAGAAAGTCCCTGCCCCCTTTGTCAGCCATCCTGGCCTCTTATCACTCCTTCCTTCCTCTTTTCTACTGTAATCACGCCAGAATCAGCAAGTTTATGTTAGTGATTATAGCGCCGCAACTAAATGCCACACAGCACATTTTGATCAAAACATTGCTAAGCGAAGGGCTCGAGACCCAGCCAATAGCCTGGAAGCCTCCTGTAGCGTGCGTGCTGTCTGAGAATCCATCTGAAACGACAGCAGTCCCCGGTCGTACTTCCAATAATGGAAGGAGGTCGCCACTCCTAGTTGGTGTGAAATAACCTTGTAATTTGGAGATGCCCATTATTTGAAGGGGCCTGAGCGCGAACACATAAAGCCTTCGACTCTCGCAACTCCTCCACGTCAGCCATCCATCTTTCACACACCGGATTCTTGGTTTTCACCCCTTCTGACCAGCTGTGATTAGTTATCTAACCGGATATTCTCACCGATCAGAATTAGAGTACATTGTGACTTCATTCATCCTCTTGAACGTCATTATATTTCGAACCTAAAAATCTGAATCCACCTCTCAGATTCCAGTATGTCGAAGAACCCTCTTGCTCTTGTGCCACTCGTCTCCAACACTAGCCCTGCACACTTCCCTGGACCTGAGCCCTTGACTGGCACGCATGTGATTCTAGAGCGCCTCACGCAGAAGCACTTCCCCGACCTTTGGGAGAGTATAGGGTCTCATCCCGACCTCTGGATATGGTGGCCTGACGAGCCAGTTAGCACGGCTTCCGAATTCGATAACTACCTAAATGAGTTCATTAAACTTAGTGCAGACCTTGTGATTTACGCTGTTCTCCCTCTTTCTGGACCAAATAAAGGCAAAGCACTTGGCCTTGCCTTTGCTCTGTCCGAAGATCGCCTTAACAATCGAGTCGCTGAGCTTGGACTCTTCTATGGTCCTCTATTACAGAGAACTAGGGCCGGGACGGAAGCTGTCTATCTCCTCGGCGGTCTAATGTTCGAGTTAAATCATCGAAGACTAGGATGGAAGACTAATTCCTTAAATCTCCAGTCAAGGAAGGCTGCAGAGAGGTACGGGTTTGTTCATGAAGGAACACTTAGACAAGATCAGATTAATAAAGGGAGGAATAGAGACAGTGTATGGTATTCTATCATTGATTCTGAATGGCCAATATGCAAGAAAGCATTTGAAATGTGGTTGGAAGATGAGAATTTCGATGAGCAGCAACAGCAGAAACGCAGGATAGAAGAGATAAGAAAGAGTCTTAGCCTTTAAGAAGATATAGACAATTTAGTAAAGAGTCTGAAAAGTCGAAGCCTAGTTGAATTTCTCGGAATTTCCCTGCATAGGTGTTTTCTCACGCTAGGATATGTATAGGCTACATATATATTTCTATGTAGGTTGCCTAAGCAATAATATAATTGACCTTTCTACTATTCGACGAGCAAACGCCACGCTGTTAGTGGCGATAAAGTTATTGGAACCTTTGTCGCAAGATCAGTCCTCCCCGTAGATGTCATTCTCTAATAGGAGGGGTTTCGAGCATTTAGAAGTGACTATAGTATATAATTTATATAGAAATATAGATATTAATATAGAGAGAGAGTTTGAGACACAGTCTCTTGTAAACGATGCTTGCCCTTGGCTTGAACTTTTTGACTTACTAGGACCAGGGTGTTCAACGTCATAGCCCAGCGAGCGAACCCTCACTTACCCTTCTACCCGCCTGGAATTTGACTCTCTTTGCGAGTATTCTCCTTGCCATGTCATTGGCGGTTACGTTTTCGTGAGGCTGAATGGTGAGACTTCTAAAAAGCGATTGGTTCCCGTAGAGGTTTAATTGGGTATTAGCAATGTTACCGATGATTTGTACAGATCCGTTATGGGCGACATTGATTTGCATCATGGAAAGCATTGATTTGGCGTCGGGATGTGTTATCCGCATTATGGTGATCAGTGATCCCTTCGGTATTTACAATTCGTTCGTCCTGTCTTTCGATAGGGATGTTTTCGGTTGGAGTTGTTGCTAATGCTCCTCCTTCCTCTTCTGCCTCTACTACATTAGAAGATACGGCCATTAATTAAACGGCAATTAAATTAAGACCTCAAAACCAAGTGCATGCGATGTCGGGATTCGTTTTCTTTGGTATAAATGGGAGTTTTCGAGTATAGATGAAATGGGACCCGAGGGACTTTTAGCGGGCAGTGCCAAATCGATGGGGCAGTGCAAGAGACCTAGCCAAAAGGCCGTCCATTTATGCCTTGCTGCCTAATTCGGGCTGATCGCACTTCACAGGTCTCATCGACCGGGAGGCATCGGAAGGCTAGAGCCCATATGGCAGAATTTCTGCAAGCCAGTCTATTAACAATCTATTGCCGGTCTCTTATGGCTTATTGTTGAACTTCTGCGACGATAATGTTCGTTCATTGTCGTGGATATATGATCTGAGTTGAGTGTGTGGGTAACTGACGATATCAGATCGAATAATAATGCGACTGCCTGAATCCAGGTCGCCATTATAATCACACTAGGTGCTGATTTAACGGACATGCAGAGTGTCGGCTCGCTTGGATCCGCCCCGAAGCCAGACATGAGGGTTAAAATGAGATCCTCCCCAGCCTTTTTCACTTCTTCCAGTGTACGAAGCAAAGCAATCTCCTAATATGTTAAGCGCTTCACGATACACGGAAAGAGCGTCGTTAATGTCACAGTCGCAGTCAACAGGGAAGGAAGATGCTCTCGCTAGTAACGACTCAACAACCATCTCGCTTGATGAACGACATGGCGAGAAAGGAGAGCAGCCGGGAAGCTTCCGCATCATCGCGTTTCATTTCTCCGAATCGCGCAAGCACAACAGAGACCAAGCCGAAGACAGTTATCCTCCAAATTCTTTTATTATGAAGGCGCAAAAGAAACATCTGCTGTTAGCTCTCTACGTACGGTTTCCCTCTATCACAGTCCTTTCACACAATGACTCCATGCTAGTTGATAGATTTAACAACTGACCTCCAAAGATGTTCTACTGGTTTGCACTGATAGGTTACGCAGCCACTGTACGCGTATTAGCAGCACCCGGAGACCCTAGTTCCCGCAAATTAGGTTACATTGACCGAGCGCAAGATATCGAAGTATACTGTATTGTGACCTCAACAATACTTTTCACATCCTGCTTTGGGTTTTTTGCGATAATAGTTGTCCCAATGTCAGTCGTTGCTGTTGGACTATGTATCATGGAGGCAATTAGGTTATCAAAGGTGAATACGAGTTATAATTACATAGGAGATTTGTTTGAATAGTGACTTATTTTGGCAAACAGGACAGCAACCGAAGAAATGAGTTCATCATGCTTTCCGCTCTTGCTGGCGCAATATCCGTACTCATGATACTGAGTATAAAGGAGGGTTGGACGTGGTATACATGGACTATAAACAAGAGGAGAAATATAAAAGAGGGAGAGGCTGTATCATAATTGTTTACAAGATACTATTCCAATGTATATTTTGCGACTCAAATTCTAATTCTTATGCTTATGCTTAATCTATGTGTGTTACATAATAATTTCAACGAAGAACACGCTTACTCCATTGTTTAAATGGGCCATTTTAGCTATTGTCAACCAAGGATCTTACATTAAAACGATTTCTATTTCTATTAAACAATGAAGTTTGAATTCTATTAGCATTAGTAATATAATATGTACTGTAATATGTAGCCTAAAGCGGCAAAGTCCGCTCCAATTACCACTGGCTCATCGGCCTTATTCATATTGTTGAATCTGGTAGAAATAAATAAAATAACATTACAATCCCACCTTTATGTTATGAAGACGTCATGGATTAACTTCGGAAGTAAGCTTAGTAATTCCTTAAACTAATGGCAATTAATACTACAGTTTGAGATCCACCAAGCCGTTACCAGATATCCCATATATTGGTCCCCATCTTCTTCGCTCTTCCTCCCCTTTCCCTTCCTCACTTCTCACAGTACTAAAACAGCGCAAACCCTACTGTGACTGGAATAACCAAATGAATTTTGCAGTCGCCGGTGAATTGAATATGTCCAAATCCTGCGGCTTCGCAATGTTCGTACATATCCCTAGATAGAAACACCCACAGAGCTATTTACCACTCCCGACCACGTCATTCAGTAATACCATATGCCATGATGATCGCGTCGGTGGTATGATAGGCAATATATGGCAGGGCGGAACACAATCTGCCCTAGGCAATTGGCAAATATATACTGATAGTCTATCTAGGTGCTTTCCAAGAGGGCCGCCCTTCCCGCGTCCCGGAACATCTTGTCTGACTGGATATTAAAGCCGTGGCCCCATCGTGGCTCCTTATTGGGCGCTCACAGCTCAATACGTCATGGATGATATAGGTCGCAAATTATACGAGACAATATGCCGGCCTCTTGATTGTTAGCGGCTCATTTCAATCAGCTCATAATAACTGTCATAAAAAGAAGTGGCTAGGGGACTGGGCAGCTCTAAATCAGAACTCCAAGCACGCTTTAGAGCACAGACAAGAGGTGTTTCGAGACGGCCTGCGTAACTTGGAGCTTCGCTAGCCGATATATCTCCTATGCCCAGTCCCAAAACTTCTCATGTTAGTTGATATACAGCTCCAGAGTCTCGAGTATCCTGCGGTACTGGGCCCTGCTAGAGATGTAGGGAAACGGAAGAACCTACAATGCGGCCATCTTCTCTATTTATAAAGTGTGCCATGTAGTGACCTCGCTACAACTCACCAATAAACCGGACAACGCTGTCGAAACAATTCTCCTTGCTTGCTCAATTCCGAGACTAGCGTGATACAGTAGACGCAGTAATTCCTAGTCTCTCCGGTTTTGATATCTGTATGGAGGTCCATAATGTCGTTGGGCAGGGCAGAACCCACGAGAGAACCGAAGCCGTCATCCAGCCATGCGGCACCATCGCATCCCATGAATGCGGAACCTATAGTGTCAAGTCCATGCATGGTAATAATTATGTTTGGCTCAATGGAGTGCGCGATTGCCGCTCATCTAGGCACTCTAAATCGCCTTGAATTCTCGCTGGCGTTTACGGCACTGAGGCACGTATGTGCGATGCTCCAGAAGGAGCGGTCTTTCCCAGAAATCTTGTCGTCAAGCTTAGGTACTACAAGTTTAACGCGATTCTCAAACATTGCCATTCTTTTGTTAAATTTGCTGTTTGCATTTGCCTAGTCAATCTCGGTCAGTGCTGCGTAAACATAATGCCCTTGAGCTGAAGTCGGCTCAAAGGTAAGGCCCCGACACATGTAGAATGGGAAGAGGCCGATGATTGGACGATCGCATACCAAGCCTGATAGAAACAAGCCCTATGGCGCAAATTCCTCGTCACGCCTGATCTAGAAGAATGGACTTTATCTGGCAAATTAGTTGGATTGTTCGTGGCGCCTGTACTCCTCTCTTCCGCATTGTCGGCAGCTGAAAAAAGTGCCCACGTCTGGGTCTCCATTTCTCACGATCGCGCGCGATCGCGCGCGATGGAGCAGCCAGCGTGCATACCTCGAGGTAAGTATTGAGCCTGGACGCTTTTGCAACAGGGCTGGGTGACGGCTCTGCATCGTGTTCCACTGGATCGTAGCGCGCCCACAAAACCCATGCTGGCACGTTGGCCATGGGATTCCTAGGTCATCCAAGCGATTCCAGTTTCCATCCCGTAGGCCTTTCATTGGTCGTCATCCCTACCACTGCCGATGGTCTTGCGTGGTCCTTTTCCTCAGCTGGCAGCTCATATCCCCACTGCGCCCCTCAGGCTCCCTGTCTTCTCCTTCCCGTTTCGTGCCCCGTTCCCTCCGACACCACCCAGACAGCGTCACAACATGCTCGAGAATGATATATTTAATCGCTGCCCCTCCACCACCAGACCTCTCGACTCCACGTCTAACACAAAACTTTATAATTTTCCCTTAACATGAAAGCAAATTAGAAATATCTTACAAAGTACTCTTTAGATCTTTTAAGTTCGGCTTATACCTTGGAATAGCGGCCCCTAAACAGTGACAGAAGTACCTTTACCCTAGAGGCGTTTTATGAAGATGGGTACAAATATATGTTATCTCTAAATAGACTCCTATAATAAACTGACCAGTTCTCTTAGCTTCCTTGGATACGATAATGGCTCTCGTTTTTGGCCTCCTTAGCTCTATTACCGGCATCTTTAGTGCGCTTGTTGCGTATTTTACCCTCCGTGCAATAAGAGTAGACAGTAGTATATACCCCCCTACCAACCCGCTTTTTCTGTCTCTTACAGGTAGCTTTTATGACAGCTAGTGAACAACCCCGCGTGCTTGAAAACGGATTACTCCTTCGACATGAACATACATATCGAGTCCGTGACGGAGTTCCTTGGCGCGGTTCTACCAAAAGTAGACGGGTGGTAAGGGTTAGGGCGTAAGGGAGCCTTAGATATAATAGACATATGGTGGGGGGCGGTCAGATTTATAATCAGTACACTAGCCAAGGTGGCAAGGTGGTGGTAGAGGCGGGTAGTGCTAAGGGCGTTATTAGAGGCCTTAAAAGCACCTATACTAACAACTCCTATCCAAATGTCGCGGTCTCTAATATCATCGTCCTCGGTCGCGATTCTAAATCATCCAAGATATCCAAGGCACTTGATTTAAATATCCTTAAATGTAGGCATAGTTTCTGTGAAGGATACTCGGATATTCGGGTCCCGCGCGGGTAGTGAGAATATCCGAACGTTCCGTTGTGGAGCGAGTGCGCGCGACGCACAATATAAGTAGTTTGGTTATATGCAACATGGAACCTCATAAAATTTAATATTACTTATTCCACACTCATCCTGATGAACCCTTTGATATTGTAACCTCTCACAGTTTCATATAATGGAGCCATCGTGGAGTATGTAGTATATATGTATACAAGCATATAGTCCAGAGAAGTCAGTAAACAATACCTTAACAGATTGAGAAATGAGTGCGTCTAGCGTTGTTACTAATCTATTAGCCATCGCATATTCAATCTGCCGACAACTTTATCAGAAGTTGTTTTGGCTATAGAATCCTCTTTCACTAGGCGGTTATTAAAGCCGAGTATACTTTTGGCCGAAATATTATAACCACGAGATTTGACAAGCCACCAGGCTTGAATTATATAAGACTATTTATGGGAGAGGGGTATTCGGGTAGTCAAATGGCCTCCATACTCTCTAGACCTAAATATAATTGAGCATGTCTGGAATTGGATGGGGAACTAGATTGCAGAACACTACTGGAGGACTCGATATGACCTTCAGACTATCTTGAGGGATAAATTAAGGAGGATAATCGAGGCTGTATAGGACGCTGTACCAGATAGCTATATAGAGGACCTATATAATAGCTAGTGCAGGAGCTGCCAGGCTGTAATTGATATACAAGGTGCCCAACTAAGTATTAGAGTGCTGAATGCACTCAATTACTACATTAGGAAATATTGCTGAAAAGAGCTTAAAGGATCCTGGATAACTACGCCGTAAAAAGTGGGGGGGGGGGATAGTACAGGATTTTCGCTTCGCGGGGAGGTCGGGTAGCGCTCCCGTTCTATGCTTACGAGCAGATTATGGATGTCCTATAACACTCACACGCTATTCAGGCCCACACAGTCATTCTTCTTAGATATTCATTCTCTCTTGCTTAACTGACATGCCTGCGAAGCGAAAATCCCGTAGTAAACTGACGATCTTAACTACATAGCAAGATTCATATCTGTAAATAATATTCTAATTTCTGATACCTGTTGGTTGGCTATGTCATATCTGAATTGGCCTTTTCCCGCTCGTATCTTCAGACTATTCCTAGTTCAGCGGGTTGTGTGTCGCTGAAAGCATCTTTTAACAACCAGCGCGCCAATCCAACACGTCGGTATACCCCACCTGACCTCGCTGGAAGCAAGGCGAGTCCCATTCTTAAATCGAGGTTCCTCCAATCTGCCGGTTCAGAATTTAAAACTCTTGCTCCATAGAGATCAGAGGACATTTGAACAGAAGAATAATATGGCTCAGATCGAATACTTAAGACGAATACGGACCGCACAAACCGAAAGTCATCAACAATATCCGGATAGAATGCCCCAACTGTTGCACCATCTGCCCCAATAAGACGCAGAAGACTATTTGTCCAATCATCTTTGATTCGCTGAATGCTAATTTCAACTTCGGCGATATGGCCTCGTATTCGTAATGCGGCATTCGCGGGTACTCCTAGAGGGTCAAAAGCCGCCGCCAATTGATAGTAGGACCCTGTAATCTCGAAGTTTCCGTATCCAGAGTCGAAGGTATGGTTGATACCGCTGCCACCTCTCACAGTCCTTTGGCTCTCGTAGCTGATCTCGCCGTCGATGGATGCCCATGACCAACTTGGTGCTCTGTATACCTGCGGGCGACGAGGCAGAAATGCAGCAAGCGGGTTAATGGCCTGATTCTGACTACCGCTATAAGGTGGTAGCGTTCTCCAAAGGAGTGCTGATGGTAGATGTTTTGACCAGAGGCCGGCGAAGTATTTCCCGGGGCTGTGTTCCTTGTGGAAACTCGAGGCCAAACCAGCTAGAGCGGGTAGCTTGTCGGTTTCTTCAGTCAAGTATCTAGAAGAGTAGTCTTCGACTAGTCCATACCAGTGATCACGTTGAAGGGCTGGACTGCTGGGGCGAAAATCTTCTTCCTGGTTGAGTTTGAGCGGTAAGGGTTGGGAGTCATCATGCTTTGGTTTCATTTCGTGCCATGGAAGCTCCGACGAGCCCTTCATAGTCCGACATTGCCAAAGCAGTTGTCCTTGAGAAAAGTTAATAGTCCTCAAAGAAAGCTCCCTCTCTTGTAGTGTCCAGGCTCTCGTACGCAACGGATTCTCTCCATAACCATCATGCTTGTATGGATTGTCTCCGTACTCCAAGTGCCAGTAAGCCGGAGAGCGTTCAAAGATTCGAACGCGTCGAGAGCCGAAATTAAAATCCTGGTATCGCGAGGACTTCGGCTTGTTGGGATCCCTTGGCCGTATGCGGCAACCTTGATGACTGTCTGCGGAGCTGAGTGCGGCGAGAGTAACGTACGAACCACCATAGATAGAGGCCATAGCGGCTGCTTGTTCTAGCCAATCATTGTTGTCGTCTTGGATGATGCACAGCGAATCTATCCAAAGATACTGCCGATCCAGGTCTCGGCATACTTTCACGGCATCTTTGAATGTTAGCGAGAGATCTTCGAATCGGATCCGTTGCATTCTGTCGAGCAGTGTAGCTTTTTTTGTACAGAGTGGGTGCTTTGCGTGTGGGCCCCAGCAATGGCTCAGAGTTACATATTCTGCAGCGGCCGAAACGCTCTGTGATTCCACTAACCTGATGTCGTCCGAACCTGCAAATGCTCTAACATCAAGAAGACGTTTTGGAAGTCCTTGGCCAACCGCTTGCCGACACTTGGAATGTTTTGACACACAGTTCGACATCCAAGTTCGCATGAGCGTCAACTGATCCCAAGGCTGGTCTAGCTTAGCAATCGAAGGAAGTCCTATCTCCCTTAGCAACATAAATCAGTTGTACATCTGCAAAATGAAACATACTCCACGAGGGCGGCACGCGATAGAAGAAAGAACGCGAAAAGTCATCCAATCCAATACAAAGCTGAAAAGACTGCTCGGAATCGATCATTGCCCTTTTCATGGTGACTGCATGGTTGTACAACGCCTCATCTGGCAAGAATTGTGGACTGGCACTGGCCAAAAGAATGGTGCAGAAAGGACAGCCAGACGATGCGCAATTTCTCGCATAAGCTATTGTTATTGGAAGTGTCTGGGAGCTAGATTCCGAATGAAGTTTATCGTATTTCGGCGAGAAGAAGTCTGCCGGAAGTTGGCGGAAAGCCTTGCACGATAACAAGGACATATTAATGTGTGATTGGGGATTCTCGGGATGACGCCGCCATCTTCCTTCATGATAGTTTATTGGACTGGGCATTGTTTCCGACAAAGGTGGCGGTCGTCGTGAAAAGGCGAGGGTGGAGCACGAAGAGGAATGCGTGCCTAAGGCATAAACAAGTTTTGTCAGGTCTAGTACTGTTGTATATGGGACAGTTATAATTTAACTAAAGCAGAGCGCAATTTTTAGATACTTACGACTAAGAATTGCGATCTATGAAATTGTAGCAGCGCTTCTCAGAATCGCAGGTGTTGCTGCATCTGCGGTGTTGGCTCTCAAGCTGACCTTATTCCTTAAGGCAGATATTGTCGTGGCTAGTATACTAGTCATTGCATGTTAAATCACACATTCGACTTTATTAGACATGGAAGTGGCTATAGAATCAGCTTTCGCCAGATTTGTAGTGGAATTGGGCTGTTATAAGTACTCTAACCAATTGAAGTGTGCCCCGATATTCGACAAAGGCTTGCGCCCTTACTCACGTTACTTACGCCCCAGTTATCCCCCTTGAGCACATACATAGGAAGCGCGTATCTGGGGCACCACTAGGAGCCCACCCTAGTTACCTGTAACTAACCAAGGTCAAGGAGGACTAAGGAGACTATATATATATATAGACAAGTCTCCCTCTTAGAAGGGGCTAGAGATAGTTCACCTCTTGATGAGTATAACTCTCACTGTGTTTGACTAGTGGGCTGATAATTACATTCCAGTCCATTTAAGCTAACTAACTACATCAGGTCTTGGGCATAAGTCTTCAGATACTTCATACCGGTGTCGCACATCATTGTGACAATGGTAGCATTCGGTCCCAGGCGTTCCGCCAGGCGCAGGGCCGCTGTGACATTCGCTCCCGTTGATGTACCACAGAACAATCCTTCTTCCCTCGCCAGGCGGAATGCCATCGCCTTAGCGTCATCAGTAGACACAGATTCGATCTCATCAGCGATGCCATCATACCACAATGGTACGACGTAGCCAGCTCCTACACCATCGATCTTGTGCGAGCCAGACGGCCCACCAGAGAGAACTGCAGATTCGGCCGGCTCGACCGCCACGAAGCGGATTCGGTCGCTGCGTCTGCGGAGGCTTTCTGAGGTGCCACGCAGACACGCAGACGTTCCACAGCTCTGCACGAAGGCATCGATTTGACCACCGGTTTGCTCCCAGATCTCATCCGCGAGCTTCACGTAGGCATGAAGCTGATCCTTATTTTCCATCTGGGCTGTGATGAAAGCGCCTGTTTTCTCGGCAATGGCGTGTGCCTCGCGGATCATATCTTTCGTCAATTTCTCGGTCTGTTTGCCGTTGTCGCTAGGCACGATCGTAACTTTAGCTCCGAGAAGCCTCATGTGGTCTAGTTTCTCTTTCGAAAACGCGTCTGATGAGACAAGGTGAAGAGGGTGCTTCTTTACTGCGCAGATAAGTGCTAGTGACACGCCAGTGCTGCCACCAGTGTATTCAACCACTGCTCCGCCAGGTTGTAGTCTCCCATCCGCTTCTGCGCCTTCGATCATTGCGAGGGCCATTCGGTCCTTCATGCTTCCAGTCGGGTTTGTGCTTTCCACCTTTATTAAGATGCGGGCACCATTCAGAGGAACAACATTGCGCAGCTCCAAGAGAGTGGTATTACCGATCGTATCTAGAATCGTTTTTGGAGGAGGTTTCATTTATCCTCTCACTATCTGAAAGAATGAAATATATGATTGTCTGCGGCTAGTTTTACTCAATTATTTTTTTCTTTATTTTTATTTTCGTTCCGTTTTGGAGTATATCATTGAAAGAATGAGCCGGTCGGAGATCTTTATTCAAAAAGTATGAGGAAGGAAAATCGAGGGGTATAAATAATTATAATGAAGGTATGGTATGAACTATTTGGATTTGTCCAGCCTACATCGCTTGCTGAATGTTGATTTAATGATTTCTGATCGTGTTACTCTGAGCCGCGTAAATGATGCAAAAATTCCAAATTGTCAGCAAAACAGGTCGACGCTAGAACGGCCGAGGAAACATGTACCCCAGCCATATCAAAATGAACATAGACTTCGGCCAAGGCAAGTTAGTAGACTATATCCGTCCTTGGCCACATCTTGCGTAATCACACGTCGCAGGTTTCTTAATCAAAGGCAGTTGTCAAAGGGAGTGCGCAAAGTGGCCTCACCCCCAAGCCATAGTCCTTTCGCCGCTCCCTCGCTCGGCTGTAGAGATTGGTCTTAGACTGTATTTGAGGGCACCTGTTGATGTGCCTAAGATTCGTGTTAAAGCGCTGGCTCTGTACTCGCACGACTATGGGCCTGGAAATTAGGCACTGCATATATCATTTTTGAAGGGCTGCTCTGTATATATAGGGCAAATCCTATCGCTACTCTACGAATGTACTAATGGGATCTGCTCGTACATTACCATGGGCCGTCTTTCAGCTCTATATTTAGAATCTCACTTCCATTCCCTCCCTATTGATTGAAGATCCCTGCTCGTCAGATCAAACTCTGAAGTTTGAGACGCTTTTCAAAGATAGGCCGTATGGCGAGAGAACGGAATTCTTTCGTGCGGAATCATGCCAAGTTTCCCGCATCGCAGGATAAAGCATGCACATTGGACTTTAGGAGCTGTCATGCATCCGGTCAAATGTAATTAAGTCGGTCATCTTGACGCCCAATTCAGTTGAGCTTGATTCAGTTTTGTTAGTAATGTCAATTGCAGGAACTTTAGAGAGACGATGGCTAGGCTCCTTGGGCTCTACCGCGGGCACATTCGAATCGCTTTTGGCAGAGACCGTCTCGAACACTGCCGCCGACATGAGATAACAGGCTGCAGCGCTTGATGCTAAAATGATAGCCGTTACGAACCAAGCACCTGCCCTGTCGCTATTAGTTGGGGGGATTACGATAGAGCCTGGAACGTCATTGGAGGTATTGACACCGGCCGTAGGATCAGAAACACTAGTTCCCCCGGTGGAGTTGGTCAGGGGGACAGGCTGAGACTTGATGATAGTGCCAATCAGGACTTCCAGCGCGGATAACTGCTGGCCAGGCCCGCTAGTTCCGTCCCAGGTGGAATTCATAGTCCATCGCCGTCCGCATGCCGTGTTCCCGGAGAAATTTGGGTCAGTGCCGCAGCACTGCTCCATTGCTGCCGTAGCAGACGACCTTAGTAAGGGCAGTATAGTGGGTTCGGTGAAAGGCGCCATTTGGGCAGTCATCGCCATCCAGCGAGAGAGGAAGCCTTTGTAGTTCACCTGGTCGTAGTTGCAATGATGTTCTCCTGTCCCATACACTTCGCATCCCTCCGTCATGATGCCGTTGGGGATGTAGTCAAATATGGCGGTGTTGAGGATATGCGTAGTTCGGTTCTTCCAAGTCTCGTCGCTGGTCTAGTGCTTGTGAGCCTCATATCTCTCCTGCGAAGGGCATAGTTACAATATTAAACATTATTGCGGCTCCAACAAGCATTGTCCCAGCATTATAACTCCAAAGACCTTTGCCGAGTGTAGTACAGTTATTGCTGGAATCAGTACTGTCATATACGGTGTAATTTTCATTGTCGATCAATCCGATAGCCCACATCCAATCCCACAGTTTGATCGCCCAGTTCGAGTACAAGTCATCTTGTGTGTACCTAGCAAGACGAGTAGCAATCTGAAAGAGCGCTCCGTTGGCGATTGAATTCTTTAAAGAGTAGCCACCAGACAGATAAACCTGCCAGTGTATACCTCCACCGCATGTGCTGTTATCCCAGCGGCTAATTTGCTCATTGAATACGGCCTGTGCCAGAGCAAGCCAAGAAGGAGACCCTTTAGGCGGAGTTTGAAAGTTTGACTCGGCGGCAGTTAGTGCCGTTAGGGCCCAGAAGGCTTGGTCATCGTTGCCCATATCGAAGCTTTGGTCAAGCGGCATGAAATCACTGTCGGACCCGATTTGTGCTAGGATGCTTTCACTTGTGGCATTATTATAGGTCGAGTCACCGGTAGCCATCCAATAATCGATCAGGGTCCCGAACATAGCTCCTGACGACCACCAGAAGTATGGGGGATAAGGGAGGAGGTATGGCGGCTGCGTAGTGATGTAGGCCATCATGTCCTGCGTAATAGTACTGGCAGCGCTTTTGACAGAAGCTGGCTGTTGTTAGCGATATGCGTGGCATTTAGTAAGCAATACGAGATGAAACAGCTGGTGTATACCCAAATCATCGAGATTCACTGTAATAGAGATGGTTGCACGAACGAGAAACAGGCAGAGTGCCGAGAGAGTGGTATGGAAACGCGCCATGGTAACACAGCTGTTCGGGAAATGGATGATGAAAGTTTTAGACGGATGAAGATAAAACATCGTGATTATATTTGGTCTGAGCAACCCGCATGGGAATTCGGCTGGTGACTTGTAACACGAGTTCTCGCTCTCGTATCCGGCTGTAGCTCGGGGAACTAACGCTGCAGAGTGGTGTTATAACAACATCACGTAAACGACTGAGGCTGAGCTCCACCGATGCCACTTATGCCTTTGGTATTTACTTCTTGGCGTCTTTTGTACGTAGTACTTGTTTGATCTCATTTCCACCAGCGCAATTTTTAACTAAATTAGTACGAATAAAAATACCAAGTAATAGTGAAATATAAGACGCGCCTATCCTTCAGAACCATTTGCTAGCTTGAGCAGATGCCCTTTGTCAAGGCCATCGTACTTTTGGCGTCGAATCTAACCACTGTACTGAGGCTGTGTGAAATTGGCCTGCATGACCCCAAGTCGTCCTTGTGTTCAACAGGTGCCAACTTTGAATGGGGGTGTGACCACCTCAAGCTCTCCGAAACCCTCGGATTGGGACCGTCGAGATCATAACTTACAATTATTCGCAGCAAGGGATGACTTGGATCGCCAATATTTGTACTTTCTAACCAACGCATTCATGCCAGAGAACCTCTCGTTTGTAAGGCACTACGCAAATAACTTCCTTAGAGAGCTCTGAAGCTATATGATAAGCTGAGTCGAACTGCAATGTATTTCAATCGCAGTTCTGTCTTTACGAAAATACCACAACCTGGGATGGGATATCATCCGTGCTTGTGTTCTATCAATCTCCAGATCTGCTTCGTTGTCCAAGGACTTTTTCTTCAGTGATGTCATACAGGGCATTCGCGTGGTTGCTGCTTGGACATCTAGATTGGTGCTGTAAGTATTTCTATCAGAGAGCCTGACACAAACTTTGTAGCCTATATCTTAGCTACAGCGAATGTCTAAAAGGCCCGAGATATCTTACGGACACTGAATGTATGCCTGACCAAAACTTTGAGTCTTCAATCCCCTTTAACATCCCCAATACTGAGGCTCAGCAACGAACTTGCCACGTCTCAAGTTTGGATCAACGCTATCATTTCCGAATGCAGCGATGCAATCATCTTACATATGAAACATATTCCTGTGTTGCTGAAAGATAAGCTGTTTTTTATCTTCTATTGCATATATATTTAACTTCCATTCCACAAGTTCAATTATCTCTTCGGAAAACTGTCGGCCGAGTTAGCCCCTAATTAACCGTCCACTTTGAGTCACACCTTCTTCAACAGGAGCTTGGTCGTCTCAATATGCTCCCCATTTACTGCCCTGTAGAGTAGTAATCTTCACCTCTTATCACGCAATTTAATATCAGCCCCAGTGTCAAGTGAACACTGCAGGACAACAGTGTATCACCCCGAAATGAAGCTAGGTGCAGTGAACTGCTATACTTACCTCCAAGGAATTGAGCTCGGCTCTGACATCGATCATTAGTTGCATAGTCGCGGTTTTCCAGCAGATGCAGCTCCCAACGCACGTCCATAAACTCTGCTATTTTTGTTTGTATTGGCTTCAGAGCATGTGGATAACTTTGCTGTGGTCAGCAACTGAAGCTACCTCCCAGCTTTACCATATGGTCTGCCAGGTCTATTAATCTTTGAGCCTCTATGTAAAAGCTGTTCAAAAGCTGCTCAACTGTTTCGTTGAACCCTTCAGTCGAAGCAGCCATAAAACGCTGTTATAAATACCAATGGCCGTATTAACACTCAAACGGTCGTCAAGTAGAACATGGACCGTCTCTTTCTGTCCCATTTGTGCAGTGGAGGAGGAGCATTAGGTAAGGGTTATATCCCAAAGGATGCAACAGGTGCCTTGTCCGGGTTAAAATTTGGGCCTCATTGGCAAAAGCAGGGGTTTAGAGAAAGCTCTAAGGCCGGCAGTAGGGTCTGGTCGCCTTCTTTCCCAGACGCTCGGATACTGTAGAGCCAATATTATGCCGCGTACCTAGCGAGCGAGAATTTTCGTTCCCATCCTCCAGGCAATGAATCTGGTTTATCAGATTAGACAAGGCACGCACGACAAATCTGATCAATCGATTCGTGAGCGCGGATCTCCTGAAAACTGTACAGTACTCAGCGCTATCCTGGTCAAGACCCGTCTCAAGGCGAAGTAGTATCCTACAGATATATGTAATAAACTTAGTCATATGCTAGACATTTTTGTTGATATAGAGTTCCTACTCCATCCGTATTCGTGCTGACGAGGTTTGAGCATGTCTCTTACTTCCGAAAAACAGGAGTCCGGGTCAATTCACAGATTCGATTTGACATTGACAGCAATAACTTCTGTTACCTCCTTAGTGTGATATGGCCGACAGGAATAGGCGAACTGGTGAATGTTCAAAAGAGCTTCACTGTGTATCGTTTATATAGCGCAAGATCTGGTTATATGTCTCATTGAGGTTTCCGGAAGCAATACCAGTGCATTTAGAACGTTACTGAGTGCAAGAGAATCTATCAATACATTGATCTGGTATTAGCCTATCGAAACCTGATTTTACGAAGTGCCGATTACACAAAAAGAGAGCAACGCGGCCTGTTACACGGCGGAGACATGCGCAAAAACAACCACGTCAAAATATGAACCAAACCCCAGTATGTAAACAAAATTCTACACCCACGTACATGGAGCATAAAAGGAGTATAAACACATACTATATCGGCGAACCAGGTTTGCAGGTGGGGTGCGTCCAATTAGCTCATCAGGCTGTCGCTGCCGTTTATAGCACCCAATCACTGTAGTAATATCCCGCAGCTTAGACCTATCCTGTATTAGGGATATACATTAGACAAACACTCCTTCCTATCTCAGCTACGACTCGTACCTTAGAGAAAGAACTATTGGGAATAGCCGTGTTAACGGCCACTTCAGGTTATAGAGCTGACTACTCTATACTTTCATATGTGCTATAGATTAGAAGTGCATCACTTCTCAGCGCCCCCTAGGTCACCGGTACAGCCTGCAGCTATAGTTATAAGTGATAGAGAGAAATCAGTGGCGGTGTGCGATAGCCACATACATCATTATCGCCAACGTGGATCGATCCGTTAATATGGCTTCAAGCCCATTGGCGGCGGACGGCGGGCGGCTGGCAGCGGGTGGCGGCCACTATGTTTGAACACGAGGATGCATGCATTGAACAGCATCTCTTACGGCCAAGAACTTATTCAGTGCACAAGAAAAGAAGTGACGGCCTTACCCCTTTCACAAGCACTCTTCTCCATACCTTTGACTATCAGCCGCTGCCCTCAACTCAGACCACGGCCGAATGAGTCTCGAATGCCTTCGAGAATAGACCACTTCCTGAATAAACTAGACGCGCATCACCCCGAGTTTACACACAGCTTCCCGCTGCCCGAGGTTGCCCACGTAGCTAGCTGGGATGCAACCTCCATTTGCAGGTAATATATATTTGATTAATCGATGACTAAAGTATCTTAGTACGCATAAGTGCAGGCAGGTTGTGTAGGCCGGCCCCAAATAGGCTGTTTTCAGGGCGGTTAAGCAGGGTTACATCAGACTGTGCCGCTGTCTATGGATTGCGCCCGCCCAAGTCAAGGGGTTGGCCGCCCGAACCCTGGAGCGGCTCTCAGTGATCGATCGCATCGTCATTGATCGCCGTGGCTGCTCTAGCGGAATGGTTAGATAGCCTTGTCTTCAAAAAATAAAAATTGCATTATACAAGATCCCTAAGGTGAGTGCTTCTAGCTGGCTTGGCCAAGCCAATATTGTCAGCATATCGGCTGCAGCAGTCTGAATTTGACGCCTCCTACGAAATGGCGGTAAAAGATGAAGAAAACTGCCTGTCGATCATGTTTGTAGACCAGCCTCGGGGTCACAGCCGCTTCCGAGGCTGTGACATACGAGCGACATCTAGCCATCTTCGTTACAGAAGATTAGTGGAACAGCTTTCCGTTGTGAGTGAAAAGGATTCAGTGGTTGGACCGCGGTGGGAAAGGACGAGCTATAGCGATGACCTCAATGAACAGAACGCTGAAAATTGGAGCACAGGCAATCTCAGCTTACTCCTAGGTGGTTGCGACGGCTGTCTCCGCGGCCATGACCCAACACAATGCAGACTAGTTACATCACGACGAATACTTCCTTACCGTCCCAACGACATTTCAACACATGTCGGGCACGGCTCAGCCGTCAATCCCCTCTCTGTAAACAATGACAGATTGCCAAATAAGTAGCAGAGGAAGCCAAGCTCCGGGCCAATCAACATCTGGCGCGTGGTTGCTGGTTTGTCGTAAACGTCCTAAGGTTAAGCATATTCTGCATTGGGAGGCTGCTTTGACAAGCCTCCCATTTATATTGTTATTGGTTGAGAAAAACTGGAGCTCGCGCTCCAAAATGTCATAGTGTGGACGAATACAGCATGTTCGTTCACTTCCCCGCCTGATCGGCGCGCCACTCATCCTACGAGAGCCGGGTCGCAAGTTATTACCGGGGTGGCAAACCACTCTCATCGAGTTGCTAAAGTGGGGAGCCAGCGCGACCGGTCTTTTCCGGTGCCTTATATTAGCTTGAAGCCAAAAGGCGGCAGAGCCTTGCTAGGTCTTCTGCGCGGACAGACGGCATGTAAGGGACTTTCCCGCATATCTTTAACTGTTGCGCCGCTATTGGCTAGATGGATTTCGATCGGCACTCATACACTATTCAGCTGGCCGTGTGCTGCAAACAAGCCTAAGAACTCAATGCTCAGGATGCCACTTGACAGAGGCATGAATACTGCCGCAAGCGTTGGCAACTTGGCTGAAATATCCCTCAGTCTGAGCCTGATTTCTTGAGTTTGTGCCAATTGGGTGGCTAGATCGACGGTTAAAACTCAACGTTACTTGGACAAAAGGAACCATGCCAGCGGTTTTTTCTGCCGTAAGGAGGGAGGTTTTCCTCCTAGAAGGTCTAGACCATACCCTAGTTTTTCAATCGTGCATTGTATTCGTATAGGCTTTGCCCCTGTAGCTGTGGCAAGAAGATTGCATTTATTCTCATTTCACTGAGTTGGTGGCTGACTGGAAATGCGTCAGGAATCTCTATAGGAAGGTTTGAATGAAGATTATCGATGCAGACCTGCAAGCGTGACTAAAGGAATCTTCAGCTTGCAGGATCAAGGTAAATGTCCTATGTATGCCTGAAATCCCGTAGAGTCTGGATTGTCGTAAGGCATAAGCTGGACAATTATATAAAGCGTACTTGCTCCCGGGTTGAAAGAAATCCTCCTCAGCCTACAACCAGCAAAGAACACATCGACAAGTCATATACACAATCGACTCCCACTACACCGCAACTTCCGCAAGCACCACTATCAGTCCATAAACATGAAGTACATTACTGCCATTTCCATGCTTGCTACGGCCGCTCTTACCGCGGCTACTCCTCTCAACGGAGTTGAAGCTCGCTGGGGCAGCGGTGGCGGCGGCGGTGGCTCCACCTGCGACAACAACCAGCAGCAGGTTTGCTGCGCAAGTGTTCTCAGCCTGATATGCCTCGTCGATGTTCTTGGAGGGAACTGCAATGGCGGATCATATTGCTGTGATAATGGAGCCTCGGTGGTAAGCTGTCGCCTTTCCCATACATCTCGCGCACTGGAACACTAACACTTTGGCTTTTGTTAGGGCGGTTTGATCAACCTAAACCTGTTGAACTGTGTTCAAATACTGTGAATGAGAGGTGCAAGTGTGCAGGCTTGGAACGTATGCCAACCCAGTTCTGGAGGTCTCTATTCCATCAATGTGTATCCTTCACTAGCTAGCCGATTCATAATGACACACTCCCTATGCAATTAAAGGAAGACCACGAGAGGTGAAAATAATGATCTCTACCGTGCAAATAGAGTCTCTAGTACAAAGAATACTTCTTGTCAGATTGGACTATCTTAGCCTGTCCTCAAAAATCGCTAGATAAGATCGGGCCGGTGGAAAGGACGCCACAAGACAAATTAGATTTGTGGAAATGAGGTAAATAATGGTTATCGGCCCGCAAAGAAAATCTCAATAAAATACAGTTCCTGGCGATATTTATAAATAGATTTAATGTATATCTAAATATTGTTTTTGTTAATTGCATATGGGTACACGAAAAATAGTTATAAAGTGCAGTACCTACGCTATCTCGGATTAACACTATGGGGAACTATCGATGCCAACAAGGCGCAATTTCGCGAAGCCAACCCTGTAGGGCTTTTATCCCGTCCAATCAAGTCTTAGGCATTTCGAGGATGTTCGACAGATCATTTGAAATGAGCCCGCATTAACGTGCATTAGGCAATGGCTCTTTAAATTGGACCGAGAACTATTTACTGTTCGCTTCGATATTGCCGTGTCGAGCTCTAGCTAAATTATTCTACACAACCCAGTCTCAGCCAAAAATATGAAGTCTAGCAGTGTATCTTGCGCGCTTCATTATTAGAGGCCTATACTGACTGCTTGGAGCACCTTCAGAAGGGCCACAAATCTGTGGGTATTAAAGCCACTAAATATCGGACCGCCGGGGCGGTAGAGAAGATGGGACGAGGTCATAGCTTTTCCCCAGAGGGTCCGCCATGAATATATCAATGCCGGACGAACACTTCGAAAAGACGTCAGGGATGTCTACCGATCGCCCACTCTACTTCTCTAGGGCGATCTGCTGTTCAGGGTTACAACGAGTTTCGCTTGCCCTGCTGCGACTAATTCATGAATAAGCCGAGGACCGGAACAGTTATTTAGTGGCTCGTGATGGCCTTGCTGTTCCCGGCAAGGCTTCGGACAGCCATTTGCCGAAGTCGTAAAGGTCTTCTACCTCGGCCTGCGATGGGCCAGCTCCGAGATGGCCCCTCATGTTCCCAAGTAAACAGCAAGTGTGGACGCCGAGAATTTGCGGGCATATCACGATGCAGGGCCGCGTGTGAAGAGACCTACGATATTCAGGAACGCGTCTTCGTATGCGTAGTATGCAACAGCAATCTGCAGTATGTCGTGCCTATGTACACATTCGCAGTTGGATGCGGATTTAACCTAGCTTCATGTATTACTGTGTCAACAAAACTTGATCTCGTTTTTGTATAGACAGCAGCTGCAAGATGTAAGCTAATATGTGCTGCGCCGTAATCCAGAGTGCAGATTTGCTCACGAAACTAAATTTTCCGCTATACTGTACACTTCACCATCCTGGACTCTGATAGAGGGATGATATAATCACGTATAACCTCTGACATGCTAACCCTGAATTGCTGGATCGCTCTCAGTAACTCACTTATTGCTTACAGTTTTTTGTGATGACAGAAGATAGTCGACACATTAAATAGAACGTATTTATTGAGAAGAGGAAGAACCTCGAAGGATTATTATCCCCTAACACTTCTAGATCCGATGAAAAGATTCGCTTTCTCTCAATGTGTATACAATGAAGTAATAGCTGACAGAAGAATCTAATTAACTCATACCTCTCACACCTCACCTCAGCATCCGGTATAGTCACAACCAACATTCGAACTTAATGCTCTTAACTATCGGCTCTATCTTTATCTAATGCGTATCCAATACGTATCTACTACAGATTTGGTCCATTGGATCACTATCTTAATTAACTTACAAACACAGGACTCTGCTTACTAGCCAAATTCAATATTATAGAAGACCCCTACCTACCTACCTTAGGTACTTGGTTGGTACAGAGCAATAAAGCACGTGATCATAACATTTAGGCCAGTATCTTGTGGACCCACCCCTCAATATTCCGTCAAATTTCAAGTCACTAGAGTAGTCAGATATCTTCAACAGGTATACGGTATATATATCTACGCTTTAAATTAGTTAACAGCTACTAGAATTACCTAATTTTTATGCGCAAGGCCATGAAATCCACAAACTCGGTAAAATATCAGAATAGGGTTTAGCCTTGTCGCAAAAAATGGGTCATTGTCACGTGCATCATTGCCCCTTAAAAACTTGTTACCGAACGTTCAGACAACACCTCCCCATGCAGTCTTGAGGATCACGGGTTTTGGGAGTGAAGACACGATGGCACAGGCAAGAGATACGGCATAAAAGCCCACTAATAGCCCTACGGTCGGGGCAGCATGTGCTGCGACGATTCCCCGCGCAGTCTTCTATAACAAACGCCTCTTGGTCATATTTTTCAACATTTCCAACAATGCTGACCAGACCGCCCAAGTATCTCCTGCCGACCATCGGCTCCGTTATTATCATCATTTTTCTGTTTTTTACGCTCTATGGCCAGACTCCGGTTGATTTAAGCCCCTCTTTGGAGGGATCTAGCGGCAAGTCGCAAACATCGGTGACACCCGCTAAACATATCGGTCATCCTATTGCTGGATATACGGAAGGGGCGTACCATGAGGTCTTCTCGGTGTCGACTTCGGATAAAAAGTACTTCAAAATCAAATTCCACGAGCGCAGTGGCATAAATCCCAACGCTATTCCCCATCCGGTCTTGGAGAAGACGTGGATCATCGTAGCTCAGCTGAACGACCGTCACCTTAAGTGGGAATCCGTCTGGTTTGCCGAGTTGGTCTGTAATGCAGCCTTCAAGGGCGAGGTCTTATCGTGCATAGATCCACCCTTTATCTTACCTATAGGGAAGACACTGGTAAGAGTCCACTCCAATATAAAGACAGCGAGGCTTACTATCTTTAAGGGCGGCCAGCAATGTACAAATGAGCTGTCATTCTTGCAAAAAACTTTCGGTCCGCACGACGCTCGTGTCTTTTTCGGGCCATCAGCACCTTATTCCACATTCGGATCATTCTCTCAGTATGCGTGTTTTGGTCAATGGATCCAGGACTTTAGGGCGTTGACAGATTGGCCCTTTGAAGCTTTCAGTGAAGATCAGTTTAGAATGCCAACGGAGCTTCAGCGGCCTACTGGACGTAGGATCGTCGAGAAGAATTACTTTATCTTCTGGGACAAAGACGAGAATATCTATGTCCACTACGATATCTATCCAAAGCGTGTTTTTGCTCAGCTAGCTTATGATGGCTCGACAGGACCCGACCTTGCGCCACAAGCGGCTGCAAGCGATGAGAGCTGCATGGCGAAACACATGCCACAGCTCGACGCAGAAGATCAGCTCAAGGCTGAAAACGAGAGGGCCGAAGCTATCCACCAGGCAACTAACTCAATCTCAATCACACTCTGCAAGCGATCGGATCCGGCGTGTAAACCAGACAGCTCTAATACGTTTGTCCTAACTATATTCCATCGCAAGACATTTTACGAGTTCCATGGCGTCTATGAGCCCTACGTCATGCTCTTCCAACATACACCACCATTTGCTATCCACGGGATCTCGTCGAAGCCGCTGTGGATTCATGGACGGGCCAAGCCCGGGGAATGGAAGAAGGCCGGCGGGGATTTCTCAGACCAAACACAAATGCTGTATGTGACGTCTGTGAGTTGGAAGAGTGCCGGCCAGAAGTACCATGGGTATATTGATGATGTGCTATTTGTCCTTTTTGGAATCGAGGATAAAGATACTGGCGGAATTGATGTATTAGCGAGTGATCTTGTAGCGGAGCTTGGCCTATGTGTTGAGGCATGAAAGCTCTAGATAATGACTCAGCGTTTGGGTATACATGTGTTATTAGCATTTTAGTTGGTGTGGTAGTAATAATAGAACTGTAAATTCAAGCAACCCTCTAATACTAGTTTAATTTAACATAAGAGAAATTTGGATTATATTAAGAATAAGAAAGACACCTGGGACTGTGACACTTACAAAGTTATGGTTTCTCAATGACGGACTAAATTACCTGGACAGTGAATCAATGACCTGCCTCTGCTCAACTTCTAGGGTGAATGGAAGTAGAGGTCCCATTCTTGACCATCCTGCCGTTTGCGCCGCGACAAAAAGCAGTCACAGCAGGGAGCAAATCTTGTATGGGCGCTTAACTCAAAACTGTTACTTAGATTCCTTCATATATAATCCTGTCATCTACAAAACCCACTAGTTATACTCAAAAGAGTCTGTTGCCCTATGGCGCTTTCGCCTATATGCCATATGCACGTACATTAATAGCGCAACGGCGAGACGATTCTAATGCAAACCTATTCAATAGGGAATCTGAAATTATTTATTGCTAAGAACTTATACAATTCTACTCAGATGTCATTATTTTCTATGTCCCAGAAGTAACAGGCTAATCCTGCCACTTAGGGGAGAGACAAAAATAGCTCCAACATCTTGGGGTAATTGGGCGTTCCCAGACCGGTTACTGGGTCCCAACTAAATATTTGTTAGCACGCGATTATTCAAAAACTCAAAGCATGGCTTAAAAAAAGGGTACGGAGAGAGCATACCCAGGAATAGCTTGGAAGCCATCCGAGTCGCAGCCAAGATTAGTTCCGTTCTTGATATCATTGAGGACCCATGGGTTTGCGTAGAGAACAGGGTTGACAAAGCCAACCGGCCCTTTTCTGATTGCAAAACGCTCTTCATTGATCTAGGTTCGCGAATATTAATTGAAATTCCCTTGCCAGATTGGGGGAGGGAGCAAGCTGGAGAATTACCAAAGTCAACACCGAGGCAAATGTTGGCGAGGCCAAACTGGTCCCAAACCAATCCGACGGATCCAATTCACCGTTTATAAAAGCAGTCATGAAAGCTCCATTAGCTGCAACATCCGGGTACCCTCTTCCAATACGGTTATATAATCCTTTCGTGGTATTGACATCCACCTGAAACTCCGAATAATATGGGTATTTCAGATGGGCTGTGGCGAAGTATTTTGCAACAGCTTCCTTTTGATAATCTGGCTGGGGATAGTAGTTTGAGAATCCTCCAGACGAGGAGAAATTTGCAGCGGTCCCTCCGAGGTTGGTTTGCATGACACTCTCAGCATCAAGAACAGTTTGGTCCGCATAGAGCTGGGTCCCCCCAACGGAGGTAATGAAAGGGCAATTACTTGGGTATTGAGGATTGAAAATCTTGCCTGTAGGCCCGAGACAACCACTCGCTTGTGGATCGCCTGGCGCTGATGCCACTCCGTAATCCCCAGATGCTACCAAGATAGAATGCCCTTGAAGAGCGAGCTTCATGAACTCGTTGCACTGGCGTTTGCTATAATTGATTGGCAAATCACTCTCAGACTCACCATATGAGGCACTAATAACGTTGGTAGGCTTGTAAATACCACATTGGAGTTTGCCTTTATAGCCTCCAGGAGCCGGGTCTGGATAGTTGGGATCGATGCTTGGATCATCTCCCGTCTCACCATACGCACTGTATGTGCAATACGAACCATCAAGGGCGTCGAGGAAGGTGTTGAAGGTGTTCACATCGGCGACTTCTAGTGGCGAGTAAATTTGGTCATCCGTCTGATATAGAGTCACTTGTTGAGGATAAATCAACGAATATCTAACGCAATTAGTCAGATTCGAAATAGAGAGGCAAACGCTTACGCAATCTGAATGTCCAAATCTGCTTCACCTCCAACCAGAGAACTGTAAAATGGGGCAGAGTAGTTTGCTCCGTCAATAAGTGCCGGGATTGGATATGTGCCTTGTGGAACCCAAGGCGCAACAGCTGCGTAGTAACCATCCATATCTGTCGTGGAAAAATAATCACCCTGCTCAAACAAACCCAGAGTATTCCCAGGAGTTGCTTTAGTTGCATTTGGTATACCGTATAAAGCTTTGACGCATGGCGGTGTAATGGCACTGCCGCAATCTTGAAGGTCTGCTGGCAAGCCCTTTGCAGCTGGTGGCTTGCTTGTTGAAAGAGCGGCGAAGTTTCCTTTGCGGGAAGCCTTGGAACGCGGCACAATGCTTCTCTTCGATGGCATAGTCCTCTTCACGACGGGGGTAAGCTTGATACCGGGAGTGATGTAGTCTATATGTGGTTGGAGATGCTCTGGAACATGGTACCTTGAGGTATGATTAGTCTATGTTATTAAACAAGCATGGAAATTTATACTTGTCACATCCGACTCGTATCTTAGAGCTATACTGATGTTCGTGCTCATAGTATTCTGTAAGCAGCAGACGCTCGGCTTCATCGACAGTCGCATCAAAGGCCAGCCAGCCTTTGTTGTCTGAATGAACAATACGGGAGTCGTGAATACCAAAGTTGATTAACCACTCCCGGACAGCAGTAACGGTTTCCTCGTGGGGCGAAAAGGCAGCGTGGACATCTTCTGCGGACCAATACTTTCCATACTTGGGAGAATCGGGATGGGAGCTATCATCAATTACTATGGGCGATTGAAGCTGTCTTGCACGGCCGAACTTACACCTCCATGACATGATCATAGCCGCGATCGAGGTTGGTCTGAGTTAGCCCGATTCTCATTGGAAGGACTGCATCAGCTTCAATTCGCGCACTCTTGACCCAATCCAAGGCAGGGGTGTCGCGCTTCTCGTGCACCGCATGCTTGACTCCTGCCGGAACGCCATTGGCGAACGCAGCGATTGCAAGAACGACAAAATGAGAGAGAAACATTTTCGCACCCTGCATTGCCAAGGCCGGCTATGACCAACCTTTTAAAACATTGCTCCTTGGCCCCAGCAATAATGGAAAGACATGGGGAAAGATAAGTGGGATAAACTGCGTATTAAATGAGGCAGGAGTTAAGCAGGAACACGAAACGCGCATTTTGATTTCCTGCGCCAATCGGGCTCTATAGGGACCGGGGGTGGAGACCTAGGAGTCGAATTACGAGTATAATACTAGTAAAACCTCCACATTAGAAGCACTGCTCATGAGAATACCTGAAATGAGAATATAATTCATGGTCCAATTTTTTAGAGGCGAGAAATAAGATTTACGTCCAGAGCTGGATTATTATCATGACTTTATGGCTCTACCTTTATTCTACACTGTAGATTCTTATAATTGAAATTATTATTGCCCCTATCTGGGGGTGGGGCGGGTGAGAAATTAGGAGCTAAGTAGGGGGTTTACGTTGTCTCCGCCCGCATTCTCGTCTAGAGGTTGTACTGTAAAGGCAGGTGGAGATGTCAAGCCATACGGTCAGCTGAGTCAAACTAGCATGGCCATTCCCCGCACCGTCGATTGTTGCCGGGATTTGTGAACAAAGTATTCAGATCAGCCAGCTTCCAAGTAGAAGTAGAACAAAGTAGAGGAGAGATGGCGACATGAGTGAGTACGATGTGTCGGTCGCTGGGGGAGCGCATCCGCAAGCCGACAGTGAGAGCTTTGAATATAAGACGATCCAATTGAGAAAATAGTGAGACGGGTGGCATGATTGAAGCGCCTGAGAGGACCCTAGTGGCACCATGATGGAAATAAAAAGTTTAACTACCACTTCGGAGAGTCCTTATTGTAAAGGGACTTAAGTTGCACTCTATCCGAGCTAAGTGATACTGCAAGCACTGCAGGCAGTGTGAGAATTAGCCCCACCAGAGCTCTCATATTGACGAGCGCTTCAACGAACTACACTGTCTTAGACCCGTGCTGTGGGGTTTAAGGAATGTATAATACTTCTATCCCAGATGTTGTATGTATTTCAGTGATCGTGATTGATGCACGAATTGGGCTTTTGGCGAGGGACCTCATAATTGAAAGATGTCGCTCATTAAGATGCCCTAAGGTGGTTGGATTCTGCTAAAACCCGGCACCTCTAACGATAGAGTGCTTCTAAGCTGTGGTACAGACATATCACATGCTAACTGCAATGGCTTGAACTCCCTTTACTAGGCTGCATACAGTACTGATGTAGAAACAATGTCCCGCATTCTTGAAGCCGCTAACACGAATCGCCCCAAAGTAGGTGCTTCAATAGATAAAGGTGGAAGGAATACACTACATTACTTGCTTAGGAATCGCCCCGATACTGAGGCAGTCCGGCTTCTTGTTCGTAACGAAGTAGATCTTAATGGATGAGATAGCGATGGAAATATCCCCCTAGCTGCATATCTTAATAGCTTATAGGCTGCTAATGATCAAATTTGCCTGCTTTTACTATTAAAAGGATTAGGCACAACTGCTGTAAATGATCGTGGCTTAACTCTTGCCTACCTATTTTCAAAGTGCCTACTACCTAATATCGCTGTTTTAAAGGCGTTAATGGAGTTTGGCGTCAAGGTTCTAGAACCAATGCGACAGAGGAGTAGAAGAGATTTGGGAGCACATTAAAAAATTACGTCCCTACCTCCTCGAAATATGTTATAAGGAATTAACACCTTGACCTGAAGATAAACACAGCCGCCTCTGGGGTTCAACTTTTCAGATTGAGCATTGGCTTTCTACTATAATCGAGGCAGGATACAGCCCCGTTTTAATCGGATACGACTTACTTTATCTCTATTCTTTTAAGGACATAAAAAAAAAGACAAGCTAGTATATCTAGTCCTTGTACTTGAATATAATGGAGATAGATGTGATAGGACAGCTGCGAAAGAAGCGACCGGCTTAATACGACTCTATTAATGTATTGTGAGTTATATTCATGACAAGCTTTGCATAAAGGGAGACCCACTCCGCAGGCCTATTAATGTTCAATTCCTCTTAATTTCTCCCACTCGTCTTCTAGAATAGAAAGCCTGACGGCGTCGTACCAAGCTCGATTGCGGTAGAGAACCTGGCGATCGCACCCTTCGTCCACGAAACCCAGCTTCCTGTAAAGCTTGAGAGCATCAATGTTGTACGAGTAGGCAACAATACCGATGCGGTGCAAATTAGCTGCTCGAAAAGCCCAATCGAGAGCCCAGTTGATGGCCTCGCCACCGTACCCCATGCCGCGGAAGGGCTCTGCGAGCGCGATGCTCATCATCGCATTGCGATGTTGGTGCATGTCTCTCATATTATCAGAGGAAACACATAAGATGCCAATGGGAATTGGCTTTGCATCAGCGGGCTTAGCGATAAATTGACTCGCTTCCGAAGTTGCAGTGAGAGAAGATACACTTGGGGCAAGGCAAATTATAACGCCTAACATGGTCTCCTGAATCGATTTGATATAGTCTTCAGCATTCTTGAGAGTAGCTGGTTTAGGAAGAACGCGGTTGTAACATAGTTGGTAGACGGGATCACTCATAATATGCTTGTGAAAGAAAGCTGTGTCATCCTCAGTGCTCTCCACGGCCCGAAACACAAGGCGCTCCGTTGTGAAAAGGGTCTTCACGGGGCTGTCTGGCGCCATTGATGATGTGTTTAGTAGGGTGCAGGAGAGGAGTTTAGGAAGGATAGTTGTGACAAAGGCACAGATCACTCGAGGCAGACGCGTATTCAAGCAGGAAGACTCCTATGAAGCTCTAAATCCACATGGCGAGCCTTGCGCGGGGTGTAGGTGTATTTGTCACCACGTCCACGGTCCTACCACTTGTACGTACATCATAAAATGTAGAAAATTCAAAATTATTCCACACCACTAAATCACATATGACTCTACAAGCAATTCTTTAATAAAGTTAATAATGGATATTGAGGAAGCTGCAATTGTTGTATGCGACCATGTATTACCTTCACTAAAGCCTAACTACTCTGAAATCGCACGTGCAATATCGCGGGCGTCTGGGCTGGCGGATAAACTAGAGTACTCATGGTAGCATAAAGCGGGATATGCCTAGCTCTCCTTGGCGGCTTGGAATAGCCCCTGACTAGTCCTAGGCGTAGCCTTTAGCGACTAAGGACGATATCTGATTCAACCTGGTCATTGAAAGGCATAAGAATCAGGCAGTAATATGCCGAGATGGTGGAGGACAGTGACGGGCTTTGTTGCAGGAGAAGGAGTACCTCCCGGGAGGGAAAGAGCATCTCCCTTCACCGAGTTTACAAGGCATGAACATCACAATTAATAAATGGCTCAATGATTTCAGGGACAGCAGGAAGAAGAGCGGAGCATGAAGCTGCAATGCATAGCCTCAAGTTACACGGCTCGTATTTTTGTCCTGAAATACTTTTAGAGATAGCTAAATCGAGCTTGCGATCAATGCAGATAAACTCTCAAAGGCCTCTAAGCCTCTTCTTTTGATTCCATCGGCTTTTGTCCAACCACGAAAAAACTGCTGCATGTCAAATATATCCGTCTTATATTTACAGTGTGGACTTACAACCATTGATGCACCTTCAAAGTATTGTTCTTCACAGCCTGCCGGAGGCGTGCACATAAGATCTCGACTTCGTCAATTGACCACTAGGAAAGGAGGTCAGTGTAAACCTCTTACTTCCTAACTTCTCCATCTAGTAGCAAAGACAATGCATGGATCGTTGAAAATTAACTCACATCTAATTGATTAACGAAACGCCTGCTGCAAAAATCTTCCACACCTCTAACCAGCCTTAGTTGGTTCCACGAACCTACGTCTCGCTCCCATGGATCCTTGCTCCATTTTCCTACGGTACAGCAAAATTTCTTCTCCCGGATGTTGATGAATCCAGCAGCTTCCAGCCACTCCTTGACGAATGGACCAACATCAAAGGACATGCCGACCTGGTTACCGGACTCAAACAAGCCATTGCTCCATTGCTTGTAAGGGTCGTCAGGACCAAGATCGACGTAGAATGAATCAAACCACAGACCTGGCTCCGCGCAGTCTATCCAACCGCCAGGTTTGAGTGCTCTGTTTATCGGAAGGGATCTCAGCAACCACACATTTAAATCAGGAGAGAAGAGAATTGAAGGGAATTTATACTGGAAACATTTCTTGTAAAACTCGACCCAGTCAGGAACAGAACCTAGCAGCTCTCGATGGTGAATAAGATCATATTTCTCGCTGTCGACCCATGCAAGATTAAAGTCGTCTATTTCAAAATAGACATTAGGGGGAACCCATGATGGTTGTATTGGGGAAAGATCTATCCCCTTTACTGAAGCTTCTGGATGCTTCTCGGCACAATCACTAATAATGTAAGTCTAGGTTGGTATAATTACACGACGTAAATGCATGATTGTATTTGAAGGAAATGAAGTGAGTGGGCTAATTAAAGAGCTTACATGGCCCAAATACCCGTCCCTGTTCCAACATCTAATATTCGCTAAATCTCCTCCCGTCAGGTCAGTTCATTTTCAACTGGGGTTGTGTTGTATCTTACTTACGTGAGGATTCTCCACGGGCGCAATGTAGAGTTCTCCACGAAGCATTAAACTCCACATATGATGACTGATATCTTGCTGTTCTTGAGCCAAGTCATCATTTGGACCCCAGTGCTCCGTTGAACCATAAACGTGGTATGTTCTGCCATGCTCTTTTCGGAAATTGAATATACTAGATCTTAACGACTCCGTATCGGTGTATTGCGACTCTTCCTCAAATGCCGAGTCGTCATCCCCCTGCTCCGGTTGCCCCCCATCGCTTGGTTCATTTGGTGGTGGATTGGGGTCAGGCACATCCATCGTTTACGATGCTGTGTTCTTTAAGACTTGCTTCGCTACCCTTCCGCCAATGTCTTATATAGGATATTTCAACTTAAGCGCTCAGGCACTGCTGTGGAGGTTATGTTGGTGCGGAAGCAAAATTTCGTAGAGGGAATTATGATTGGATCTGCAGACCCTTAGGTGGAGAAAGGCGGTGTGATACAACGGACCGCCTGCACAGAGGCCCCCGGGAACACATCCGTATGCATTGACAGCTTTCTGTTTTGAGCCTGCCGCAGCGGCATAATCTTCGTTTCATACGTGGCATGCAATACCATGTGCCCATCTTCAAAATTGCTCTTTTTTACCAGGAGATGCTGATTCGGTCAAGTATTCCTACTTAGAAGTCATAACTTTGAGTCTGTTAGATCACTGTTAAAAGGCTTTCTGAGGCCAGACTGAGAGCTCATCATGGAAACTAAGCCTGACCAAACCCACGATCTTCACGTGCTGATTGCGGGCGCAGGTAAACAATCACGCACACCTTCTCTCCTATGATACGCATATTAACCTCGCATCACAGGATCTGCGGGGTTGCTAGTTGCTCAAGTCCTGAAAAGGGTTCGCTCTCAAAAATGCCTCAAATTTGGACAAATGGATTTCTGACCAAGACAGCTCAATATTGCATGCACCGTTTTCGAGCAAGATGCATCACCTTATGAAAGGCCGCGGGATTGGAATTTTGGCATCTACTGGGCCCAGTCTCGACTAGATGAGTGCCTTTCTGAGGATATGAGAGCTAGGGTTGTGGATGTCCAAACGGATCCTAGCCATAGACCTTCAGAAGATACCGTTATGCCAATTTATAACGGCCAAACAGGCGAGCACATGAAAGATCTCCCCGCCCCATTCAGCATTCGTCTTCATAGGCGGCGATGGTTGGAAATGCTCTCAGATGGTGTCAACATTAAGGTCGGCTATGTTTACCCCTAAGAGGACCGTCACTAGACTTACAGTCGATAGTTCGGAAAGAGACTAAAATCAGTAACAACGGAAGCGGATATCGTCACAATCACTTTTGAGGATGGTACTCAGGCGAAGGGAAATCTGCTAATTGGCGCTGAGGGTGCCCACTCACCTACTCGAGAATATTTACTCGGTATTCAAGAGGCTGCTTTGCTGCCATCTCCTGTTGTTGCCAGTGTTTCTATATGTAAGGTAAGCCGCGAGGCAGCCCAGAAACTTAGGGCATTACATTCGAGATATGTCATTACCTTCCACCCTAAAGGGATCTTCACTTTTATGAGCAGTAAGTACCTCTAATTAGAAGTCGCTCTCGCTCACAGGGTAACAGTTCACGACTGCTCATCGGAAAATCCAGAGGAGTGGCTCTGGATGATGATGCAGACATGGCGCTCTGATGCAGACACGGGTCTTATTGGCAGGGGTAAAGAACCGCTCAAACTAGAGAAGTGGCACGAAATGGGACGCGACTTTGGGCCCCCATTCAAGGAGATATTTGAGACGATAGAGCCATCATCGACGATATGGCATAACAGACTTGGGTATTGGCCTACAAAGCCTTGGGATAGCAAGGGTCTCGTAACCCTTATAGGAGATGCAGCACATCCTATGACTTTCCGTAAGCTACCTTGCCCATCATCAATTTCCTTGATACTCCCCACAGTTGATCATGGCCTCCTGTGATTCTGTAATTGACTCAGATTTAGACCGAGGCCAAGGATTGAATTATGCAATCACGGACACCGCAGAATTGCTTCAACAGCTCAATGGTATGACGGAACACAGTGGCGCAGAACTTGCAGCTGCTGTTAAACGCTATGAGGCGGATCTATTTCCAAGAGGCAGAGAGGGTGTAATTGCAAGTAATGAAAATACCAATGCAGTGCATGATTGGGAAACGATGATGGAAAGCTCGCTGTTCAAGGAAGGCCTTCAACGAGCTGAGAGCAGCCAGACTACTTGAGGATGGGGTACGATTCGGCCTGTTACGTGTCGAGGCGATCTGGGGAATAAAAGCCTCATTGGCCATCATATTAAATAAAGACGTGGATGTAGCTTTAAGAAGAGAGAAGATCTTATCATCGACGGGTTCAATGCGACAGGTCTGCTCAGTTCCCACTCATTCTTTTATTTTGTTGCAGGGCCCGATTCTGTTGGCGACATTGGTCTCGATCTTCACTAAGTATTCAATACGTATGAAAGCCCTCGCAATCATGAACACGAGTTCCGCATGTAGAACCTCCTCCGGGCACACAGCCAAAAGCAAAAACTGATGCAGCTTGGTGAATGCCAGATATGCCAAAAATAGAACTCTACTGCTGCGGTATCCGGAAGCTAGTCCAGTTTCGGTGCTGAAAAACAAACTCAAATGCTGATGAGTTACTGAAGCCCTGAAGACTAATATAATAGATTGTATGAAGGAGAACATGTTAAGAATGCTGAAACCCCTTGATTTGAGTTATATGACACCGTATTTGGAATTCTAGCTAGTCACGAAGTATAAAAGCGGTTGTTGAACCCACCCTTAGAAATACAGAGCATTTTACCTCAAAATACGAAGCTATCACGTGCACCGTAATTCGCCCCGCTCGTCGCAATATCTGCTGAATGAAGCCTGTCGCGACGGCTCGGGCAAGCGGGATAAAAGAGGCAACGAATCACTGTGTGTCGCCCACCTTTAACGTTACATCTCTCTGGGCAATGTGAAGGCCATCAGCCGTCTGCTCCGCCTGCCTAACATGGTTGACTGCGCTGCGATCTCCATGCGGATTCCTCGTCGATGTACCAGGTAGGGTTGATTCAGTTCGCAGTAGCTCGGCTCAGGTCAAAGCTTGTTTTTAGTACAGAGACACAACAATAAGTAGCCCCAGAATACCTAAAGTGGTAGACATCCCCCAGCTCGCTCACATTCCATGAGTGTGGTGATGTTCTTTGGGAGTGTCTGAGTTTTGCCTGTGCACTTTTTCATGGCACTCTAGGATCTGGCGATGCGCTTTATATTGTTATCTTGCTCGAATCATATGGCAAGCAATAGTATGAACGCGAAACTCCTGCAAGCAATTCACTATCCTCTAAGTTTATGTGAACGCTCTCATAGCCTATTTGCTACTGGGTTATCCTTCATCGCGTTGATAGTCGTTGAGTGATGGTGGAATACGAACCCCCATAGAAATATCCTCGCAAAGGTCTCTATCTCTCTAAAGAGTTCTTAGACTTCAGAAATTCTAGACTAGTGTGGCTGATAACCCCTCACTTGGGTCACAGTATGGATCCTGCAATTGGCTTTTGGCCTCTCTTTGCTTGCGCTTGTGGCTTGTTATATAGGCCCGAAGAGTTACATCTTCCATCAATCATTTCAGTCGCTGTCAATCATGTCATCGATGTCGAGATGGGAAACAACCCACAAAGTGCTAGTCGAGCATCTCAATCATCATGCCGCTACCATAATGTGCTGCTTCAGTGCGGAAATAGACCGTCCCTCCAACCGTTTATCAACCTTGATTGGTCTGCGTCTTGGCACACAATCATTCTACATCCTGGACTCAATAACACCTCCTGTTGTAAGACTAGGAGTGAACACAGTTATTCACACATTCACATACCGGATTCAATAGTATCCCCGATCATAATGCTAGGAGTAAATATTTCCGGTTAGACTTCCATTTCCCGGACTCAATAATATCTCCTGTCACAAGACCAGGAATGAACATAGTCAGCCAGCCTTGCACCGATTTTCAGCCACTCTTCCGTCCTTTGACCATGCCTAATATAGGATAAAATTCCGCGGCTGGGTGTTAGCTCTTATGTAGAGTTTCTAAGATGGATCCAGATACGCACATAGGTATACTCCCCCGCGGGCTTAAGAGCCATTTGTCCCCATCCCGCATGCTGAGAAGTAGCTCGAGAACTTGAGTTGACAAAACTGAAACTTCTACCTTATATACTCTCTTAGATGCTAGTCCTTTTACGAAATCCAACCGCAATAATGAACCTTCTTTATGTCCTTTGTCTGGCGCAAGCTACTTTTGCTGCCACCATCACCTATAATTGGGATATTACTTGGGTCGAGGCAAATCCTGATGGAAAGTTAAGACGGCCAGTCATAGGTACCTAAAACTGGTCGCTGTTTTCTGAGTTCCTATTATATGCACTTACGTTTTCCAGGCATTAATGGTCAGTGGCCTTGCCCAACGATTCAGGCGAATCTTGGGGATACCATTGTCGTAAACGTGGTGAACCTGCTAGGAAATGAGACCACTGGCATTCACTTTCACGGACAGCGGTAGCTAAAAGTCGGACCTTTGGGCAGTAGCATGCTTACTATGAGTAGTCAACAAGGGACCAATACGATGGATGGCCCTTCGGGAGTCAACCAATGCGCTATACCCCCTGGCGATAGCTTCACATATAACTTCACGGTCCGTGCCATTCAAGTTTTTATCACCATCCCTCCTTGGCACTGCCATCGCTATGTTTCATTATAAAACCGATAGAAATACTGACTAGGTCCAGGCATATCCGGCAGGTAGTTTCTGGTATCACTCCCACAATAAGGGCCAGTATCCTGACGGCTTCCGTGGTCCCTTGATCATACACGATCCAAATGATCCATACTTAGGCACGTACCAGGAAGATTTGACTTTAATGATCTCAGAGTGAGCTTCTATTCTTATATTTCCGGAAGCGAACACCACTAACGATTATGAAAGCTGGTTTTGGACCCAGATGCCGGATTTGCTGGGCTTATACCTAAACCCAGCAAATAATGCTGGAATTGAGCCAGCGCCAAACTCAACCCTCGTGAACGACTCCGAAAATATAAAGTTTGCCATAACGCCTGGGAAAACATACAGGTTACGCATCATAAATGTATCGAATATGGCCTCCAACTACGTACAACTTATCGATCATGAGATGACGGTAATAGCAGTCGATAGCGTTAATGTGGAACCTGCAACTACTGAGAGCATATACATAGCGACCGCACAGCGATATGATGTACTCTTCACAGCTAAGTCTACGGCATCACAAAACTATTTCTTCATATCTAGCCTGGATCAGACAATGTACGGTGGCGTTTTCGATATCACAATTCCGAACGCCTATGGATACCTGGTTTACAACCCTCTCCTCCCGCTGCCTGCTGTTTACGAACCCACAATTTTCAATCCTATTGACGATTTCAGCCTCATACCCTATGACAAGGAGCCAATATTAGGCCCGGTAAGCCAGACAATTACCATCAACATGATTTTCGAGAACGATGCCTACGACATCAACAGGCTAGTGAGCAAATTCCTTCTATAGTTGTAGGCTAAGAAGTTACAGGGCGACAATAAATAACCAGACCTACGTCGCTCCAATTGTACCAAGCCTGTACACCGTATTGTCAGCCCCGGCTTCGGATGTCTTGAACCCTGCAATCTACGGCGTAGGCTCAAACCCGTTCGTTGTTCAATACAATGAGATGTAAGTGCCTTCAATACCCCCATTTGGTGCATCGTTAACCAAGAAATATAGTGTTGAAGTCGTAATCAATAACTTCGATACCGGCAGCCACCCGTGGCACATGCATGGCCACCAATTCCAGGTCATCTATCGGGGTGCCGCTAACACGCCCATGTGGGACGGCACGCAACGTCTTTCTCAGGTGCCTGTACGCCGCGACGTTATCTTTGTCAATACCAACTCGTCGACTGTCTGGCGGTTTCAAGCCAACAATCCAGGCGTCTTCCTTATTCATTGGTGAGCTATTGAATGAATGGTCACGCATTAGCAGTCACATGATCTGATACTATCCCAGTCACATCGACTTTCACGTCGAAGCCGGCCTCACAGCTACTCTCATAGAAGCACCTAATCGCCTGCAAGGAGCACTAACTGTCCCAGCCGACCACCTGGCAGTCTGTCGTCATGATGGGACTGCTACTGTTGGTAACGCGGCAGGGAATTCTCAAAATTTCCTCAACCTCACAGGTCAGCCTCGTTTTGCACCGAGATATGATTACGGGTATGTTTCTTGTGTCTCACTCTGAAGATTGGGTGAACTTGAGCTGATAGTGAATTGATGTGTAGATCGCTGGTCACCGCACCGCCAGGTGAATAGTTTAGAGCCAGGTCGCGGATGAGAGGCTGGCTTTTCTGGGAGAACTGTGGAGATGAAGCTATTGACATACCTAATGTCAAGCGTGGGATCACATCGCGATGAGTTTGGCGGACGATATTTGACGTGTAACATGAAATAAAATGTCATAGCTACTTACCTCTAAGTGGTGGTAGCTGCACGGTTGACTTATTCACGGCTGCCTAAGCCAGGCGTATGTTGCTTCGCACCACTCATGTTGTCTGTACTTCCTTTGCCATTTATGTCGATCTTTACCAGGTGCTCTCAGATCGTTCTTTTGTTTTCTCCCATTGTGATTATTTGCTAGCTATCCTTTGATTTTAATTTAATGCAATAAATTCCCGAACTTCTCTTATCGCAGTACCAACTTGTCCTTACGTTGCGTATGGGAATACCAGGAAAGAGATGTCTGCGCAACTCCGATCCCACGACAGCATAAGGGAAAGTTCATACTCTTGTCATCATTTTGTACAATTAAATCTAGGGTGCTTTAATACTCGGCGTATGAATTACGCGACGGATCTTTCGGACCTGGAGAAATAATCGGCAAAATAATCGGAAAAATTCTGATACAGCTTTCGCTGTGGTGGCTCCTACGGAGGTTCGTGCCATCCTAAGCGAGCATACGATTATCACCTTACGAGCTATATAGGGAGTTTTATGACCAGGGAGTATCCTACTAGGAAGGATTCATCAGGGGTGGTTGTAACCAATGAAATACAGAATGCAACAATGGAGGAATTTATATACGAAAGTAAAATTGCTCAAGTGATGTGTATAATATCAGGCGCAGTCCATGTGAGGTTTTAAACCTACGACAGGTTCACAGTTCATTCTACGGCTCTGTGTTTGCCAGCGTCCTCTGGCCTCAACCAAGATGGGTCAGCCTGTATCTCACTTGGCGACCCTCGCCGGTCTCCTGTCTCTCGCAGCTGCTGCGACCCTTAACGGAAGTCAATTGCGAAATTCCACGATACACTTCGTCGACCTTGGCTATGAAATCCATACTGCCACCACAAATGTAATCTCCTCCTATCCCACAGAATTCTAGAGGCTAACTTAACCTCCTCTACAGACGACTGGGCAGTACTATATATTCAGCAATATCCCGTACGCCGAGCAACCCGTGGACGACCTGCGCTTCCAGCTCCCCGTCACCATTACTCGCAGCAGCTCGACAATCAACAATGGCTCAACGGCCGCCATCTGTGTCCAGGGCGCGCCACTGTGGAGCATCGAGGAAGCTGCCGAGATGAACGGCGTACCCGTCGAGGTGATGGAGGAGATCCTGTGGAATGAAGCCGGCCAAACAGAGGCCTGCCTCGTGCTAGACGTCTATGTCCCGGCAAGAACCTTCAACAATGGGTGTGCTGCTAAGAGTGAGCTTCCATAGCTATGCCCCTTATCAAGAGATGGAGATTCTAACGATTCTTGCAGCACCCGTGCTTGTCTATATCCACGGCGGCGGCTTTACCGCGGGCTCCAAAGTAACTGACCCAGCAGGGCTCATCGCGCGATCGCAGATGGGTGACGGCGAGGGCGTCATTTTTGTCGCTATCAACTACCGTCTGGGCCTATACGGGTGGCTCGGCGGCGGCAATGACACTATCCCTAACCTAGGCTTGCATGACCAGCTGAAAGCGCTGCAGTGGGTGCAAGAGTACATTTCGATCTTCGGCGGCGACTCAGACCAGGTGACGGTAATAGGTGAGAGCGCAGGTGCGTCAAGCATCGTGTTCCACATCACGTCGTACGGCGGCAACACGAAGCTGCCGTTCCAGCGGGCAATCCCACAGAGCCCGGCCTTCCAGTTCAACGTCAACACGACGGCTGGGTACGAGCTGACCATGGAGATGGCATCGAACGTGACAGGCACGACCATCTCGACAATAGCGGAGCTGAGCGCTCTCGATGTAACGACACTGAAGACCATCAATGAGCAGACTATCCTGGAGGCGTCCTGGGGGAACGTCATCTTCGGCCCGGCGCCTGACGGCGCCTATGTCCCCAGACTCCCGCAAGTCCTTCTCGCTGACGGCGCGTTCAACAAAGACGTGGGGGTAAGATCATTCCTACGAGACCGCACATGCATCCATTAGCTTACTATCCTACAGCTCCTGATTGGCCACAACTTCAATGAATCTGTGACCTTCGTTGATCCGAGTATCAGCACCGACGCCGAACTGCTTGCCAGCATTGAGGCGGATTTCCCAGAGATCAGCAACGCGACACTTACATATATCTTGGACGAACTCTACCTGGCCGCGAACTACTCAACCCCGTTCCAGCGTGGCGTACAGATCACAACCGATGCATTCTTTTCCTGCACGACGCGCTATCTCGCCCTGGCCAAGGGGAATGATACACATAATTATATATTCGCTATTCCGCCAGGCTACCACGCAGATGACACGCCGTACACTTTCTACGATGGAGGCTACGGCTCCTTGGATGACGGGTATCCCATCGATGTATCGATAGCGTATGCGCTACAGGACTCCATCATTGGGTTCACGCAGGCAGGCGACCCGAATAAGGGCCCGACGGCTTTGGACGGCTCGTTTCCCCTGTATGGCAGTGACGCGCATGTGCTGGCGTTCACGAACGCCGGCCTTGTGCTTGAGACGGATGATATGGATAATGTAAGATGTGCGTGGTGGCAGCAAGCGATGATCGATGGGCTAGTATGAACGTAGCTCCTTTGAGGGCTGATTCGAGAAGGGGCCGATGAGGGATGCGTTTATAGTTACTCCTCTTCTATATAAACAAGACGCACAGCGGACACGCAAGCATCGATGAGTTTCTGGATACGTTACTAGATCTAGGAAATCTTTTCAGATATAGACTTTATATGTATATTATTATTCTTTAATTAGAGTCAAAGAGGTTAAAAGGACGTTATGTTTTCCTTATACACCAAGTCACGAAAGATTCTGAGGTAATAATAAAATAGTATTAAAGCCTGAAATATCTGTATTAGACTTCATAAGAGTATATCCTCAAGGCTGGATATCAAGAAGGCATATTCAACACAGACATTATAGGGCAGGCGAAACGGGTAGTGATATACGCTAATAACTTACGCATTAAGAAAAATGTATGGAGCTTATGACTCCTACTATCCATAAGCGTAAACAAGCACCAGGTAACGCCTTGAGTATCTCTGCTCAAGATATTCTGCTAAATTAAAGTTAAAATAAATTTAAAATTAGAATATTGCTAATAGTATTATGCTCTTAGATTAAATTTAAAAGTAGGTCTTTTACGACTTCTTCCGGATGTTTTACATGAAATCACTATGAAATTTAATGCGACACATTTTGTTTTCCCGACGCAGGTGGCCAAGCACGAGCCGACTATTAACGAACGCAGCGACTCAAGAGAGAAGAACCTCGAATGATATCTATAATAAGCCAACGTACATATTTTTTGCATACACACTACTATATATGGAGGTATACTCTCATCTAGCTCTTTCGTGGCCTTATCAGATATTTTAAGACTCAAATCTTTTGGAATGGATGTCATACAGGCTTCTTCCCATAGACCGCATAGCTAAAAGAGAGCCACCAATTAGTACGAATCTTTCATTGCGGCCTTGTTCTGGAATACCTACATTGGATAATAGCCGTGAATCTTGGTGTCCTTCATACTCTTTCTGACATCTGTTAAAAATACCTCCAATTCATCCTGCGTCCAGCCTAAGGCCCGCGTAAAAACGGCCAAACTGAGTCCTGATAAATCAGAGCTAAAATTCTCTACCATCCACATCCCTAATTGTCACCTTTGTTAGATTGAAATGCTTCTATCTCACGCTACGGCCATCCCTTTATGCCTTGGGCTTTGAAACCAAAAAAAAATGATAAAGGCGAAAGGAATAGTCCCTCATACCGAGTTCCTTCAATTTCCTATTCTGAGGCCAGGAATTCTGAGGCCACACATACTGAATCTCGACGACATTCTCAAATCCAGCTTGAATAAGTTGTTCCTTGTAATCTTTCGCGCTGTCGGCAGGACGACCCAGTTTGGTCGTTCCCTCTAAGATTAGGTCGGCCCATTTTTTGACAGCACAGTCTTTTGGGAATGAATTGTCATTGTCTTCGATGGGAAATTTGACATCTTTTATTTCAATCCAGCCGCCGGGATTGAGATATCTATATAAATCAGTAACAGACCAAGAACGGGTCTGAGGTTCGATATCATGGGAAACGAGCCCAAGTACTCACTCATAGCATTGTCTGAAGCAGCGTGGCCAATCATCAATACTGCCAACCATCATTCGCATGTGGATAAAATCGAACTTATAGTTGTATGTCCATGTATCCTCAATATCATCAATCTCAAACATACAGTTTGGTGGCGTGCTGTAAAATGTTAATGTGTCTCACGCGAGTAACCGGGAAGAGAAAGATACAAGCTGGGTTGAGTAGGACTCAGGTCTACGCCGATGACCTTCAATACTGTTAGCTTTACGCACAGCTATTAAGGTGTCCAAGACTACTTGTGATTCAGGGTATTCGTCAGCTGGATGAAGTTAGACTCATTGCTCATCCAGTAACAGAAGGTGGATACCAAAGTCCATGGCCCAAATACCAGTCCCTGTTCCCAGATCGAGAACTCTATGGAGCTTCTGTTCCTCTGGAATAGGCGCAACAAATAATTTGCCGCCCAAGGTCAGATAGTACATATGATGTTGTAAATCTCCCACCAAGTCAGCAACTATAAGGCTACAATTAACCTAGGTCATACCTAGGCGTTCAGTTTCACTCTAGGTGCTGAATCAGCATAATATTCTTGAATTGAGTAGTCTCCAATGTTTACTAACCTCGTCATTCGGCAGAAGATATTCTAATTCTGTGTTAGACGAATGTAGGCATATTTTAAAGCCACGTAGGTTGTCTCACTTCCATCCTTGTACGCGTGATATGTTCGCCCGTTCTCTTCTCGGTATTTCAGAATGCCGCTTTCGATTGATGTTGTCGATCGGAAGTCTTCCTATAAAAGCTAGCATTAATTCTACATCCATGGCATGTTTGTAATGACCTCTATACCGTCCCAAGGGCAGAATCGCAGTCATCTATTTCCTCTGCCACCTAGATAAGACGGTTTAGTCAGATTTCTGCCACAGAGCAAGGGCATAACCCACTTCTTCGGCTTCCAGGGGCTCTAACATCGTATCAGGGCACAATCTTGTTAGATGAGACTGCAAGATAGGATAGTATAAAGACTAAGAACGAAGTGGCGGTCTAATCAGATATTTGTCAAGCCGTTTGAGAGCCGACGATTAGTCAGTTAGCCGATCGGAGCTTACCGCTACCTAATAAAAGATCGAATGCACTTGCTGGTTTGGTCACCTGGGAAATGCATAGATGCCGCTTTCATTTGAAAAACTATAAAGGTGCTCATCATATTCCGTTGCACGATGCAGCCGTGGGATGAATGAATGCACACGTGACTTTTGGATAACCATAGCATCTCGGAGTTTCCGTCGGTATGGTCTAACTGATGCCCATACTCTGCTGCGGCCTTCGACTTGAATACCTTGATAGAACATGACTTCTAGGGCCTACATATGAACGCTTTTGTTGACCTATAGTACACAGGCCCAATAAGCTAGATATTTGCCACCTTCGTAGTAGGCAGGTATCGTTAGCCGATGTAACCACTCACCAATAAGCGTGAAATCCGTTTTGACCAATTACCTACGTAGGCAATATATACCAGCTTGTATATGATATACCTATACCATGCAGTTAATGGCTAAAATGGGTTGGTTTGTAGTTTCATCTCCAGAAAGGCTATTCTTTAGCCCCTAGCCTGGATTGGACCATGCAGGTCGGCTATTTTTACCATATGTCCCCATATGGCGTGTTTAAACGCCAAAAAGGGAAAAGAAAGTGTTAGGTCCACATCAGTTTCAAGTGAGATCAAAATTAGGCCCTAGACAAATGCGACACTGTGTCACCGTATATACGGAGGCATTGCCTAGTCATCTTTTCGGCCCGCCCTCGGGACGTAGGGCCGAAAGCCTAAATCAAAGAAGTTGAGCATCCTATTCAAGTAACACAATTACAGGTAGGGAGGAATCACAGTGAGAAATTAACCTTCTTTCAGTTTGATCTCGTCCCAATCATGAGATGTTTGTGGCTCAGGGACCAGCCACCACTTGCTTGATAAGCCTAGTTTAACTGGTTAAAAATAGATATGCTCATACCGCTTAATATTTTAACTATATTAATTATTGTAAATGCTGCCACGAGGAGACAATTGGAAAGTTATTGATAACGAGTTTGTCTACCTGGTTGTTGTACTAGGGAGGATCTAGAATGTGATAGCTATTCCTTTCACCTGTCGACCCCACCTAAATTCTAAAACTAGCTCACTCAACCAAGTCGCACGTCGCCATTCATGCCATTGGGCGGCCATTGATCCCGAAGAACTGGAACCTATTGCCATTTATCAGTAAAACACTTAAAAATAATACAATCATTTTAGAAAATGCGAAGCCCACCACTCTTCCACGTCCAACGTCGTCGGGACAACGTACGTTGAGCTGTTGTTCCACGAATCACTCGGGCTGTTGCTCTGCATGTCTGGCATTTCCGCGCTAAAGCCCGGTCGCCACAGGCCTGGTTGCAGCAGATTCGCCTGTACTGGACTGCCGCTCATCTGCGGCTGTCTCTGGGGCCTTTGCCCAGGGGCCTGCATCTGCTCCGGTGAGACTCCTCCCGTATGAGGAATCGGGATTGGATCCAGGGTCTGGTTTGCCTGCAGCGGCAAGAGCATACTGCTCGACCCCTCGGGGAACAGCTGATCTGGCTGGAAGTTCTCCCAGATGAACTGGGAGAGGTTGGGCGAGTTGCGTGTTATGAGGTACAGGTCTGGCGGTGTTGGCGGTGCGGAGAAGGATGGGTTAAAGGGTGTGGCGGGTCTCGTCTGTGGTTGGGAATTGGTGCCGCCGGTGAACGGGTCTGAACTCTGTTGTGCGTTGAGTGGGATAGTTGCTGCTCCCATCGTATTCTGGGGTAGTTCGCGTGCTGTCGTGGCGCTGGGAGTGCGGGAGCGCGCCCTCTCGTAAGATTCCTGATACCCTGGGCCGTTGGTCACGCCGAGATCGAGCGAGATGTCCTCGCACTTCCTCTTTACGGCCTCCTCCCGTTGGTTCTGGCTCGTACTCTGCGTCATCTTCTGGTGTCTCTTCCCCGGTGCCTTCTGCAGCCTTTCCTCCAGGATCTTGTTGCCAAGGATGAAGATAAAGAGCGTATGCACCATCTTGGCGACGAGCCACACACGAGTGACATCCTTTAGCGCATTCATGCAAACTTGAATCCGGTCCTGCGCAGCCTGCATCACTGAAGGCACGTTGGACCGCACCTGGGACACGTGCATGACGAGAGCCGAGAACAGGCTGTAGATGATGAAGGCCGGGCAATATCGAAGCTCGTTGTGCTCAGATAGGTTCTCGATGATTGACGTTATCATGGCCGCTGCTTGGCAGGCAATATTCCATGACTGGTACAAGTCCTCTCCCTTGCGGCCAGATATTGGAGGCATGTGAGCGCGGTGGAGCAGACAGAGGGTAGTGTAGTAGTTCGAGTGCAGCAGGGCCGCCCAGAAATGATGCCGTGGCGACTCCCAACACACCTCCTTTGGGCAGTTCCGGAGCCAGTCAGCCAGGGCCATGTCGCTGTGAGTGAGGTCAATGACATTTCGGCGCCGGGCCTTCGGGGCGACGGAATAGTGGTGCGATAGGACTAAGCCCATAATTTCGCAGAGCTTGACATACTGCAGGAAGAACTGAACGTGTAACGGGTCTTGGGCGTACTCATTGTTTGGGTCATCGTCCTCGATAAAGTCGTCCTCAGTGACCATCTCCACGTCAAAGTCGGTGTTGATGTGCAGAGGCCTGCCTAGAGCAACAGCCACAGACCGATCACGGGTAAAGAGCGTCCACCAGATACGTTTCCACAGCCTCTTGTCGGCCACGTTAAGCTGAGAGCCCTCTACGCTCCGGTGCATACCCGAGCCCTGTGCAATAACCATAGCGACCCTCGACCAGTAGAAGACGTTCTTGGTAACTGCTTCCGGTCCTTCCCAGTGCCAACCTATGAGCACCAGCGCCTGGACAATCGTCACCCGGTCATCCTCGTAGTTGGCGTCATAGAGCGCCTTGGCTCGCTTGTAGAAGATCAGGGCCGCGGGGCTGGTCGATCCATTGACATCAATGAGCTGAGGGTTGGAGCACACCTTGGATCCCGCCAGTAGGACGGCCTGCAATAATAAGAGCGAAGGAGGGTTCTTTGCGTCATGGTACTGCTTCATAAATCGCGTCCTGTTGATCACCGGAACGATGGGTGCGACCCATTTGAAATACGATTCCACCAACTCGTCACACAGCGATCTCGGGGGTAGTAGGAATGCCCCTCTTCGGTGTAGGATGTCAATCTCTACGTTGTCCAGCGCCGTCAGCCTCGCTCGAGAGCCACGAACGTTCTCTGGTAAGGGGTAATGCACAACGTCCGCAGTGCCGTGCCGATTGTGGACCAGTAGGTTCAGGTTTGAGGACTCGCCCAGGTAGGCCACCCGGCCAGCTTCTTTGATGGGGGCGGATATGAATTCGAGCTTCATAAACTGTGAGTAGACGGCATGCTCGCCCCCCCGCTCGGGGCGAAGTGGGTTGGCGAGTGGCGGCGTGGGCGTGCCATCGCTGGCATTGAGGAAGGCAATCCCAAGTCCAGCTTGTGTGCTTCGGGACTCCGGTGCTGGCGTTTGTTCCTCATTGTTGTCACCGGAATTGCTATACCCATTAATCAGCACCCGCGTACCCGAAATGAAGCTTATGAGCCAACATGCTTTTCTGAATCCTTCTGCTTTCCCACCTGAGTCTTCCTCTGTTTCGGCGCGCGGATGGCGCAATTGATTGAGAAGGCTGAGCAGTTGGTGCAGGGCACGCCGAGCGTACTTATATCGCAACGAACCTACTGGTAGCGCATCAGTAACTCCGTGGTAAATAGGGGAGTGACCATGTGAGGAAACAGATACCTTTCTAGCATGGCAGGTCTAAGTCGTGCATGATACACTCTAGTCAGCAATAGCTTCTCTCACTCTCCGGCGTTTTGGATTGACGTTGTAAATATGCCTCGGTGACGAGGGCCCAGGCGCGCTAGCCCCCGCGAGACGAGTACACTTTAAAAGAGACTGGATTCCTCTACTCACCCTACACGCTCTCGATCCACGCTGTCTACACAAACACCCAAATGCCAGTTAGCGGTCTCCCTCCTCCTTCTATAGCAAAGGGGAGACAGGTCAGCGCACCTTCGAAAACTGGGATGACCAGGTTTCCATGACAGAGGAGGAACATTTGACGGCACAGCACTGTTCGAACTAGCCCCACCAGCAGCGGCGTGGAGCTGGGCGCTGGAGACCAGATCCATTGCAGCAGACCTGATGGGATGATGGCGATCGATGAGAGTGAATTCTCCTCTTCTTTCAGCTCCTCCGCAACTGGAGTCTTCTCGTACAATGGAAACGGATGGGCGACGCAGTGGAATGAGCAGACGGGCGCTTTGGGCTCGTCACGGCAAGATCATCTGCTCTGGCGCTCAGACGTTTGACATCCCACGTACGGAAGCTTACCCACATCTTCTGCCTTTCCTCTAACCGGTTCCTACATGCCAATGGGATAGTGTATTGTCTGAGGCCGCGGGCCATATTGGTATCGGCCTTGTTGATTGCGTAGAGTAAGCGCACAGAAGACCTTGCCAGCGAGCACCAGTGTGATAACGGAGCTTGCCGCTCTGGGCTCTCTGCCATACCTGGCCTTTGCCCAGGGCAGCTCCCACTTATCTCGCGTTATCCAGCGGATCAAATCTCCCATGTCTCAGTGTCCATAGGGTGTCCGAGTCTGGCGGCGCTTCATCGTTTGTCCGTGTAGGATTATAGCCAGCCTCCTTCGCTGTTTGGTTAGCGGCCTCGTTACCTGGCACTCCAAATCTGGAATTTATCGGGATGGACATCTTGCCCGACCGCGGCCTGCAATAAGGCATTCTCTCCATCTGCACCATCCCTTTCTCAGTCTTCGAACTGCAAACAAATACCGATCAAGCTCATCAGCATTCTGTGGTACTAGTAGACGTGGAAATGTCCTGCGCCTGCCCAAAATCTTGCGACCTTAGACCGGGGCTACCTAGCAAGAGTAATGGTGGCGGCAGGGAGTATTCGAGGGCACACTGAAGGACGCTATACAATGCGCTATACAATGCAAACCCTTCATCACAACTCAAGAAGACCGGAGTTGATGTGATAGGACTAGCCGGATATGTAACTGGCTGTCAATAATCTCCAAACCCAGCGATTCTCCCGTTGCTGAGGCCTGCTCCACTGCACTTTCGACTTCAAATCGAGACATCGTCGGGAGAGATTACGCTGGACTCCGCGTTAGATTTGTCATCTAACGAGTGAAAGTTGTAAAGGAGATCCGTTGGATGGTTAAAATAAAAGGCCATCTCGGAAGCTCATGATGTGGCTCCGAGCTGAGAATGGAGCTCGTGGACTTGAGAGGGCAACTAAGAGAGGGAAAAGGAGATAGATGATGGAATGGTAAAGGAGCTTGTGGATAGATGAAGAACTGCATTCGAGGGAGTGTTCTTTGAAGAGCAAAATAGAGTAGCAAAGGGCTATACTTCGAGACGCATTCGTACCGAGGGATCAACATTGTGCCCGTGCAAGGGCGTGGTAGGGGTTTCCTTGAGTGGTATAAACTTGAGGATGAAGACGACGATAAGACCATGCAAGTTAGGAAATTGTACCAACGCGGAGGCGGAGGCGATGCAACGGCAGGCGCTGCAGCTTTTCGAGACAGTGCTCGGGAAGGATCACCCAGGCACGCTCGGTATCATGAGCAGCCTCGCAACGTCGCTTGGCCAACAGGGCAAGCATGCTGAGGCCGAGGTGATGCAACGGCAGACGCTGCTGCTGATGAGGACGGTGCTCGGAAAGAATCACCCCGATACGCTCGGTATCATGAGCAACCTCGCAACATCGCTTGACCAGCAGGGCAAGCACGCTGGAGCTGAGGCGATGCACCGGCAGATGTTGTCGCTGATGGAAATGGTGCTCGGGAAGAATCACTCAGGCACGATCAGGAGCATGAGCAACCTCGTGGCATCGCTTGACTACTAAGGTAAATACGCCGAGGCCGAGGCGATGTACTAGTAGACGCTGTAGCTGATGGAGATAGTGCTTGGAAAGGATCACCAACACACGCTCATGAGCATGAACAACCTTGCGTTGTCGCTGCGCCATCAGGGCAAGTACGCAGAAGCAGAGGCCATAATCAAATGGCTGATATGACCGCCCAAATTGGTATCCTAAACTCAACTGCCACTTTATTCCGTGCGCAGGTCCTTAGATATATATGCGTGCAATATACACTACTTTAAGTACACCTTATGTACAAGTAGATAACATCCCTTAAGATAACTTAATTCTAAGGAGAGCCTTATCGAGGGCTCGTGATACATTCACATACCAGTAGACCAACTACCATTTTTAGCTAAACAGTATGTGAAAATTAGTCATCGCCCAACTTTGCCTGTATGTAAGGATGTACGGAGCAAGATAATTTTGATCAGAGTTATACTCATTAGTGTAGGAGTCGAGTTGTACCACAGTATACGGGCGTATGCACAGTCACAAATTCAGTACAAGCATGGCATCTTCATCTCCGAAAGGGGGGCAGTTCCGTAGTAATTCGATCGACTGGCTCGCCAAGGAATTTAAGACCTAGACAGGGGGTCAAAGCTTTTATTTCTAATGGCCTGCAAATGCCGGTACATCGTATCCATCTAGTGGCGAAGCATTTCCATCCAAACAATAGTAGCCATCTTTCCTCCTCATCCAAGTCTCTTCTGGCCAGACATTGTATCCAAAGGTGTCCTGCATGTTCAAAAATCCTCTGTGCCGTCCGTCGGCAATCTTATTTACGGCCTCGAACTCTTCTTCCGTCAAATTGATCAGGTTTGCATTGTCGCAATATGTGCCGGATTGCTACTCTTCGGAAGTACAGCGTATCCCCTCTTCAGTCCCCATGCGATCAAGACCTGCGCCAAAGTAACGTTCTTCTTCTCCGCGATGGCATTCAGTTCCTTGTTCGTCAACACTCTCTCGCCCGAACTAGGAACTTGGTCTTGGGATCCCAGTGGCGAATAGGCAACCGGCGCAATTCCATGCGATCGACAGTAGTTGACTAGCTCGTACTGGGGAAGGAATGGATGGATCTTAATCTGATTAATGGCCTGCTTCACTTTGGCGTAAGAGAGCAGAGATGTCAATCCTTTCTCCGTCCAATTGGAAAGACCCACTGACTTGGCCAGTCCGTCCGCGTACACCTTTTCCATCGCCCTCCATGTCAGCTCGGGGTCGTCAGTGAGATCCTTCTTGACGATGTATTTCCCATCTACTCCAATCTTCGCTGTGTTATCGGCATTTTTCCCGGTCACAATTGGCCAATGCACCAGGAACGCATCCACGTATGGAGTTTGTAACTTTCGGAGGGAGTCTCTGATGCTCCATTCCACATCCGCGGCTTCGTGAAGGTGATTCCACACCTTGGTTGTGATGAAGATATCAGCGCTTGACGGAGGGATTGGCGTTGAGGAACTCGCGCACCCCCGTCCCAACCTCGTCCTCGTTCTTGTAGAACCATGCACAGTCTAAATGGCGGTAGCCTGCATTCAGTGCGCTGACTACAGCCTCGTGTGTCGCCCCCTTGCTTCCATTGTTGGCGAAGGTGCCAAATCCAAGACCAGGCATCCGGACGCCATTCTCGAGCTGGAAGACTGGGCCAGTGACTCCTGCAGTCGCCATGCTAGAATTTTTAGTGCAATTCTTTTAAAACGCGAGTTCTGAAAAGCAAGTGCTCAATTTTTGTACGTCAAGATGCATAGAACTGTGACTCCTTAGTTCTGGTGGCTTGTTTAAATAGGTAGTCACTCAGTCTCAGGGCATTGTGCCACAAGAGCACTTGCTCTTCCCTCAACGTCCAAGAATATGCTCGTGGGGATCCAGTTCTGGGGAACGGCATGGTATGTACAATACGCTACGTCGTATTTTGCAGCTCAGTCAGTAGGATAAGGCATTTTGCAAGAACAGACCGACAAATTTTATAAGATCCATGTAAGAGTCAAGCAGCATACAGACCATGGGGATTATAAGGCATTGCCTCGGTATCCTGCCTACACTGTTTATTGTCAGCCATGCACATGAAGCCTATATTTGTTCCCAATCAAGCAAACGCGTGAAACCGAGGATTCTAATTTTTGTTATTCTGAGCTTTGGCATCGTGTTATTACTGCAAGATTGCAATTTTTCTTCACAGTATGTGTCTTCAAACCCATCTCAGCTGGCTTAAATGCTTCTGGTGCTAGGCTCGCGTCGCTTTCAATGCTGGGCTCTCTAATAGTGCGGGTGATCCGAATCTTCCACTAGGAAAATTAGTTGCACGTTGTGACTTAGCAACAGAGTGCCGGCAAGAAATCAGAGCCCAAAATGCTGGGCGACCCTCCTGAATATTGTGCTCACAGTGCAGGCTATCATGCTAATCAGAGGGTTTTGATCTCTGACTTCCCAGTATGCGGCCGGGATATGGCATGTACATGTACGAATTAGGCATGAAAGGAAGAAGTCCCCTTTGGTATTGGGGGTTTCAGATCCCTCTCACTTTATCATGGCGAATGATACTTCAAGAGGAGAATAGGACAAGTCGGCAGAGTTATGACCTCCATCTCGCGAGGAGGTGGTGCTTCATATCTAGTTATAATGATCAAGCAAAGATAGACAAGATATAGTTTGCTTGTAATGTCGATAATAGAAAAATGAAGGCCGCAGGTAGTGTTTGATGCGGAGGCTAACAATATCAGTCGCATTGACAATTTTTGAATTTGTCAATTCTAAAGGACTAAGTGCCAAGTGTAGCTTGGCTGCACTGAGTCGGATTTTTCGCCTTTGGTCTCTACATAAAATAGCCATGAATGGGGCATTCGAGTTCCTTCCTCAATTGTGTAAACTCCGCATTTGGTTCCTCTACTTCAACATCCAAGTGAAAGTCATCCTATACTTTGAATCCATGTGCTCCATATAGCCGGCGTCCGTCTTCTGTCGACTCCACGAAAGACTCAAGGCCCATCTCATCGGCCTTCTTAGTCCCCCACTCCATCATTAAGCTGGCCGCGCTGCGATGTCGATAAGAGGGAAGAACGAAGCAATAGCTGATCACTATATACATGGTAGGGAAATATCAGCCACTAGGTGTAGCCAATCAGGCATAGTGAATACTCAGCAGGGCTTCAGTTTCCACATAAAGCAGTAGGGAAAATCATACAAAAGTGCGGCTTGCTCATACAATTCAGTCGACCGGCGAAGAACTTGGAGGGGAGTTGATCTGCAATCTGCTTTAGAGTGCCTTCCTGCTTATTAGTACTCGATAACGCATCTCATGCATGATAGACATACCTTCCGCCCACCAGTTTGCTGGGAGGGATGGTGGCCCGTTAGCATAAGAATTTGTCTCATGAATGTTCCATTTGCATCCCATCAACAACCCTTTTCGTCTCCAAGTCGGTCACATAAAGCCAATGGCTTGTAGGATCGCCTCTGTGCCAGGACAACTGGCGGGTGCTACATTCTTCTCGTGAAGGGCCTTCTAAGATCTCACAAAGTCCGTTAAAAGGCTCGGCGCAGCTCTCATGCTCAGCGGCCACAATAGGTGGAAACTCGGCATCCGAAATGAGTTCGTGAAGTTCGAGGGTCATGATAGAGGACGGAAAGTGATGTGGATCTATTCGGGATAGCTATCAAGCAGATGAAAGCCATAACCAGTGGACAATAAGATGAGATTTTGTAGCCGTTCAGAATATTCGCTAGCCATCTTTGCCAGCTTTACACAAGTATTGTAATCTTGCTTCGAAGAATGCTGCCAGACGATGATAATTCCGGCACACACCAATAAAATGGCCCAGAAGGTCATAGATGTATGGTCTGGCCAAGGGGAGATCTTGGTATAAGCTACATTTGGAGCTAGTACGCCCTTGGAGGCTTTTGATAGGCTGTTAGGATTCGATAGTGCGAAATTCCGAACCGCCAAAATGCAGCCTCTAGATTACATCCTGCGCCTCACCTGCACAACAAAGGTCCGCTAGGATCCGCCGACATATGGTCCTGTACTCCTTGTCGGATTCAAAGAACAGGCCATTTGCATGGAGTGTTATCCCTGTCTCCTCGTGCTTTCGGTGCCTCGGCAACTCCCTTTACTCGTGAAAAGGGATCTGTTCCACCATGCCGCTAGCATAGAGTTAACCAGGAGACCTAGTCTGTGTTGATATGCTGACAAAAAGAGGTGCACGGCCCTCCCCATGGCGGGAACTTGTCTGCAAACCTCGACTTCGTCCACAACACGGGTCGAACCCTGCGTTAATGATGCACTGTAATCTTCACTTTGTGGGATGATACTATAGTGCGTATACCAGTGTACCTTCAATATAGCATTCACCTCCCCTCACTTCGCGTGAACATGGCCAAATACGAACCTTTGCGAGGTTGTGAGCCAGCTTCTTTCGATGAGGAGCGTACTGACCAGCACCTGGTTCCTAAGCATTAGACAGAAGTCGCTCATTATTTCTTCGTGTAATTATACAAAAGAGAAAAGGTGGCTGCAGTTTAGCTAAGTCTGGTGGTGGTTTAACTTAGCTAATGTAGTCGGACAGTATTTAAGCTTAACTTAATTATCTATTACGTATTTATTTAGTTCTAAGGATTAATACTAAATTTAAGGGAATTTAAAGGCCAGAGTTTAAGATATCAAATATTAATAGATCGATTTCCTTTCAATTCTTAAATATTAATTGTGACGCCCTAACGGTGGAGGTGCCAATCGAACTACCTTGAGAACTAGAGTCAGGTTTGGCAAACGTTCCCCATGCTGCAGCTTACTTTCTGGGGCACATGACGCTCTGCGCCCCAGGCCCGCTGTGGGGGACTGTCGTAGCCTGCATGTATTGCTTTGGCGTCCTATTCCTAATGCAAGAAACAAAAAAAGCTGCACCTTTGGTGACCAATAGTAAATGTCCCGAAAACATTAGAAAAGGGAATTCCGAGCGCGGCTTGTAGTGGCGAGCGGTCAATGTCATTCGTGTCCCCGCTTGGACTGGCTCCTGGATCACCGTGCACTGCTTTGATGTGTGTTTGCGCACCACCCCTCTCACCAATGTCATCTCGAGCACCCACATATAATCCCTTGTAGCAATTGACCAGAGCTCACGCATCTCGGTGCCTTAGTCTCCCAACAGGTGAAATGCCTAATTTCCACCACATGCCAACCAGCTGTGAAGCCTCCCGAGGCAGCGTACAGCGTGTACAGCCTGTTCCCACCCAGCAAAGGGGAACGGTGGGCCGCAACAATAACCACACGTTGGAATATCCAGAATTTGACCCAGCAATACTCCTGTCAGCTCAAGATGCTACGCTCCTGCTGCAGTCTCCGATCGGCCCCTCTACACATGCGAGCCAGCATCCCGCACCGAGCGTGATCCTGCAGACGCCTCCAGCAGCTTACGCACAAGACATATTCCAGACAACAGGACATTGCGATATCGGTGATCTATTCTGTCCTCAGGAGGGCAAGATCCCCAAAGTCGTAATAGGAGATTATCCCCAGATCCGGGTGCCTCTGAGTCGGCATCCATCATTGCTGTGGCGAGATCAAGAACAATCATGGCTTGAGTGGGGAGAGACTTCAGCTGTACTGTTGTATCCTAGATCTAGGGAAGCGAGCCAAATGTCTTGCGATCAATTTGGAGATAAATCTAGTCTGAATCTAGCAGTAGGCAAACCAACCACCAACTTAGAGAACGATGCCTGTATATTCAACTCAGACGATACACTCCAAGCTCAATGGGGCTCAGATCCTGCTTTTAGCGCTAGTTATTTCGTGCCCCCACCGGATCAGCTTACTGAGGCAGAGGTATCTATTATATGGAAGGAATACTTTATGACGTCCCTCAAACCGCGTGTTAGTTTTGTCAGGACAGATGTAGCAGCAAATCAGCAACAAGTCATCCTAACATGTAACGGTGGCATTGGACGTCACGAGGTTGAATCTCTCGCGGACACAGCTCTGACCTGCAGCACGCCCAGCACCTCGTTAGACTCTCTAAGATCCACGACCCTAGAAGATTTGATGCTCCCTCCTGCTGTTCCACACAGGAAATCTTTTCGCAGGTATAGAATGCGGATGAAAGGCAAAGAAATCTGTCCTAACACGCGGGGGAGAATAGTAAAGTAGTTCTTCAATTTGGATAACTATTTGGGAGAAAAAGGGGGGCGGGGCAGAAGACGGGGTGCGAGCTTTGTTTGGACTTGGCCATGCGTCATAGCATCCTGGAGTGGCCCTTAATAAGCTCGTTTAGCTTCTAAAATAGTACAAATGAAGCATGTCATTGCCAGCCAATAGCTCTTCCAAATGCCTTCTTCACTGCTTGACCTATCTAGTTTCTACCGTCCACCTTTGACGTTAATGTAGAATGTTCAAACCGACGTCCATTCTAATCCGTTACGTTTGGCCTCCCGTCAATATCCAGTTTGCATTTTCAGGACGGAAGTCTTTCTTCCTCCTTCTCGAGTCATCTGAATATCTGTACTTACTACTCTGTGAGTCTGACCCTCGGGATGAACATCCCAAAGTTATATTATTTAGCGTATGGTGGCCTTGCATCCCGCACGAGACCGCAACAGAAACCAAGACGAAATCTAATGCTCTACCCCAATACCTGATTATACCAGCATCAAAGCATCCTTCCTGATCTAATCCAGGAGTGAGACCCAATCACGGTTTCATTCACTCCAGAGGCGACTGGTTAGTCTAATTCCTTTTAAGAAATCTAGTCTGAGCTCGACTGATCCATCGTATGAGACCCCGATCTGGATGAAGAAAATATTGTAATTGAATTTTAGGTGAACTGGGAATATTTTCAGATGAATGTTTAAAGACAGATGTTTAGCTTAACTACAACCCTGCAGCTAACGAATTGACGAACGAGTGGGTAATATAAACGCTGCGGATGTTGCACAACTGAAGGGTAGGAAAATAAAGTCATCCCTACTACACGAAGATACAATATTCTCGCGCTGAATAAGAAAACTGCCCTGGCAAGCTTCCATCACCTTCTGTTTGGACATTCACTATTCATTGACTTGCCAAGCTCCGACCCCAGAATCTGTGGGTAGCACGGTAACGAAAGAGATTTAGGTAGAGTAGGCGGCAATGCCTTGCTCGATAGCGTTGGTGATGCCAGCAGCAAGTTGGGCAGCGATGGACTGGAGACCAGCAGGGACTTTAGCGGTGATAGCAGCAGAGAGGGCAGTGGCAGAGGTGTTCTGAGCAATGAGATCATTCAGAGTTTGCGTCTGAGCACCCTGAGCAACAATTGCTGACTTAATGGAAATGATGTCATTAATGGCGTTCTGAACATCGGTGGTCAGGCTTTGGATAGGGGAGACGAGCCCGATTGCATCGAAGATGCTGAGAGCACCAGAGGCATTAGCAACAGCGGTGCCAGCATTAGTGGCTGCAACGACAGCATCGGAGTCTGTTTGCAGGGTGGTAGTGTCTCCCCCAGTGTAAGCCTGCTCAGTGGCATCTAAAGTCAAGACTGCCGTAGCAATGTTGGCAAGGGCACTTTCGATGCTTGCCAGATCACGCTTGATGGGGGTGGGAGTGGCAGTGACTCCAAGGGCTAGGGCGACAGTGAGAATAGATATGGAGAGCTTCATTTTTGATGGAGTGGATAGGAGTTAAAATGGATTCTCTTATGTCTGATAACTGAGAGAAAAAGTATTATGCTGAAGATGATGGACACAAAAGAGCAGCAGAATCGGTCTTTATATAGACTATACCCCTCACCTACGAATAGCGTAGGGTATCGGACGAAGCACCGAACATTTGACTCCTGTTGGAAATCACTGCAGAATATACGATATTCTACTTACATTTTCATTAGCACATTGTATTATTAAACTATACCCTGCCGAGAGCCTCGGTGTGCTACCTACCGCAGCAGTTGACCTAACCTAAACAATGGGGCTTAGGTTAAAACCATGCTATGAGATGGCTTTCGTGACATCTATTTGACAAGATGCATTCCGGAGCGTAGACTGTTCCGGCAGCCCGCTGTCTGGTTGGTTCAGACATCCGAGGTTCATGTGCTTTTCTCTTCCAGTCCGCACTACTTGGCCTGCCATAAGGATAGTCTATTCGACGATAGTCAACTCGATACCGGGTCGGTAGGTAGGGTTACAGCAAGCACGTTTTTGGGAGACAAGAGTCACTCCCTCTGCCACATGTACTTCCTCGGCTCTTTCAGAAGTAGAAGAGAGATAGTTGTCAGCAATATTGTGTGCTTAGTATGTTGTAGTCCTTGTGATGCCTTTCTGCAGATCTCGTTACCCCGACCTATGTGTCATGCCCGAAAAATAGAGCGGCATCTGACTGGGGGATCAGAGGGAGACAGTCGCCGGACGCCTGTATTACAATTCGCTCCTTTGCACAGCTCTATGTTTTCTTACATATTGTAAGCCTACAATTCCCTATCTTTTACTGAACAGAATTTGCATCGTCGTTGTCTTGGGACGTCTCAACGTTGTAATACTCCGAGCTGGAATGACCGGGAAAGCAGTGACAATACACAAATTGAAGCGCTGAGATTTGGCTCTTTTTCAGAATGGAAACGAAAATCCAGCGCAACCTAGGCCGCCCAAGACCGAAAATGTCGATTTGCTAGCCAATTGGTAGTGCAAGTTACCGACACTTGGATGGTTCTCTATAACATTTGTGAAGTCATGATCAACCGCAGAGTTGTTGTCCAACTTTGCCGGTGAAAAATTAGTGGGACGTACTATATACCACCAGCATGATAAGCAATAACAATAGGGTCATCAATTACGTGGGTATTAACACGGCAATCCGTCGGCTTTAAAGCCAGCGAGAGTAGAAATGTTTGCCTCAACTGTTCATTGGAATGCTCCACCTTAAGTACCCTGGCATCAAAAACAAAGAAAATCCCTTGGCTTAGTAGTCTCCGAAGAGAGCCATGGTGTCCAACGTTTTATGAGACATGTGTGCTTCATGCTTGTAGTCGGTCTGATAAATGGCCGGGAACTCGGGGAACAGCTTGTAGGGGCTAGAGGCAATGCTCGAAAATAGCGGAACCACGTAGTCTTCAACGAAGAAATTGGGTACATTCAGTCGATCAAGGTAATCCGCTATAGTTTTTATGTCTTATAGCTTGGGACATAACCTTGGGGGAGTCCAGAAACAGTCAATTGAGAACCAGATTTAGCGGTTCACCACGATGAAACACATCTATAGCGCAGATAAGAGCCCGAAACCCCAGAAGACTGTCGGCAAATAACTGGGGTTCTGTGATTATAGGATGGGTCGAAAAAGTAATATCTTCAGGTGGCGACAGGATATTAAGCAAAGGCGAAGAGAAAACGTCTTTCAAAATTGCGAGAATTTCTAGATGTTCTAATAGGTTGAGAAGATTCTTGTAGTAAGGACCTGAAAATACTCTCATAGGAACGTCAGTATGATGACGCAGGCCGCTGTCAGGCGCTGTATACGTACAGGAGTGGCTGTAGAGGCCTATTCCAGAGCCCTAGATAATCACTCAGTCGGGAAGTTTGGAGCTGGGGTAAAGTTTACCATTTCGAAAAACTGTAACGTTAAACTTTCTATGCAGAGGCAACAACCAGGACTAGTACTGATACCGGCAATACTTTGTTTGCCTGTTCTAATGGAAAATCAGCTAAAGCAGCGCACATATATATTAATGCTGCTCGGGTGTTCTGGTTTACATGTGATTGCGACCTGCAACAAAGTTTTGTCTTACAGCCCCGATTGGTTTGTTCTAGAGGAACAGTTATTTTGTAGTGGGGAGGGGCCTTTGAATAAGACAAGTTCTTGAAACTATATCTTTTCTAAATGCGGAGAAATATAAATAAAGTGTATGTGTTTACATTTAATGCCATCCCACAGCCTTGCTCAATCCCAAGTTGTATTTGCTGCCTATCTAAGCTTGAAATCGTTGTAATATCAGCGGCTAAGGCCCGGCACAGATGGCCATTGAGCTCACATGACAGCTATATGAGAGGGTTAGAGGGGTAGTAGAAAGGGCCTAGAGGAAAGGCTCGGAGTTATCAATAGGCTTCTTTTCAGAATCCCTAAACAAACGATGATTAAAGAACCAATTCCAGCGATACAAGGTAGGGTTGCATCCCTCGGCATGAAATTGAAATGTCATTGCCTTTTAGGGCCCACACTACACTTACACTACCTTAAGTTAGCTAATACTCGCGCCAAATAAGTTATCGAATACCATTTCAGCTAATTAGGTGTGAACATTAGTCGAATTACCCCCTTTGGATGCGGTGGTGTAAATATAACTAGCGTAGCCTTTTCGGCCAGTATCCGCCGGCGATTTACAGATCTGATTGAAATAAATCAAGCTCCTCTTACAACTAAGCTAATCACAGCCCTCTTGCGGCCCTGAAAATGGATCGATTCAGCCCATTCGATAGTTCTGATCCAACTCTCATACACAGTCACTATAATCAATGCGCCTGGCGCCATTATCCCTACCACTTAGAGCTATCTACCATTCTATGGAGGCCTTTATAAGGCCAGTCGGAGTCGGACTAAGCTTCGGGGATACGTATTTACCGTGACTAGAAGCAAGCGAATCTATAATAAGTGTCAGAAGAGTAATACTCGTGTGATATATCGTACCTGTCTACTAAGACTCATACTCAGTGCGTTCTCTAAGATCTTCTTTTCAAGGTCAAGTAGCATACACTCAGCCTGTATAGCCTTTGTAGGCGTTCTAGGCTAAGGCAGTAAAGGAAGAGCTACCTCTTTTTCAGGAGGAGTAAAGGTCTTTAACTGCTTAAGGCATATACCTAGGCTAGTGGGATACATTCCAGACTTCCGCAAAGAACTCTGTACTGTCTCCCTTTGAAAGGTCTATTCCTGAACCCAGGGCAGGTCTTTCAGGAAGGAGCGTAAGTAATATTCCACATCTAATTGAGCAACAGCTTCATTAAGCCTCTTATTCTGCCAGTATTTATAAGCTCTAAAGAGCCCTACATTGCAGGGTTGTATAAAATTACTATAATGTAGTAAAAGAGGGTAAAGGAGTATATAGTTCTTATTAGCCAGCTTAATAAACTCCCCTGTTTCATGGCTCCCGTAATTATCCATTAGAAGGAGCTTCTAATTAGAGATTAGCCCTAAATTAGAGTGCTTAATAAAGTGATATAGCCACTCGACTGTAATCTTATTGGTTGGAAACCTTTTTTTTTAGAAGCATAGATATACATATCAGGTCCATTTCAGCTTAAAGCCAATCTACCATTACATATTGACCCTAAACTACCACAAAGGGGGTAGCTGGCTCTCCGATGCACTAATCACCTCAAATACTGTAAGAGAGCGTCGATTTTCAGGCCAGGGGCTTAATTTAATACTGGAGTATATTAGTTTGAGTTATTATAAAAGAGGATATCTTTACTTAAGTGGCATCTAAAGGGACTAAAGGAGTCTACCCCTAGTGTAGTCAACCTGACAGCCAGTCTTATCAAAATTCAGAATATTCTTCCTCTTAATCTGCTACACTGCTATTGTATGCTTATATCCTTTAAACCAGAACCTTAAATTAGCGGTATCCTGGGCTGTAATGCGTAGCGCTGCAAGAGGTTTCGACCTAATCTTATGCAAGTGATTCTCCACCAGCTAGCAAACCAGGTCTTACTAGGTGGCTTTGCATTAGGATTTGCAGCCCTCTTTAGGGTATACATTGACTGAAACACTAGTGTATCCGTAGGTTGAAAGCTGTAAGAAAGGGGGTCACGGATAAAGATGTAGATAGCTCTAGTTTGGTGTTCTTGAAGCACCTTATTATGGCCACCCTGAGGGCGTACATGAGGGCGCGTAAGTGATGAGAAAAGCGTCTGGTAGTTGACCCTGAATAATCGACTAGCAGTAATAGGCTTCTTAGTAGGGTTATTATGTAACCACTGCTTTGCTTCCTCTATACGCACATTAGAAGGCTTATTATAGTCGATCAGAGGGGCTCGGTGAATGCGCTCGAGGGGTGGGTTGGCTCAGGGATTCGAGGGGGTTGAAAAGAGGTTTGAAGCTGTGGTGGCATGTTGGACTTTGAGGGGTTCGAGGCTTAAAGCTTTCGAGGTTTTCAGGGAACTAAATGCTCGTGCACTTAGTCAACCGGTGTAAGCGAACCAAAGATTAGCTGAATTCATGTTCTACAGTACACTAATATTTAGCTCCGAATGCACATATTTGCCACTCAATTTGGGTATCTAATGAGCGGATACAGACGCTCTGTAGTTAAGAGGTCAGTCAATTAGCTGCACTTATTCGATCCTACCTGCTTGCTAAATAATCATGCAATATTCATGGATGACCTAGTCAACACCACCAAGCCAATAATATCACATTCTTAGCTTCCCTGGCTGCTTATCTTTATGTCGGGAATGATCTGTATATCATTACAGGTCATCGAAATATACACATGTATTTAAAGACACTTTCCTATCCTAGATTGACTGCAACGTGCTCATTTATGAATTTTCTGATGTCCGCGAGGAAGAAAACCGAGAGAGTTGCCGCGCCTCCAAATGCAGTCGAGATCAGATAGAGTTTGGGGAAGCAGACCTTGTATACTTCGTGACCGCCTTTAACAATCGCATCGATTTGAGCTTGGGTAGTGGCATTGAACAAATGAGCGTAGACTTCGAATGGGCCAGCTGTCAAGGCAGTGACAAGCGCCGTAATCGAATCAACGTCTGGTCCGACAAGGCTGACGGCAGGGACCACGAAGGTCTGGATATTGTTATAGACGCTTGCAGTGACGCTCTGTTTAAAGATATTGTAGAACATAGAGACACCGACAACTTGGCCGATAGAACGGACAACGATCGATAGTGCCACAGATGCTCCAATGTGTTCTGGTGGCGAGATGATAGAGAAGACGACTTGGGATGGGAGGAGGACTCCACCAACTCCGAAAAGTCCGAATATGAGAGGGGCCCACATCGTCTTGATATCCTCAGGATCAGCTGTCGCCATGCAGCCGAGACCTTGAACTATTTAGCAAGGAGCAAGGAGCGAATAAATTTATCTGAGAACTCACCAGCTGTTTGCACAATACAGAAGCCCAGAAGAATGAAGTGGATGTGGCGCTTGAAGATAGTCATAAATATGGCACTAGTGATAGCACCTCCAGCAATGCAGAAACCAATTGGGAGCAGGTAGACTCCGGCTTGAGCGTAGCTCGCCTCATATACAGTATAGATTTGAACGACCCAGAAGACGATTCCGGGAATATAGTTGGTGCCAGATGTGAGACACAGTAAGAGAACAGCCGTAAACATTTTTTTATGCTTGGCCAACGCCCCTGGGAACATAGGATATGGGGCACCAAAATATTCCCAGGCCCAGAACACCGCAATAAGGCAGAGTCCGACTGTCAACGTTGCAATCACGTGGGGAGAGCTCCACGGGTACGTCTGACCTCCCCAGTTGAGTCCAACCAAGAACACTACAATGCCAGAAGTGGAGAGAAAGCTTCCGAGGTAGTCGATGCGGCCGAGTATTTGTTTCTTAGTTAAGCCGGTGGCGTTTGGTCGCGGTGGGGGTCTATAGAAGGTGGCGATGATAACGAGAGCCACGATCGCCATAACACCTACGAACACGGTCACCCAGCGCCAGTTGTGCTTGGCCAGCTGCTGGCCGTAGAGTGAACCAGGTGCGAAGGGCATAAAGCCCATAACTATATAGCCGATAGTGATACCCCGACGAGAAGTAGGCACAAGCTCTGTTACTGCGGCGATGGTAGTGAGGAGCTGCATCCCCTGGAAGAAGTCAGCAATTTTGTAGCGGCTATGGGCGGTAGGGGTAGAGAGTGCCTTACAATTGCAGTGCCAGAAATAACCTGGGAAGCAAGTGCACCAGCGATAGTCTTCGTAGTACCGAGGATGATCATGGCGGTAACTGTGAGACTAAGGCTTATGATGGTGATTTTCTTGCGACCGAGCAAGTCAGAGAGGGTGCCTACGAAAGGCGCGATAGCACCAACAGCAATAGTCTGTGAGTTAAGGAGCCAGACTGAATATGAGGAGGCACCTAAATCAAAAGCAATAACGGTAAAGAGGGTAATCAAGAACAGTGGGATGATCTCGGCCACAATAAACGTGATGCTGAAGCCTAGCATCGTCATTACGAAGCCAAAGTTAACCTGCAGAGGTCAGTTGTCTGTCATAATTTATAACCATCTGTGGAGATGAATACAGACTTCGTTCTGGATGGTGTTGATATGTTGCAATTGATTTCCTACTTTGCCTTCTGTTTCCACGCTCTTCTCATTGCTGAGTGATGACTGAGCATTTTCAACATGCTCTACTGTCTCCTTTAATTCGCTCATTTTGCACCTGAGAGTATTAAGGGGTAGTTGCGGTGCCGCAGACCCTCGGTCTTTTGGGTATATAATCTTACACGTCCAGATTCGGGGTCTCTTTACGTGGCTGTGATGTACGAGTTGTGAGAGTGGAAGAGGATCTATCTTGGCAGCCTTATAAAAGGGAAACTGATGGACACGGATCCCTACAGGTCGATGTGCGGGGCACTGCTAGCGTTGGCTAAATGGCCATAAATGTACGAAGTACTTCGTACGGTGTCAAAAGTATTCAACCACGCTAGACAGGGATAAACACCATCCTCGTATGTAAGTAAGCACTAGTCTCGGTTGCTGGTCACCCAGCAACCAAACCCACTGTAAAATTAGTGATCTGTAGGCTTAGGCACCCTAATTTTACAGCGCACGTAGCCTATGGCCATCACTAATTATCTCTGTCAATGCGCTATAGCCCGCTGCTCTGCCAGGCCCTAGTGAGTCTGACCCCAGCCTAGCGTGGTTGAAAGCTTTTGACGCCGTACTTCGTATCGTATTAAAGAACAAGAACCCACTAGTCCATGAGAAGTAGGCTTGAAGAGACGATATAACAACAAATGTGAAATCTTTGCTTTTGCTAATTCGGAATATGGAGCCTCAGAGCAATGTCACCGAGGCGATTCTCCTCTCTTCCCCTCCATTCCTGATTTGCTCTATCTTACATTAGCGGCTATTTGCCACATGCTTGATCCAACTAGTAACTTCGAGAAACTTTGTCTAAATTTTGATGCTCCGAGGTAAATCCAGATTAGGAAAAGCACAAGCCTCGTGCAAAGAAGCTGCTAATGCCAAGGGTTAAAATTCACGTGCCAGCCTCGGTAAAATGTAACCCTGTAGAATCTCATGTTGAATCTGTAACGAGAAGTTTGATGTACGAAACTTGAGAAGGACAGGCAGGCCTGGAGATTATGAATTTGTCAGCATGACTCTATCTAGCACCTGGTAGATCCGTACCAGAGATCTACCATGTCTGCCATGCTGAAAAACAGTTGTTGGGAGGGGGGCGGGTTCGGGATGTATACCGATACTTGCAGAGAGCAATGACGATGATGAGATACGGGAAAACCTTCTACGAGATTGATAAGCTAGAACTTTGCAAGCAAGCCCGAGGCTGCATCGATGGAGGAGGATATATATGTATCAAGAGAGCTTTACCCTGTCTGCGAGCTCTTTCAAGAGCAACTCCACGATAAAACAGTGATATTTCTTCCATCTCTTCTTCGAGGAGACTAACCAGATCTATTTATGCCTCTTAACAGTGGCCGGTTTATATAAGGGAGAAGTTTGGATGCAGTGGACTTCGCCGTTGGATTTTCCGCCATCGCACGGGTTATTTCAAATCACGCCATGCTGTGGTATGGCCCTTAGCATTCTGTCACCGCACCACCTTGCATGGACGGGGTCAAGTTACACTGAGAACCAGTTCAGCAAGAATGAGACGGAAATTCTATTAGGCTAGGTAGTTTAGTTGCGTTTAACGTGCACATATTACATGTAGGACTAATATCTCAAACCTAAGACATATGAATTTTGCAGACAGTCTCTTCGACACTGGTACAAGATGTATTCGCAGCAACCCCACCGTCAATGTCAGAGAGAAGAGAAGAAAAGAAGGGCATCAAGGTAGCTCCGACAGGCTGTCTGAGCTTTCCCGCTCCAAAATTGTCTGATCCATCCTTGGCCTGAAGGAAACAATCCATCTTAGTCATACAAGGCAGTGAAGTTGCCCAGCTAAACTAGTCCCGTCAGCTAATCCTTTCAGCGAAACGGTCAGCCGGCAGCAAGCAGGCACTGCTAAGTGGTAGCTTCAAGAGAGTCATTTATTTCCTTTAGCTATTGTCTCCTTGCGACGGTCGTGGTGCGGGCATCAGAGGAAGTTGTCGAATCGTTAGCGGTGTAGAGACGTTGTTCCGATTACTTAAGTCAATGCCGCGCGGGGCTCTAGGATTTCGATATGCTTTCTCATATCCATGAACCAAAGCACCTCACAAAACAGATATGTTGGCCATCCGGCAGGGGGTTAGAGGTTCGTCTGGGAACACGTCTACCTCTCCTTCTTTGGCCGGCCGGCGAGGAAATCTCATCTTCCAAGTTGGCAGCTATGGTTACACTCTACCTGCATTTTCTGCTCAGGACCCGGGAGATTTACCGCGAGACCCAGGCTTTGATGGTGTACACCAGTCGTCCGCACTTTACGAGCTTTTGCTAAGCGGCCAAAAGTCACTCTCATGCCAACTTTAATAAGCTCTACAAGAGTTCCAAACGAGGGCTATTCAAAGGTAAATTAACCGAACTATCAATGAAATTGGCTTTCAGATTGGTTGCCTACTCTCTATAGATGTCATTGACAATAATAATGCAACTGAGAATATCTGCCTGCTAGGTTCTATTTAACACAATCGTTCGTCGCCATTCTTCATCTGCACATTCCCGTTGCCACCAACAACTCGTTACCAAAAATATACGTCTCCTAAAAGTTGACTGCTTTCCCCCAATATACTGATATGTAGTTAGAGCATTAAAGTTTTATTATGCTTACTGCCATGTTCACGCGGCTGCATTCATTTTTGTAATATCGAGCTTAATTTACGAAATGTGATCGCTATCACCTTTCGAGTAAGATTCGGCCAGTTGTGTATATAATTAGTAGGACAAATCACGTGACTGTTGCATCAATCGCCGAAGGCTATCGCACGCCAGACCGAGTAACGTAGGCTTCCAGCTTGCTTTGGGCATGAGTCGTGCGTCTGTGATATGATCTCTTAGCCACGGTTTGCCAATCCGCTTCGCCACATACACATACCCCAAAACACGCGTGGTAGGCGGGGGTTAACGGAGATAGGGGTAAGGTCTTTGATTTACATTAGTAATAGACGGCCAGGTCAGAGTATTTAGGCAACAAATTTATTAACTAGTTCTACAGCGTAGCTAGTATAAGAATCAAGACGGTGAATCCTTCTACAGTAATCTACCTATCAGTCCACACTCCTTATAGTTACAGGCTAAAACTATACTACCCCCGCAATCCAGACGAATACAGCCATAGCCGCCGCTCCAGAGAAATCCAAACCCTACTTCCCCTTGGCCGGCAGCGCCAATGATGGCTGGTCTAACGACGACTCGGCAACAGCGACCTGCTACTGTGGTACCGTGCAACTAGCATTTTCCATTCAAGGTCCTGGTCTCTTGAGCACCTCCATCTGTCACTATACCGGCTGCCGCAAGATCACGGCGTCTATGTTCGCCTCCAACTTCTCTATTGCTGACCCATATCTCACCCACGTCCGCGGCCGTGACAACCTGACAACTTATAGCCAGTCGCGTACCACCACCTCAGGCAAACTGATGACTAACTATTTCTGCTCTACCTGCGGAACGCTTATGTATCGTCTCAGTGAGGCGTATCCGGGAAGGAGTATTCTGCGAATTGGTACGGTTGACGATTTCAATCTGCACGAGACGAAGCTGAAGCCTAAACGAGAGACTTATGTTAACAATCGTGTATGTTGGCTTAGCGCAGTAGAAGGCATCCAGCAGATAGATTCGCCATCTGCAACGCGGTAGATTTGGAGTTGAGTTTAGCATATAAGATACGAAATGGATAAAGTTTATTCCTGTTTCTTAAGAAGCCCGCCGTGGCAAGAATGAATTTACTGTTCCGGCCATTCAGCACTCTCCCCTATCCAGTAGCTTATTGAGTAACATTCTGTATGTCCCTGTGCCTTAGTCTTAAGCCTGAGGCTGACTCTGTTGACGACACTTCTATCGGGATGAGCTTCAGTTGCGAATTTTCCAACAGATATTTTTCAACTGTGAGACCAGCCAATTTTAGACCCACATGCAGTAGCGTGAATCACAGTTGAAAGCTAGCATCAGCATTATAAATTACTGCTAATCGAAGAATATCTATACTTCTAGCTTGTTGTTGGTGTTGTTGTATTGAGAAGTATATGCAACATCTTGTTATAGCAGGCGTTTTATGTTATAGGTTAAAGAGAAGCTTATTCAACTTAACGTTGCCTCTAAATACAAGAAGAATACTATAAAGAGAGAAAAAGAGCTTTTAGAGAATGTTGCTCTTATCTGCTGAAAAAGGATAGGTGGTTGGCAGGGCAACCCGCACCTGATAATTCCTAAGGCTACCGCTACTGCTGGTACCACTACTACTACTACTACTACTACTTATAGGGTTAACCTATTACACTTTAGTTAGGTTTATATAAATATTTCTTATAAGTTTTTATATACCTTGTTTAGTATATTTATAGGTCTAGCTGCTATATTAGCGTGTCTTGCCTTTATTATATAATAGGTCAAGTTTAAGGATGAAGGGTAGTTTAGATAGTAGAATCAGAACAATTAGGCTCCTTTACAATCTTAGTAGGAGAATAACTGAATTATACAGCTCTAGTGATCTTTCCTCCTTAGTATAAGTCAATTGCTTCTTCTTTTCTATATTACCAGAGATCACCCCTATAGGGGTGTATAGTTGCAGCATATCGAAGTTTAAAAAATAGTACTAAAAATAAAGAATGCGAAAAATGGCAATTTTGAAGATATTCGCGTAAACTTATTCTACGTGACTGTAGATCAATGACGCAATTGTGTCTCACGCACCAGAATTGGCCGCAATGGAAGTTAGCCTGATGTAAGATTACTATCATTTCTTGCCAATTCTCGTCATTGTCACTCCTTGGCGCGCAAAGCTTGGCCTCCGCTATTCCATCGCCACATTGCTGCTCTCGCAGAATACATTCTCCATGTAATGATGGGCAAAGAAGTCCGTCTCCTACTGGGGGTGGGTTACTTCTTTGTCCTCGCTGTCTGCGCCTTCCTGTTCCTCAACGGGGACATGGCCAGCTATATCACGCAGCAAGTCAGTCATTACACCTCCGATTCTGACGCAAAAGATTACAGCGAGGACGAGTCGAGTATCACGACGCCTCCTTTCTTTGCAGTGGACCACAAGTCTACTCATATGGAGGTCTTCTCGAAGATGACCAAGGATGGGAATTGGTTCCAACTAGAATTCGGCGACCGCGCAGCCTACAATCCGAACATAATTCCTCACCCGAATAAACCCAGCACATGGTTTATCACGGCGCAGCGAGACAAAAGTGCAGATGATGACATAGTCCGGTTTACCGAGCTGGTCTGCGAGGCAACCTTCAAAGACGATAAAATGCAGTGTACCAGACCGCCGCTCATTCTCCCCATTTCATCGACTGTGAGTACGCATTGCGACGGTGACCTGGAGTTTTTCACCTCACTACGGGGCCGCACGATGCGCGTGTCTTCCAAGGACCCGACCAGCCGTTCGTCATCTACGGGTCGCAATCGCAATATAATTGCTTCGGGCTATGGATACATGATTTTCGGCGTCTGGTCAACTGGAACAGCAGTCCAGAGACAACGGGGAAATTCTTCTGGCCGACGGATCTGCCGCGGCCTCAAGGTTTACCCTACTCAAGGGTGGAAAAGAATTGGTTCCCATTCTGGGACAGCAAGGGCGAGATGTACATCCATTACGATATAGTGCCGAAGCGCACCTTTGCGAAACTAGACTTCGACAGCAAGGACAACAGCAAAGGGCTAGTAGGCGAAGACATTGCACCACTTGCCGCGGAGCGTGACAAGATTTGCATGGAGAAGTACATGCCTCCTATACATAACTCAAAGTTGGAGCGTTCCCATCCAAATTGTCGCAAATCAGATGAGAACACCTACATCTTCACTATCTTTCAGTTCAAGAGTTTCTACGACCATGGCGTGTTTGAGACCCATATTATGCTTTTTAAGCAAACGGCGCCCTTCGAGGTTTATGGTATCTCTTCAAAACCATTTTGGTATCACGGCCGGGGCGAGGCAGGCGGATCTTGGGTTGGCGATAAGGATTGGATCCCGAAGAATTCGGCGCAGATGGTCTATACAACGTCGATGAACTGGAAGAAACAAGGGTTAACGTATCATGGGTACTTGGATGACGAATTATTCATTGGTTTTGGAGTTGAAGATAAGAGGAGTTTTGGTATCGACGTTGCGGCTGGGGATTTAATAGCTGGGCTTGAGCTTTGTTAATGAGGAAGCAGTAGTACAGCTATGAGCGAAGTCGGTGTCCTGCTCTTCAAACACTTAAGAAATAATTTAATCGCACCGACCAACGTAAGACATCTTCAGGCGTCCCAACGGTGTTGCGGACAGTCGGTGATCGAGAGAGCAAAGTATGGGTCATGGAGCTAGCACTCTCACTTGACATACTAATAGAATGGTCGGCTCCTGCAGAGAATTGACGTTTTCCGCTGCTTTCCCAACTGTTCCAAGTATATTTGGCTATTACCACTAGGATATTGTGCCCGTTGACGCCTCCAAGATCTACCATCGTCCTCGAGAAGTAAAGAATGGCCACCGGGCCCGTGATCGACAGGGCGACTGACGCGGATGCGAGCGAAATCGCGACGCTCTTTCTGGCGTCCCGGGCCGATGCCTTGCCATATCTGCGGCGCGTGCATAGTGACGAATCAGTCCACAACTGGGTGCGCACGATAATGCTGGTTCAAGGCCAGACTTGGGTCGTGCGACAGGACGGTCGGATCCTAGGGTTCGTGAACCTTGCCGGCGACGCCCTTAACCAGCTTTATTTACAGCCTGGCCAGTATCGGCGTGGTATCGGCTCGATGCTACTAGCACAAGCAAAGGCGCTGAGCCCTGGCCGGTTACAGCTGTTTACCTTCCAGCGGAACACGCGGGCGCGGGCGTTCTACGAGGCGCGCGGATTTCGCGTCGTGGGTCTGAACGATGGTTCGCAGAATGAGGAGGGGGAACCGGATGTGCTGTACGTGTGGGAGGCTGCTTCTGGCTAATTTAAGAAAGGGTTACATGCTCAGAACGCTCTATTCGTCACTTGGAGGTGTAGCTACTAGACAGTTCTGGACTCCGTCAGCTAAGTTCGTACAAAAAGTCATCAGAGGTACGAAGTACGACTCCAAAAGTCCTGGCACACGCTAGCAGGGAAGCTTTCTCTGGGCGGTCGCCTAGCAACCAGAGCCTACTGAAAAGTTAGTGAGTAACAGTGATCGCTACGGGCTATAGGCGCTGTAAAATTAGGGGATGTAAGCCTGTAACTCACTAAATTTTCAGCAGGTTCTGGTTGCTAGGCGACCGCCCAGAGAACGCTTCCCTGCTAGCGTGTGCCAGGACTTTTGGAGTCGTACTTCGTACTGTATTGCAGCTCTGGAGCAATTCAAATTGGTCACATCCTTCTCCTCGGCCTCTCGGATTGCTCCAGAAATGTAGGCGGAGTATGAGGCTGAAATTACTATCCAATGATGTGAATGCGTGGGAGGCCTTCTCAAAGATTTCGCTAGTATTCTTGAGGACTCGTGCTTTCAAGGCACCTCCGTGATCATTGACGCGATAGACGAGAGTAGCACAGAGACGTGCTTGTTTCTTTACTTTATCATGCAGAACTCAGCAGCACACTTGAGTGTGAAGTGGATCGTATCCAGTCGCTGCATTGGCCAAGCACTGAGCATTGAGGATTATCTTCATACCGTGACTCAGAAAGCAAGGCTTTCTCTCGAGCCGAACCAAAACTCTCTATCTACTTCAGTGGCCATATACATCCAGCACAAGGTTTAGGGATTAATGAAATTCAAGAAATATGGCAAGGAAACACGAGATACCATTCATCATTTATTATCAAACGCAAACGATACCTTTCTCTGGGTGGCCATGGTTTGTCAAGTTCATGTCAATACCCTACGACCGAATAAACTCTCAAAGATATTAGCATTTCCAGCGGGTTCGGTCACTCTACCGGCGGATGATGGACCAAACTTGCCGTTTAGATATTGCCGTGCTTTGTAAACCTATACTGGCCATCGTTTCGGTTGTATATCGGCCCGTCACGGTGGACGAACTGGTATCTTTCGTCGACATACCTGCTGGCGCATCTAATGACGAATCTCTAGCAGAGATCATAGGGCTTGTGACACTTTTCTAACCCTTCGAGAACGCACTATCTCATTCGTTTATCAGTCCGTGAAGGACTTTCTACTCGTAGAGGCAGCTCCTAAGACTTTTCCTTCTGGAATAGATGACGTACACTACAGCATCTTCTCCCGATCACTGCGAGTCGTGTCATGGAAACTTAAATGCAATATCTATGGCCTAGGCGCTCCTGGATTTCCTATCGACCAAGTTACGCCACCCGATCCAGATCCGCTAGCCGCAGGACAGTACTCGTGTGTTTATTGGATTCACCATCTGTGCGACTATAATCCCAGCAAGAAAGTGGACAATGATTTCCAGGATGACGGTTTGATCGATGCATTTCGACGCTAGAAATATCTCCAGGCGGTTCTAGTAATCAAGCAAGGGTACAGCTATATCCATCTGAAATACCTAGGTTATAGTACCCCTTTCTGCGCAATCGCATGTACCTTGAATACCAGCACTATCAACCTTATTTTTTCCAACCCCTCCTGCAACCACCACAACATTCGACTATGCCTTGTTACTCGGCAGTCCGTATCGTACCATTTACTAGCCTTGAACTCCTTTGCCAGTTCAGAGTCGAGGGCGCCTACGTGGTGTATTGTGTGGCGTTGTAGAGCCATCTAGTAGCCTGGCGAAAGCTCTGATTTCACAGGATTCATAAAGAGAGATTATTCACAAAACGTGAAACTCACCTGATCATCCACGCAGCGGAACCTTACAATGGTTTGGGGTTTCTCAGAATAGTTCTTCAAGTATCGAAAGCTTATTATCCACCGGAGTAGTCACAATAGATTTGAAATCAGCTAAAAAAGTTCAATACATTAGACAGATAGGAAGAAGTTTCTCCAAGAATAGGGATATGACTGCATTGTTCAAATATAGGAGAATAGTGACAATATAACCCACAAGTTCGTTGACAATAAAAATTCCGATAGAAAATTTTGATCCGCTCCCCTTCTGTCCTCCACTAGGCTATATCTGCAACCAATACAGAATCATTGCTACTAAATAATAGAGGGCAACTTCGTCTCGTTGCAACTCCAGTATTATATGGTTCAATTACATCCAAACCAGACGCTGTTTGAAATATCCTCGCTTTTTCGCTGCCGCGTTGTAGCCTTTCGTAAACCCCTTCACTGGGACGGTCTCTAATAAGATAAATTAGCAACGATTAAAGAATTCTTAAGATACTCATGGTACATTTGTTGACCACTGGCTGCGTTTCTGCTATCCCGGCCGTCTACCTAATTGGAGTTACTTTAGGCACACTGATGAAGTGTTAGGTGGAAGCTCACCAGACATTGCCCACAGGGGGCATTATTCACCCATACCCAATTTGGGCAATTGTAAGTTAACCAGTATTTGCACCGGTATTTATAATAGCCTCCACTACCAGACATTTCGAGAGCAGATTGAAACAGATTGAACTCGTACTTAGAGCACAAGCAGAGGCAATAAACCGTTGACAGCGGATGGGATAAAGGATATATATATTGTAAATGTGGTGCAGATCATCGGTCGAGTCCTCATCCCACCTGAAATATACTACTAAGGACCCCTTTCGCATTCAAGGACTAAAATTCAACGAGTTTGACATCCTTATAGTAAGACTTCTATACCAACAATAGTTATATAGCCGTAGCCAGATAGACCAATTGAATTTCTAGCATTGCGATCGGTCGTTATACTCAAACTAGGTAATACAAGCTGATTTTTGTAAGGCCCCTCCTAGAGTGGTGCTCGTATCGTCACAACGACAAAAGCCACCATCGTATTCCATGGTGCGACGGCCGTTAAGGTAAGTACATTCAATAAATCCCCCAGTGCAAGTACGTGCCACGACAGAAGCAGCAAGGGCAAGAGGGAGAGGGCTTGTAATAAGCACGTTGGCGAACATCTTAACTAACAAGTTTCGAAGACGGAGAGGCTCTATCGAATAGTTTGAGACAAAAAGTCGGTTGCTTATAATGACTTGATTGATTGATAGATATATACGGAGGTCGCCGCAAAAAGTCCTGGCAGCAGGCGTGTATTGCTGGTTTCGCTTACTCGTGACCCAACATCCAGAGTCACTGTAAAATTAGTGGTCTATAGGCTTGAGCTCTCTAATTTTACAGCACGCGCAGCCTGTAGCAATCAATAACAGACTCCATCCGTGCATTGTAACCGTTGCTCTGCTAGACCCTACTTAATAGCCCCTGCTGTGAGGACCTTTTGCGGCGATCTCCATATACAGAAGCATTTAACATGGTAGGCGACTGGCCTAGTATTTATGCTCGAAGGCTTAGAGCTAGAAACTATAATGAGAGTAGTTCGCGAAATTCTTCTTAGTCCATCATAAAAACTCTTTGTATACTAGCATAAGAACGTCGTAGTAAAGTTGTATTAGTATCTCGTGGACCTGTCACATCTTTTAGCTGTTACGAAATTAAGTTACATCATTAAAGCGATGATTTAAAAGGGCAAAATGACCTTTTAAGACCAGGGCTCGCGTTACATTCCCACCTAATAGGCTAGCTATTCCCTAGCAATCCTCCTGAGACCACATCAAGAATAAATAGACCTGTTTAATTGGCTAGTTAATATTTAAAGTAGTTGATTTTTAATTAATTGATATATATCACCATATAGTAGTTTCAAGGTGCCTATATCGCTTACTCACCAACCGGTATATCGCGCTTACTAATGAACTGCGTTAGGGTTCTTAAGCCCTGGGATAACATCGAAGCAGCGAAGAAATCCGCAAGTGTGGCAGTTCCGCTTACGAGAAAAGTATGGCTGCGGATGCTACTCAAGAATCCTAAGGGATTTCAAGCAGCCTTTTTGAGTCCTCGACGCGACTTTGCTGAAAGGGGTCAATGCCAACTAACGGTCAGAACCAGCCACCAAGCTTAGGCAGGACATCACTATTTGTAAATAACATCCATCATATGATAGATGCGAAATCCGCCTTGCCACTACCTAAAACTATCGTATTCTCAACCTGCAACGAGACTAATTCTAGTCACTATTGTTCTTAATCGGAGTTGTATCAGAATTGACAGTGTATCTTATCTAGCCCCGTACCGTAATCGCGCATTCCATGTCACCGAACCTGCAATATATAGTAATGGCCTCAGTTCATAATAGCCATTGCTACCCCGAAAAAGAAATAAAAGAAAAAAAGAAAGAAAAAATAAGAACTTGAGTAATAGGGTGGAGTTTGAGATATTCAGCATCTACTTTTGGTCGCTTGACTTCAGCAAACTCAATGTCGAGATTATTCTCTTCGGCAATAACCAATAATATACAATAGAAGTTAGACCTAGAGAATCTATAAGGAGGTAAACTGTAATACTTCTTGATACTAGAGACTAGCGACTAGCTCTTTTTAAGGGGGGGAGGTAATATAACAATATATATATTACCTAGCTAGAGGTCTATATATACACTTATATATTAAGCCTCTATATACCTAGCCAGTTGCTCCTTACTTTAGTATTCAAGTGAAATATAGTATTTTACTTATAGGCTTTATATTATATTATAATATCTACTCTAAGGCTACTATAATATATACTTAAGATTATAATATAAGCAATAGTTTACTCTAATATAAACTTATTTAACTTCTTATTAACTTATATAAATCCTTTAAATCCTTTAGATCTTAAATTTTAAAGAGTATATAATATATATTTAAAGCTTTAATTAATATTATCTTTTACTTTTTATATAAGTTATTTATATTTATATAATATTAATAAGTCTTAAGCTTAGCTTATAAGTAGTTGAAAAAGCTGTAGCTTAAATAACCTCTATTAATACTCTCTTAATATATATTAAAGTAGAATAATGTTATGAGACAGCGATGTATACGATGTAATGAAGACAAGACTAGGCTATATATTATATTGATCAAAATCTACAACCAAAGAGAGAAGAAGGTTGTAGATGGGCTCGAGGTTTAATACCTGAGCTGGCTAATCCTCGGTGCGCTAGTAGGTGCAAACAAGGCAAACGTCCGATATAATATTGCCAATATCCGTAACAAGACAGGAACCCGCTAAACCGGCCGAGCTTAAACTCTTCGAGTCGAAGAGAACTCCATACATCGGTTATATCCTCCACTCTACCTCCTCCCGACCGAGATCCTTGAACAAACACTTAATTGGAGATAGATGAGCACTTAACTCGGTCGTTGAACTCGCTTACGACAATGCAAGTGTCGCTCTGAAGTCCCTGATAAGCTGCACTTGATCCAATGTTGTTTGGGCAGTCGCAATGCCAGCCGTTCCCCACATTTTTAGCACACTGTCCACCCCCCTCGTACGCACATTCGCAGAATAAAGAAGCGCACCTTGTAGCGTAGGATGTCGAGAAGAAGAGCGTAAATAGTGTCATAAGCATTATTAAAGTGAAGCGAGCCATTCTGAATAATAAGGCTAATTGTTCAAGCGATGTCTTCAAGATTAATAATTGAAAAGTGCTTTCAACTACTATCAATCTATAAATATAGTTATAACTAAATATTAGAAATTCCTTATAAAAAGAAGGCCATATAACTGTAGAAGCTCATTTGCTTACCTCAAGTAAATAGTTCAAGAAGTTGTTAAGAGGATGTCTTAGTATAAGCTGAGTGATATTGATTTGAGTTTTTTTTTATTTAAAAACAGAGAGGCTTTAGTACATCTTTATAGATAGTGTACTCTCTCTTTAATCACTTAATTATCTTCTTTGCCTTCCTCTAATTAATAGTCTAAAGGCTAAAAGAGTATTTGCATTTTTAAGCTGTCATATTAGGCTAAGAGAAGACAAACGAACAGTGTAATAAGAATAGTATAAATAGCTCTAACTACTACACTAACCAGCTAAAAGGGGGTAAGATTAATAAGGAGCAAGGAGAATATTTTAAAACATCTAAGGGTTTCAAGGGGCATTCTGCTCTTCTAACTCTATAATAAGACCTACTCAATTAGCGTACTAGCTGTAAATAGCTATAGTAGGGTGCAAAAAGTGTAAATACTCCCTTTAAATAGTATATATATTATATACTGTTACAGATATTTAATACCTAGGACTGTAATAATGCCTATATAGAGGCTAGCATAAAGGAAGGGAATTATAAGTGTAATATAGGTGATAGTACTATTAGGCTTCTAATACAATACCTGTATCCTAAAGCAGAAATTAATTTAAAAGACAGATTATTTATTATAGAACCCTTAAAGAGGTCTACCCTCTTTTTATTAGAGTCCTACTTCTAGAATCTAGGAGTTATTATAACTAGTATATTATACCAGTATCTTAGCTGTAACAGCCCTGGTTACCCAATAAATTGCCCGTTACCTAACAACTGCCTGTAGGCAGTTTAGTGGGCAATTTGACGGACCTTAGTCTAAGCAAGACACTAGAGGTACAGTTGATAGCAGTAACCTGCATTAGGCTGCAGCTACAGATAAAGGATAGCTACAGATAAAGGATAACCTGGCAGCTATTTGTATACTTAAGCCCCCTTCTAGGCTCTTGTCTTCTTCTTCTTCTTCTTCTTCTTCTCTCTTTAGCTTAGTATTCTCGTTACAATACAGCACTTTTCATTTGCAACTCTATCGTTGAGCCTATCTGCAGTGAGGTTGTTATAATTTTAATCTATTTAAACTAGTTATCCTTACCCTTTAGTATAAGGGTAACCTTAATATTAGTCGATATATTACATTAAGTGGTTATATTATAATATTCGAATATATTTAGTGTTTTAAGAGATTTCAATAATTACATGACCAGCATGCTTTACTTTAACGATTTTAGGAGGCTTACAGTAGTAGTATCCAACACCTTATAGCCACAGCTTTCAATTTGATATATTGTAGTATAGTAAATTAGGTATAAAGGTACTTTTTGTATTAATATAGACTTACAACTATTCCATTAAGTAGGGCTTAATTCAGATATATATAATAGGCTTGTATTTTCAGGTAATGATGCTCTGTATTTTCTAAGGGTAGGCTCAACTACTATCTTTATACTTCGTAATAGGACTGGAATTCCAAATACAGTCTCAAATAACTCAAATCAAGGGGGTTCAGCATATATAACATGTACTCCTTCACACGCTCTATAATATTAGTATTCAGGGCGTAAGTATCAGCATTTGAGTTGGTTACTCAGCACCGAAACTGGAGTAGCTTCTGGGATACTGCAACATAATTTTAGTCATCCTTTGTGGTGCGAATGTAATACGAGCCTGTGTGTAACGCGAGCCATGTAATACAAGCCGTTAAATGTTGCTTATCAAATACGTTAGAGTTTGCCAAAAGACATCTTAAAGCTATTTGAGTCTCTCGAAATATAAAAGCGGGCTGCGGGTCCTTAACTCAGAGCGGGAACATGTCACCTGCCATCACACAGACCTTGGATGGTTCTTTCACATCTTCTGAGTTCGTCATAGGATATTTAACATATCAATAGAGTACCTTCTGGCGTGCTTCTCTCTACAAGTATTTATCTTCAAAATAGACACCGAAACTGAAGCGAGAACCTTTTCGGCTTCCAATACGTTCGTTCATCCCAGCACAGAGCGAATTCAGAGCCTAAAATGTCGGAAGTGTCGTATTCGCAAATTCCTGAAAGGGCCAAGAAGGCCTGGAAGCAAGCTTAGCACCACCTAAGGAGTTGATTGCACAACGGATTCAACTATTCGCCTCGATCAGTCCACGTCAGAGAGGCAGAGAGGTTGACCAGGAGGCCCTGGATGGAGTAATTTTTACCTATTATTTCGTAGAATTGCTAGCCGACTACAAGACGGTACAATTTCATTATGTCGAAGATGGCAGCGCAGAAGCCATCGTATTTCTCCACGGAGTTCTTGACTCGAGATTCCAATTCCACCATCAAATGGCTGCATTGGCAAGCTAGCATCGGTGTATAGGATTTTGCCTTAAAGGCTACAGCCAGTCGGAGAAAAGGAGCGGAGACTACCGCCATGAAGGAGTTGCGGACCAATTATACACCGCATTAGAGAAGATTGGGTTTGTGAAAGCGAAATTCAACCTCGTTTCCCCTGACCGAGGCTGGTTCGGGCAGACTATATCGCAGCGAAATACTCAGAAAGGGTATTGCGCTATGTGCGGGGCGAGCAATACCTGTATCAATTCCATCCCGCCCTCGCACCTCAAGAAGCTATGTTCATGAATGCGCCGTGGACAGGAATAATGGAAGATCTAAAACAATTCGATATACAGTTCTGTCTCAGAATGCCCTATTCCGAAACGGAATTTGTCCGTTTTTTTCGAGAATTTTCCTATCCTGATATTCCACGTGCAGTGCCTCGGTATTTTAATTTCTCAACACTCCACGCAGGGTAGCTAGATCGACGGAATAGAGTGCTTACGGCTATCAAATGCGCTGATGTGATAATGGAGGGGTATTATGGCAAGACTCAATCATGTGAATTCTCGGGGAAATCTGGGGATTATCTCCCAAATGCCAAAGATTTGGGGATCGTTTACCTTTCTGGTGGCTACTACTAGACCATAGAAAGCCCAAGGGAGACCATTGGTCGCAGAACGAAGATTATCACAGTAGTAAACAACTGTTGGGAAGCGTCCTGTGATAGTCGAATATACAATCAATACTCCCTAGGTTAACTTAGATCGGCAGACCAGACTCTTGCTAATTGGATGACGTTTCTAGTGGCAGAAGGGTTTTAAAACACTCATTCTTCCCGCGGGCCGAACAAGGCACTTTGGAGCTACGGACTACAAATGGCCCGGAGCCGCTGAGCTTTGGAGAACATTAATATGGACAACGAGCTGATGGACAACCCTTCGGGAGCCTGCTGAAAAGGGGGGCACAGCAATTTTTAGAAAAACTTGTGACAAATATGTTTTTGCTTTCCCCTATTCTTCCCAGGTCGAAGCGAGTTGCTAATTTTGTCCAATCGTAACAAGTGTAACAAGTGACGGCGGTCCGTGGCCTTCCCGGTCAAGCACAGCGGTTCGGCCCCTCGTCTTCAAAATGACCGATAAATGTAGAAGCACATGTTTACCATCATGCCTGAGATGCCGAATGCGAAGCTAGGCTTACCTCGAAGGCATTTAATTGGATATTGATATTTATTCCAGCATCTAGAAACGGCGGGGTTGACATGGAGAAGCGGGGCAGTGGGATTGATTACGAGTTTGACGTTTCAAGCGACATCTTTTGGTCTACATTATTATCGGCATTGAAAATCCAACAACTGCCGACGGACAGATTTTTGCCAACAACAGCGGCCCATTCAGCGAAAACAATTATTTGGTTTATTTACTCTATATATTTAAATCAATAGTAGGTCCTGAGGGAAGGGGGAGGATGTCAGTACGTCCGCATACCAAAGCAATTGTATCGGCAGTTACACAACCAAAAAAACCTATTAAAGATTTTATAATAAAAAGGCCTCTCCGAGACCCCTTTACCAGTTTTGCATCTTAACTCCCTTCTTTTTGTTGGCGCGCATTACTATCTGACCTGCTACCATGAAGTCGCTCCTTTCAGTAATCCTAGCCTTCATTCTGGCGGTAGCCATTCCCGCCACCGCTCAAACTCAAGGGGTCTCTACCGCCCTGCTCAACCGCTTTATCCAAATGGCTACCATTTGCATGTCTACCTATGTTGGAGACACTTGTGTTGCTCCAGGTGGCCTCGTTAAGGTTGCCGACATAACTAACACCGCTACCGATGTCCATGGCTGGATCCTGCGGGATGACGCTGCTCAAGAGATCATCGTTGCTTTCCGCGGCACGCTGAGCATCCAAAATCTCGATTCAGACACAAACTATACGCTAGCAAACTTCGATACATATCCTAGTTGTGCGGGCTGTCAAGTTCATGGTGGCTATTACTTGCTGTGGGCCTCTGTATACGAGGACGTCCAATCCCTCATCCAAAGCCAAGCATCTTTATATCCGGACTATGGGATTGTCATTACTGGTCACAGGTAAGCATCATTTCTCGCAAATGTCTAGCGGCTGTATTCGTATATTAATAGCTATATTCAGCCTTGGTGGCTCTCTTGCAGCGCTTGCGGCAGCACAATTCTCGTCTGTATTCGATAATATCACTGTCTATACGATGGGTGAGCCTCGCACCGGCAATGCAGCCTTCGCTACCTTCATCAATGACGTGTACAAAACCTCTAACCAGGACACTGGGAGATTCTACCGCTGTACTCATGCAGATGACGGGGTCCCACATGTGCCGCCGGTATCTGATGGCTACATCCATCATGGCCTTGAATATTGGAATCTTGACCCGACGAGCAAAAGTACGACATACATCTGTGGCGCGGAGACAACAGAATGCAACGGACAGTATAATACATCCGGGATTAATACTGCTCATCTTACTTACTTCGGCCATACCGTGATTTTAGGAGCAGTGTGCTCTTGAGGCTTTTGGAGAATAGGAACAGCCTGGAAGCTACTTCGACAAACATTAAGGCCTCCGGAATAAGTGGTACTGATATCTCTAGGCATTTTCCAGTACCTTGTAGAGTATAGCAGGAACCTACTGAGTGACTCATAATAGTGACCACTAGGTAGCTCAATGGAAGTTTAGTAGTATCTATAAGTAGTGTGGTTTATCCTACGCCTAGATACACCCTCCTCGTAGTTTGATTGACTTTGGTTTTCTATTAACTAATCTTGATCAGAGCAGAGGTTCAGGTTAATGCGCAGGTCGTAATCAGAATCAAGGTGAAACCCAGTTATATTGGCTATTGAGTGATGCAGAGACAACTGAGGGGATTAGACTACAGAACACAACACTCATTATATACCTGCTCAGGTGGCAGCATACGTAAGCCCTTACGACTATACAGTCGTAATGCCATTGCGTATGTTGCCACTAACCCTAAGGCATCGTGATATATATGCCTGAAGCCCTGACACAGTCAACAACTAATATACTGAATTTTTTCTCGATATCTGACTACGACCTATATGTTCTCCATTATATCCCTTCGGGAAAATACCTTAAATAACATTTGTGCTTGTAAGTCTAAGTTTTAAGATAAAGATACTACTAGTAATTAAATCTTTTCTCTTTCGAGATCTAGATTATAAACAGAGTTGAAATTAATCTAACAACCTAATAGCAGCTCTAAGGTAGTTCTATCCAGAAAAAATGATATATATTATTTGTGACAACAGTATATAGTCACCTCTGAATATGTATATTGACTCTCATTGTATATATGCTCAGGCATAGTCCTGAAATGACAAAGGTCCCGCAGATAGACTCCTCTTCCCCTCCCCTCCCGACTAGTCCACACTAAACCAAGAATCTGAAGATGGAACGTGTCCTAGCAGGAGCTCCAGAAGTAACCGTAATATTGGTCACTCCGGTGCCATTTCCAGGACTCGTACCATTTCCGGGACTCGTACCATTCCCCATCCCGGTACCATTTCCAGGAGCCGCACCATTGCCAACCCCCGTGCTATTTACGCTAGTCGCGCCAGAGCTACTCAGCTCAACCCCTCCATCGGCAGTAAGCTCAGATGCGGCAGAATAGTCGTAAGAAGCAGTAGGATTAACTCCTATTGTGACCCAGAAAAATAGTCCATCAGAAACCGACTCTCCAAGCAGGACATAATTGAAGAACGGGTCAGCGTTATTGGTAACTTCGGCTGCAACAACTCGGTCGTCGACATTCTCAGTGATGGCAATAGTATTCTCGACATACGGTGACAGAAGGTTGACTTCAGTAATCAACTCTTGATCAAAGAACAGCTGACCTATATGTGCGATACCACCACCACTATACGTTCCGTTGTCCAAAACTGTTCCGTTAAGATGTGCAACCACGTGCATGTGAGTGGCGCGACCGGAATAATGACCTGGGAAAATGCTGTCAAATTGAGCGACGCCGTCCTCGTCAGTAGGCTGCAGACCGCGGAGGAAAGTATTGTTGAGGTTAGATAGATCATCTGAATTGCCATTTCCATTGCCAATGACACCACCATAAACACCTGTGGCGTTTGCATGCCAGATATCCCACATCAAGTCGGGAATCGGCTCACAGGTTTCAGTATTGATAAATTGTGCGTCGACCACGACAGCGACTCCGGGCTGGGTCTCAGTTATATTTTTGCGGACGTACTCGCCAAGGACATCTAGTTATGCACTCGTCAGGAACATCGGAAGGTATTGGAGTTTGGAGACTCACAGAATGGGCCTATTTCCCCTTCAGGAGAGAGAACGCAGGAGGCGTTACTAAATATGATTTCCTCGACCCCGGCAGTAGTGGGCGTGACATCTAGCGCAGAGAGATGAGATGTATTGGTAACGCTCGTAAGGTCACGATCGGAGATATGAGGCTCTGTGATGCTGTCAGTACAATATTCCATTTATGGTTCTCTTGGAGTACAGACTTTGAGGTAGACCCTTCTCGGCCCGTGCCTTTTCAATAGCAATCTGGCGGCGCTTGCGCTGCTTATCTTCCACCCCTCGTTTACGAAGGGACTCGCTGCAGTGATTTAAGTCGCGCTTTGCGGTCTTGAAAAAAGTATTGCGCTCGGCAATCTCTTGACTAACATCATGTCCCGGGTGGCAGTCGCCGGTTTGCAAAAGTAATGCGGCCGTGCTGAAGGCTTTGAATAGTTGAGAGAGGCGAACCATGGTTTGGACTTAAGGTTGGCAAGAGTTTCCGCTTAAGATATATATTTCTGAATCCCAGCTGATAGAACTCCGACGACCATCTCGCGAATTATATAGTTTTCCATGTCTTCAACCGCTAGCTCTCTGCCAAGGCAAAACGCGCAAGCCATTGTAATCATCTAATCACTTCGGGGACATGGGTCACGAGTATAAAATTATCGCCTGGTGGGACAAACTGCAGTAAGCACTTGATAGAAACAATTCCGATGCCAGTCAAAGACAGAAAGGAAGATAGCATCATGGATATCGAGACACACGTAAGTGCGTACGCACCCTCTCTTACTAGGTTCAAAGCAAGGCAAATCCCGGAATGCCAAGGCGGATTTTTAATTGTCAAAATCTAATTTGACGCACACATGGAATATGAAACGTCAAAATCACGGGTTATTTCGTTAGTATAATAATTAGTAACACCTAAAGCGGTTGGGTCTCAGCGACATGGGAGCTTCTGACGCGTCACAACGAGAAGAGTAACTGAAGACCCACTTTTCTAGCCTGAATCTATATTCAGATTTAGAGAATGGTTTACACAACCATAGCCAATCTTGCTATTTGTGCAGGCACTCAAATTTGACACATCTACCTCATATACAGTAAATACAGCGGGCTCCAGCTATATTTTAATGTTGAGGTATCGCGCATTACCTGTTGGGCAGTCTTCACATCCCATTCACGCCTAAGATTGGAACTTTGGTCTTTAGGTTTCCGACCGTTAAAGTGCTTGTGTTGTCGAATGCTACGACGCCGGTGCCTGCCGTTCGATCGCTATGAGGATGGGCCCATAGAGTAAGCCAGCTCCATAGCGTTTGCTATGGGAGCTTTTTAGCTATATCGTCGGAGACTCAATAAAACACTCACAGCATGCCACAGGATATCTTGCGCGAGTGCCGGAATAACGGGAGCTTAGCTTGGTGGTAATAACGTAGTAGAATGTCCCATTTCTTTAGGAGGGTAGAGATCCGTCTGTTATTAGATTTTTGAATATACGGTGCGTTTTGGGCGTCCTGCCTGTGACACTCAAGTAACCCTTTCTCTGCAATCCCTCGCACTCTTCAGGTAGCAGTTACTTGTGCGATACCTGCAATAATGTATGCAAAAACGGTATAAAATAGGAAGACACAATCTAATTGGCACCCCCAAAATAACCTGGACCTTGGAAATATTCTCATAGTGTACATATAGACATATATTATGCGCAGTGATCTTCTAGCCTGTGTTCTCTACAGTTGGCTTCCACTCCGCCTTCAGCTGCCCAAACCCAATCCGAGGAGTGTACTTGTCTACATGAAACGCGCCGAAGTCAAATACGGTATAAAGCTGGAATAGGTACCGTGCTCCAAAGAGATACAGTCCCGATGAGTCGCTACTATCGAACGGTGGCCAGCACTTATCTTGCTGTCCTCCTGCGAAACCAGGTTGCGCCAATTGATCCCCCGTTAGGGTTACTTCCTGCGGACACAGATCATCCCCGAACTGAAAAGTCACGGACCACGAGGAGTTGAACTCTGTACATAAAGGTATGTACTCCCCATTCACAATCGCAGTGTAGTTCATCCCTATTGAATTGTAGATCGCATCTATGTCCACGGAAGGCACTGTGATTGACCCAGCACCTGTGTCGAAAACAGCCCATGCGCTCCCTGAAGAAGGGTAGGTGATTGTGCTGGCAACGCTACCGTTCATGGAGGTGTGACGACCCACAACCCCATGCATGTTCGTCTCCCACAGCTGGTACTCAGCTGAATTCATTTGCAGTGGTACGTAGGTCATTGCGGCTACGCCGCCCTCGACGTACATGCTCTCGTGTGACCCGCCCAGTGTGAGCTTTCCGTTAGCGGAGCTGTTACTATTCCCGCCGACTGTAGTGCCGTAGTACAACCCAAACTTATGTGCGCTTAGCGCACCGTCCTGCATCATCGTCTCTACCATGGTCTTCAACCCCGCCTCAGCGATGGTAGAGAACGCGAGGCCCAGGAAGCCGTCGGCGGAGAGCGCCGCCCAGCTGGAGTCATTAGCTGCCAGAAAAGTCTGATTCCACTCAAAGCCTGGGTCGACTGGGAGGTGGAAGACGTCGCTTATGCCAAACCCACTCGTGACACCGCCGAGATAGCTAATGCTGGCGTAGGTATTGAGTTTGACGCTGGTCGAGGAGGCATTGGCATCGTAGCCGCTACGTGGGGTGCCGCTCACGTTAGGGCAGGTCTCTGCACAGGCCCCATCGACGACCCAGACCATTGAGCTGCCGGTATCGAAGGCAAGAAAGTGTGATTCTGCAGGGGTGCCGATAAAAGTTTCAACAACGGCCTAGTTATAATCCGGTCAGAGTTTGGGGGAGATCAAGATTCGATGACGGCGTAGTACTCACATATGAATTCCTGAACAAGACCGGAAGGTCAAATGCCGTGCCATGAGCGAAGGGGATTAATGATAGGGCTACGAGAAGTAGCGATGCTAACGAACAAATGATACTAGATGGAGTCATCTTGCAACTCTACTGTCGTTTCAAATACGCACCTCAATAGCACTCGCGTATATTTATACCTAAGTGTTCGTGTCTGGGCTAATACATAGAACAGTTTTGTCATTCGTGGCGATTAGTCGCGTATTTGCAACCAATGATCTTGGCATGAAATTATGTCAAAGCACAGCAAGGCGCAGGAATACGAGGCTGTTAAACCCCGTATTCAAGGCACGTGGAAGATATTTTCGTGTAAATAGGTATCCAGTCCCATCACGTCTGCGGAGAAATATAAGCCCACCTCTGGAAGTTGGGAGTGAGTTTGTCCACTTAAGGTAGATCTGGATACGAATTGCAAAACTCTAAAAATACAATACGTTTTGCGATCGAATAATCCCACCAGTTACCCTGTTCTGTGGCCACTCCTAACCATTCTGAACCCCTCCTACTGGAAAAGTACGTTCGCATCATCGCCCTCGCGCCTGATTTGCAGATAGTACCCCTCATCTAGCAAAACAGAGTTCCTTTACTAAAGCTCCACCACCGGGCTCTCATCACTACTCACACTTATAAATGGGTCTTGTCTAAGTTTCAAGGCCTTGTTACAGTACTATGCTAGATATTATTATTAGCCTTGTGGGTGCTGTGGCAAGCAAAATTTATGCAAGGTCGCTACACGGATCTGTACTTCTTATTAAACCGCCTAACGAATTTTGGTAAAATGCAGGACGACCCCGAACGTACAGTAACTAATTACTCTTATATAATCAGTTGCCAAGCTGGCTGTTGCTTTGGACCTGTGGCTGGCGTCAGGCAGCAATCCGTCTTGGCTCCTATATCACCATCACCGCAAAAGTCCTGGCAATCTCGGATATAACTTACTGTACATTAATCTAGGCTAGTTCGGCTTCAAAACGGCCACCAGGATATGTATATTGCTGGAACGGAGGGGGAGAGGGCTTACATACGTGGCCTAGCCTTAATATATCAGCTGGATAGTCTAGTGGACGCTGCAACTGCAGCTATATCACTTATTGAGAGCGATATAATTGACTACATTGACACCGATCATTCAAGGTACACGCGATCACGCAGAAGAAAGTACTATGGCGCAGGTAACGTAGTTCACTAGTAAGCGATACACGCCAGTGAGCAATACAGCTAATTCTACCGCAAAAATCACGATTTTAAAACCATAATAACATAGCCATTTCTAAGGGGGGAACGTTCCGGCACTAGTTAAGTATTGACACAGCCACCCGCTATTACGGGTGCTTGGCGTTAAAAAGATCTGCGAAAGGTAGCTAGACTAGCATTAAAATACGAGTGTGGGCTGAATTATTGTGCATCTCCAACAGGAGATTGGATCAGAAAATCAGAAAGGGAGAAGATGGCACGAGGGGTTCTCTCCTGAAGCCTTAGGTAAACAGCTACCGTCTATGGCCCTCCAATCTCCCCGCTTGTAGGAAATATAGCCTTAATAAAAGGAATTTTACGGAGTACAGGCAATACATTTGGCAGACCAAACTGTGATGTTTTTTAAACAGAGTTCGTATTCCACGTGCGGCAGTCTGAATATCCGTAAACCTTTTGCGTGAAACGAATACGAGTATTTCGCGGGCGCAAAATCCACGCCACGGAGCTGTTGAGAAACGCTCAATGGCGGGGGGAAACTGCCCAGATTCATACTATTATTATATCTCTATATTGCATCTGAGCTGTTGATGGCAGGTACGAGCGGGGTGGCTGTACAATATGATGCTGGGTGGGGCCAGTTTTAACAGGGCTGAATAGGGCTCACGGGATTCTTCGTATTCTCGGCATTGACCGTATTTTTTCTTAACGAACTAGCCACTGCATAGTGGATTAGACATAAGCGAACCATAAAGTTATCATAGGATGGTTCCGGACCTTCCCTGTTCAGCTAGTATAGTGGTCCAAAGCCTCCGGCATCTTCCTTGTCACTAAATAAAGCATCAGATAGGGGTATAAGGCTGAGAAGACAAGGTGATATATAAGTATATATAAGTTCAAAACCATGGATATTCCCATTTTCTGATCCAGCAGATAACCACTTTCTCTTTCCAAGTATCAATTACTACATAATTTTGTCCAGCCGAACCCTCCTATTTTGCTATTATGCCTACCTTTACAAAAATAGTTCTTGCTATTGGCCTTTGTGCTTCTCTTGTTTCGGCCCAGGAGTCGTCTGTTACTGGAATTCCTGGAGGCTGCAACCCAGCTCACCCAGGAAGCTGCCCAAGCTCTTACTTTGATACAACTTCGACAGCGACGGCTGTATTTACCTCCATCTCTGGAATCCCTGGAGGCTGTAACCCAGCTCACCCAGGAAGCTGCCCGAGCTCTTACTTCGACACAACTTCGACAGCAGCACCTACTTTTACATCTATCGCTGGGATCCCTGGAGGTTGCAACCCAGCTCATCCAGGAAGCTGCCCCAGCTCCTACTTCGACACAACTTCGACAACGGTTGCATTTACCTCCATCTCTGGAATCCCTGGAGGCTGTAACCCAGCTCACCCAGGAAGTTGCCCGAGTTCCTACTTTCAGACAACTACTCGTGCTACACCATCTACCAATGCGACTATAAAATCAACTGGAGGCTTGTCTACAGCCACTCCGACGCCTTCTCATATATCCGGTTCGGCACCTACATTGAGTGTGGGAAGGAAATTGATTGGGTTTGGCGCGCTTGTTGCTGCTACTCTGTGGCTAGTCTAAAGCAATCCACTGTCGATGTCTATTGCTTGAGTCTGCAAAAAGGAGCAGACATAGATTTGATCATGATTCTTGAAACAGCCTAGATTTTGTTACATTTTGCGCATGTTAACATATTATAACGTAGACTTTAATGGATTAGTTTATTAATACGCAGTGCAAGTCCTCGGTCAAACACCTTTTTATGTCTATTTATTTGTAATATATTCATTCTCAGCAGTTGGAAGATCGTGAGACTACTATTTTCAATGACGGATGTCCTATCTGCTCGACCATTTTGCTCAAATCTCTTTCGAAACATATCAACTTATTATCCTGGTCGACGTTGTCGTCACCGTACCGTTTGTTTTCATAATTTCATGGCAAAGATGCAAGCAAGCTACCCGAGTCGACTTCGTCGTCACTAGTTTCCCATGTGTCCTCGTACTTTTCTCTCAAAGATTTAAGCAAGCTCTCCTTGTCGACATCGTCATCTGGCTCATTTATAGGTAGTGCCTCGTCCGTGACAGAAAACCTATGCGGTGATTCATCTAGGAAAGTTAACTCATTCTCTGCTGGCCTTTGGCCAGTAGCAAACTTCCGAGTATATAATCTGGCATTCTCACAGTACCCATTGTAATCCTCGAAATATTTTTGAGCTATCTCCGGAACAAGTGGATCATTTACATCGGGTGTTGCCAAGAGGCCGCATAAGGCCGTTAGCAGGGCTCCAAGAGACCACTGGATTTCGGTAGAGCGTTCTCGACACCAAAGTGCAGCTGGATCCTTCACTGGTCGTTTCACACTACTTGTGGACAGTACAGAATTCCATTTCTCTCCATAATCGGCACAGATATATCCTTGCGGAGAGATGTTGGGATGATATATCTTGGTTTGGAATCTCATCATCGGTGGTCCATTCCATGGATTAGTCTCTGATAACTTGACTGTAATCCAGAACACACCGCCCTCATAGGGCGTTTCTGGAGGTCCCTCAATACTCGCCAACACCCTAGCTAGGCTATCATCAAGCGGAACGGCGCTAATAAAAGGCACGTTACCGGCTCTAATATTGCGGAGCTCAATGAACATGCGCTTCGCGGCAGATGAGCCCGAATTAGCATTTCCGAGTATCTTTCCAGAATGACTCAGCCAGTAGTTCTCATCTTCTTGCTTTATTGTGGTCAACTGCTCCCAAAAATGCGCATCTCCAGCTGCGAAGCTCAAAGGCTTGGGTGATGTTGCGTTTTCAATCAGACCGCTTAATAGACGTTGATTTTGTGGCAGTCCTTCCGGCCCGGTCAAAGCCTCGGAGGCGATTCCTAGATTCAACTTGTCAATTAGATACGCTGCGGTTTCCTCTTCTGCTTGGTCCTGGATGTGGCGCAAGAAGCTACATTCTCTCTCGGTTTGTATACATCTGTTACAGGACCCCTTCTTTGTATCAGGGATGCACTTGTAATGTTCTTCAAGACAACCTTGGCAAGTTGGACTTGGCTTAGAGGCACTCCGCGGTTGGCGTTGTTGGGGCGGACCATGGCGGCGGTGGTCCTTCAAACTAGACTTCAGAGACTTGGGCCATGCCCCGGGTAAATAGAGCTCATCACTCAGTACGCTCTCGATTTCTGTCGATTGCATCGTCTCTGCAGTAACAAACGATTCGGCTGTCCCTAGGAAGGTCGGAGTCGAAGCAATCGTCCGCTGTTCAACAATTGACTTTACGACAGTAACCAAGCGTCGACTTGCGGTATCCGAGACATCTTGCTGCATAGAACTATGACTTGAGGAAGCATCGCGGAGTAGCCTGAGGCTCTTAACATCCGAAATAGTATCGATTTCTTCCCGCAGTCGTGCGTGTTGCTCTTCTAGTAATCCTAATGACTTTGTGATGCTTTCTAACCCATCTACAAAATCTTTCAGCCGGTTGATCATATCTTCAAATTTCTTGGCGTCGTGGATTGCCCATCGAGTAACATTCCAAGTAGAAGTCTGTCTCTGGTGCTTCCGTAATTGACTTTTAAAAAGATCAAATGATCCTTTGAAGAGGGTCATGCCCCGAGAAGTCGAGACCTCAGAGCCTCGCGATATCTCTGCTTTCAACCCATATCTATCGTCCACTCGACCAGCTTCGTCGAGAAGCGATCTGATATTATGGAGTATTCGTTCCACTCCAGGTCTAATATCTGGCCGATCAAGACTCTTTTTGTACTGCAGGCGACGTCCATCATTGGGATTTGGAACAAAGCCAACCGATTCGCCCCAAAGACCGAACCGAGCTCGCTGCACCGAGAACTACGCAGCGAAATGTCAGTATAAATGTGACATTAAAACAGAGACACTAGAGCGCACCAGTGCAAACAGTTGCTCATAATCCTCACTGAAATTCTTGCCTGCGACAACAATATCAAAACACTCGATGCAAGTAGTGAACAAGGCTGCCACGCTGACGGCGCTGAGTGCTAGCCCCGCGATACCCTCAGCAGCGCCCGACATGCTTTCAAGCCATGTACATAGTCGGCATCAGTAAACAAACAGACATTCAAGATGTCAGAGCAAGCTTCGTGTCAGGTCACAACGCTAGAGTCATTGTCGCGACGAGGCTTTCCCAAAAATGGGGCACAGTTTCAGGGTAAAAGCTAGGTGCGAAATCGATGCCCAAACGCTCAAGAACAATTAAAGCGCACGGACCAAGTAAGACGTATGCATTAACTTTTATTCGCACACTCTGATTTCATTTTGATTTGACCCCGACACACAGTACAGTCTAACATTATGCCACAACTGGTTCTTCTGCGTACAGTAGAAGCATTGTCACTCTGCTGCTTCGAAGGGAGGAGGGCTTATATTTTATCCAGAATGCCACTCCTCACGTCTCACACTAGAGCGGGAAAGCAAGCATGAATATTATATTCGGGTGGAGTATGGTCGGATTTCTATGGCTTAACCACCGAACTGATCAAAACCCATAATTTGAAGTGTGGCAATGCCGCTTCTGTAGTCATAGATAAGGCTTTTAAAGAGGGCCCTAGAACACTAAGCGCCTCCTATGTGCATTTTAAATGTGTGTTCTCGTGTTTGGTAAGCTCGCTTGAAGGTTAATTTTCTGGCGTATAGACAGTCAAGCAGACGTGAGGGAGAGCCTTACTCCTACATCAAGGCTCCCACGACATATAAACTTTATCCCCTTCCTCTCTTACCACCTGAAATTCCAGCAGGTTATACAGCGCTCTCGTCTGCGAATTGACGGCCCACACCTCCAAGGACACTTTCATTCCCCTCTCCTTAGCTCGTTGCTTTACCCCCTCTATCAACTCTGTTCCCACGCCCTAGCCTTGCACGGCGGGATCGAGTTCTATACGGCTGAGGTAGATGGCTCCTTTCTGACCTGCTCCTATTCCTGTCTTGTCTGTATTACACCCCTTAAGGATCAGGGCTCCGCGGGGCAAGCCATCCACGAGCACAATCTGCGTGGACTCAGGGTCCCCATGAGCGAGTGAAACAGGAGCGTTGCGTACCCTCATCCCAACCCCAGATCTGGGATATTAGGGGGCATATTGCGAGCGCATGGAGGAAGAAGCAGAGGTCTCCGTCGGCAAGGGCGGCGGAGCGGAGGGTGGTTTTTAGGGCAGTGTATTTGGATTGGGAGGTGGACATGATGTAACTAAGGTTGGATAGACTCCTCTAAGAAGGAAGGCCAATCATTATAATCTTACTAACGCTCGGCTCGCTTCAACTGGTAAGATTTAGAGAAGGAAGCGACAGCTTGTAACTACATCGTTGGTTTTAATGTGTCTATCATTACCCTGTCTGAGTAATAGAGCCTCTACGCGTGCCAGTTGGGCCGTGAAGCAAGTGCCTTAATAGTCAGCTCGCTTACACCGGCCGACTAAGTGTATACACACCTAGACGCTTATAGTAACATATTCGACTAATTTGGGAGGAGAGTATATTACATGGCGAAGGCAACTGGGGACAGAACCTTACAAAATCCGTAAGGAAGTGAGCTTGGGGAGGGCCTCACGGAAAATCCCTTAAGGATTGGAGCGATAATAGAGTATCGAAATTGTATTTGTATTAGATTTCGATCGACTAGATAGAGAGAGTAGAGCGTTCGCGGATCTGAAGATGAAATTCATTATGATGGAAGAGAAGAGGCTTTGGCATAAAGCCGAATGCAGCCAGGTACGCGAATTATTCTACCGTATGCATAGTGTAACCGGCTTATAGCACTAGGCGCAGGTAAATATAAAGTTCCATGGCAATAATCAGCGGACGAAAAGATAACTAAGTTCTTTAAAATATATAATTTATTCTGCTAGAGATAGACATCAGGATGTCTGATGCTGAGTCGCGACCCTCGAACAATGGTGGCTCCAATTGCTCGTCCGTCTACCTACCTTATGTCACCAATTCTCGGAGAATAAGTTATAGGCGCTTGCAAAACCGGCTTCAACTTTGCTGCAGACAAAAGAATTGTACTGCGCCACGCTTATCAAATGCAATTGATATCTGATCACTTGGCGTTGTTATCTTCAAATTTACCTACCGCCATCCAGAGTTCATGCTTTAGAATTCTTTCGCACTAAAGGGTACCCTGTGGTACCACGCACGTAGATCTGCCCATCAGTAGATCAAAGCTAAAGTCGGTTAGCAGCTTAAACAGTGCGAGACTAGTCAGGATACAGCAATATTTGAAGCCAGTTTCATTCTATAACTCTGAGATTTATAATTCGCCGAGGATCTTTATGCTAAATAGTACCGGTACCGTTGGAATATTGATACTATTCACACATGTACATTTTATTGACTAAGTCTTAAGGCTTCAAGCACATTTACACGTGCAATACAGCTGCCTACTAGGCTGCCCACTGGTGCCTATAGGGTGACTAACTGGGAGCCTATTTGGTAACTCAATTGAGCGCGTAGTATTAAGCATAAAAGGCTCTAGTTCTCCTGAATCTCTTCTTACCTTAGTTGTCTCTGCATCACTCAATTTGTCTACTGCTTTCCGCACAGCTTCATGCCGAAAGCCTATAGTGAATATAACTGAGTTTCACCTTGATTCCTGACTACAACCTGTGCATTACCCGACCTCTACTTAAGACATTTAAACCTGAGGGATATCAGGTTATATTACAGAGTCAATCACGTGACAGCTTATATAATTGCATTGTGTTGATGGATGCTGACTAATGTGGCAGAGTGGCAACTGGCATCCGACTACGGCTTGATTTGGTGGTGATAACATGTATTCAACATCATGTTATAAGAGCAGGACATTCCGATATTCGGCGCCGAATATCGGCGTAACCACTGAATCTTCGAATATATAAGGAGGCTATTCAGACGCTCTGTAGTTAGTTATTCGAGTCAAAATATCAGCTGTATTCGATCCTATATGCTTAGTAATATATTGCTTCAACCAATCAAAAGTGACCTTCTGCAACACATTGTTTCGGGGTTGCATGACTCGTAGGTCCTTTACCTAGTATCTACCGGCCTATCACACGCCAGCACGTATCTCCTATATTAATCGCCCGACAGTTAGGCAAGCCTTCGTGACCTAGTTTAATCTACTTTTTGCCATAGTTCCATTTTTTTACATAACCTCGGTCGGACTTCTTAGTACTAAAGCTCCTCAAGGAGAGATGGAAGGAGAGTTATGCAGCATCTGTCAAAAGATTAATCTACAGCAATACTTATTCGAGGATTTGAGCCCAGGAACCATTACCCTGGGGGGGTTCCAGGACATTGCTAAGAAAAGCGAATGCCCTCTCTGTAGGCTCATCATTCAAGCATTGGGCGCCAATTCTCGAGACTACTGGGATGCAGGAATATACCCCTCTGAGGCCTGCTACTTCGGACGGCAAGATGGACGTAGTCGACCTTCCATTTTGGAGGTTTGGTTTGATTCTACCTCCGAAACACTTCCGGAAGGAATTTGCGGACATATTACTACTCGGGGGGAAATTCTTCTAGTCAGCGACAATAGCAAGGCTATAAGCAGAAGACCAACTAACCCAGGGAGGCCGATTGGCTCGCAGATTGAGATGTCTGTACTTCGTGGGTGGCTGTCGAGCTGCGAAACTTGTCATGGTGATAAATGCGAAGGCTTAAAGACTAAGGATCCATCAGCATCTACAAAGCCTCTAATTCTAGTGGACGTAGTACACCGCCGACTCGTCGAATGCAGTCCCAGTTGCAGATACATTACATTGAGCTATGTCTGGGGCAAAGTTTCTACATTTCAGACTTCGATGACTAATTTCTCCGAGCTACAAAGAGACGATGCGTTGACACGAATTGGCAGTAAGATTCCCAGGGTCATTAGAGACTCAATTGATGTGGTTGCCAATCTGGGTGAAAAGTATCTCTGGGTTGATACTCTCTGCATAGTGCAAGACGGCCCCTCCAAGCTTGCTGAGATATCCCGCATGGATGCCATATACGGCGGGGCAGTTCTGACGATTGTTGCCTGCGCTGGTGTCGATGCCAATGCAAACTTGCCTGGATTGCGTCTTCAGTCAAGGCACAGCAGTCAAAGCTTCGAGATTATTGATGACATGTGCTTGGTCAATAAGCTTCCTGAGCTGGCTGAGCTTCTCCAGGAGTCTCGATGGGAATCTCGTGCGTGGACTTTCCAAGAGAGAATTTTGTCCAAGCGGTGCTTGTACTTTACAGACTCTCAGGTATACTTCGAGTGCTGTTCAGGAATTTTCAGAGAGGACATATTTGGAGAATATTCCCAAAACCAGCTCATTAGGTCCGGAGCCGGAAATCCACTTGAGATGAATGATTTACCTGGAGATGGATACACAATGTTCAATATATACGAGAACCTCGTGAAGTCCTATAATCAGAGAGAACTGTCACATCCATCCGATGCGCTATGTGCATTCTCTGGAATCATATCAGCATTACAAAAACGATTTGGCTGGAGATTTCTGAGTGCACTTCCTGAGGATCTGTTTCACTTGGCCTTGCTGTGGAGGCCAATAGCAAGCTCTTCACCCCGTTTTGCAAATATGGATGAGGCCACAGAACTCCCGTTGACCATCAGCCCAAGCTGGTGCTGGACATCGTGGACCAGTCATATATATTGGGATCCGTGGCGGACACACGCTTACGCAGGTAATAAAATCCATTTGAAGTCCAAAATTGAGCAATTTACTGTTAGGGATGGGGCGTTTCTTCGAAATGTTGAGCCGAAGTATGGAGACACTGATACTGGTGGTTGCCTATCCACGTCTTTTACTTCTTCTCCTTACTTGGACGGAGTTAACAGCAGCAACAAAGCTGCCTCAGCGCACAATGGCAGCCTTCACAAAACGCAAATTCTATATTTCTTGGCAGATGCTGTACAACTATCAGCTTTACGGCTATCGTCCGAGATAATCTACCCCAAGGACTATGCTCACCCAATCTCCAGGTTCAGGAGGGGTTTTTCCAATCAGGCGTGGCTATATGATACCGCGGGTCACCACTGTGGAACACTCACTGGCATTGAGTCCTGGCCGCCTGAACACTCTTACGACACAAAGAAATACGATCTTGTGCTACTCTCTTGGAGCTACCAGAGAGTCGTCACCGAGGCAGATATAAAAGCTAGTTTGAAGCACTTGCCTTTGGAGTACCTATCAAGTCACGAGTATTACGACGAAATATTTGATACGTATCATTATCAAGTAACAGAGGACTGGTCAAGGAATATAATGCTTATAGAGTGGAGAGGAGAGTATGCTGAACGTGTAGCTATCGGCCAAATTCATGCGAATGCCTGGGAGAGGTCAAATCCTCAAAGAAAGGTCGTACGGTTAGCTTGATTTACCCGTTTTTGGATGTAGAAAATAGGAATAGAAGTAAATGAGGCTGCTTAATCGCATGATGCGAGCCAAAAGAATTGTCAAATTTGTCACTTGTGGCTCGAGTGTGACGCAATAGAGATTTTGCGCCTTTTAGTAAGGGTGAAACTGGTTTTGCAAGCGAGAGTATCACCTCTTAAATGACACTAAGCACTCACACGCGGATCAATCAAAGGAATTCGGTTTATACAGTCCACCAATGCAGTGAGTGTGTCTGAAAAACATATCTTGCTTCCAGAGCGGAGCTAATTATGAGACGACGAGGTTAAAGACGGCGTTATCTTCCAAGGTAAGAGAAAAGTCAATGGTATAGACGTCTATACTCTTTCCTCTATGATTGATATGCTCGGTTTTGCCAATCTGGGGCCTTTGGGAAGTTTCGGTCAAAAGTGTGCAACTAGTAGGACCTTGCTCAAGAGTCACAACCCCATTCTCAATTCGTGGCTGCACGAACGACACAAATCGCTCAACTACTATCATTGGCCGAGAAACTTTAATTTCATCGCGGAGAGTTAAGCGACCCATCTTGTGGTCGAAAGAGAGGTGTCGCAGGAGGGATGTCAATCCAATCCTGGGGTAAGCAGGGGCGATGTCCATCGACATCGCTCCATTATGATCGAAAGTGACATTCTGAGCGCAATACTCTCTTCCGTTGCACTGGCCGTGCCCATCAACGATGGGGACGTTATGACTTTGGGAGCTATTGCAAAAGGTCTCGTAGCGCCTCGGGCCAAAGTATGATTTCGTGTACTCGCCATTGCCAATATCGCACAGGAGCATTACGCCGTGTTTTGAGAAAATAAAGCTCCCAACGTCATTGTGATTGTGTTCCTCGTCATTATGGCCTCCTTTTGCGGCAAACCCAGTTTCGTCATGGCCGCTGCATAAGAGCCACTGGGTCTGTGGATATATCATACAAGGGTTCGACTGTGTCCGTTTCAACACAAGCGTATTTGTAGTCCATAGCATATCAAAGAGAGCAGGAGCAAAGTTGTAAGTATGCGCATCCATGACATCCATGGCGCTCTCCAAGGGCGGGACTGTCACGTCTTGAAAATGCTCTGCTAAAAAGCATGCCAGGCCTGGCCGGAACTTAGCGTTTGCTTCAACGTCTGAGAAAGTGAGAGTTGCAGACCCGGGGAAGAAGCAATGCTGCTGAAATGAAGCGATAGGAGCAAATCGATTATCAGAAAGTAGGTCGAGTCTCCCGGCCGTTCGCCTGCTAAGAAGCTCGGCAAACACGACGAAAAAGCTTATTCCATATGTCCAGTAATTAAGGCCTTCGGTGCAGGCGCCGTCTTTACTAAATCCAGCGATAAACCTATCCATTGCAGGCAGCAGATTTCGGATGATGGCGGCGAGCTTGGAATCGTGCTCAACGAGAAGCATGGCGGCGCTTCCAATGCTGCCGGCGCAAACCGCACACCAGTTATTGTCCATAACTTCCCATCGCTGGATAGTCGCTTTCTGCATATAGCTATCGACAACTCGACGCATGATTTCCGAGCGGGCCCGCTCGATAATAAAAGGATGGAGCTTATCCCCGAGCAGAGCGCAAATTTCTGCAAGTGCGAGGCCAGTCTCGCAGGCAAAAAGATCGAGGTTTGTTGCGTTGTCAATGGGATTGTGATCAATGTGACCATTGAAAGAAATGGCATCAGCTGTGAGGGATAGGCTGGCTCCGTGCATGTGTGCAGGCAAGCTCCACGTGTAGTCATCACATAGTGACCAGACACAATCCTCGAGGGTGGCAATGTCTTCTGGATCATTCCACAGCCAGGCACTGAGAGCAGAGACGAGCAGTATCCTGCGTCGCGTAAAGTATTGAGTTTCGTATGTGAGGCGGTCGCCCACAGTGTCAAATAGTTTGAAAAGCCGGAATGGAAGCACGGGGATATCCTTGCCACGAAGCTCTTTGGCAGCACTCTGGAGCTTGTCACGAGAGACTTGCAGATGCGGATTTTTCAGCACCTGTGCAATAATCTCCTGATTCCCCGCCCACCTTAGTAGGTCGTATCCGGACGCGCCTGCACGCGTTCCGGCCAACAAATCTTTGTATAGCTGACCAACATCTATGTCCATTTTGCTTGTACTGATAAGTTTGTAGCGCTTATCGTTGTTCCTGCTGTTCAAAATACTCCCATATGTGGAATCGGCTCACTTGTTACCAGACATCGCTATTTCGGCCGTCGGCCGAAATCGTGTGAAAGAACAATTTAATTAGCCCGAGTGTCGTATGAAACCCGAGTTGCACGTGACTCTGGAGAATGGGGCGACACTTTTGCAGAAGTCCCGGCATTCATGGCGATGTTCAAATCGGACTAGACGCATGAATTGAAAGATTAGAAAGTCTCAAGACAGTGGTTGGGACTGACTTGCGGGGGTGAAGATGGCGTTTGGACACGGAGAGGAATGTCAGATGCTCAGAGATGCTCTATTCTATGTTGTGCAAAATAGTTTTACTAACTGGGGAGCCTGTACTCTGTTGATTCTGCCCTGGTATACTTTTTTTGGTAGCCTAGTACTAAATCGATCAATTTCATACATCGTCATCGCCTCTAGTTAGCTAATTAAAACTTGACATACTCGGCACTTACATTTGACTTTGGCAGACATAGCAAGGTCTAATTAACCGCCGTTAAATAGAATCCTTGTCTACGCATTAGCTATAAAACTTAAACCCAACTTCTTGCTTTACTCATGGCGTAAAAGTGATGATGATAGTATATAAAATATGTGCCCATTAGAGACAGGAAATAAACAGCCGCCTTATATAAACACAGCCCCCCCCCTCTCTCCCCAAAGCCCCTCTTTAGTCAAATATTTTTGAAACATATAACATGAAGGTTTTAAAGGTATGAAACACCAGTAGAGAAAGTATTGAATAGATAATCCTACACAGTAGGGTGAGATAATGTGGGAATACCCCTGTGCCAAACCCCAGTAGCAAACAACAGGGGTCTTAAATTAGAAGCTTATGCAAAGTTGAGGAGGTTACGCTTCTAAAATAAGCGAGGAACTGATCGATCGGAGAATATGTATCGGTCAGTTATGCTTATCTAGAGAATGCTTATATCGAGCTAAGCCAGAGTGGAGAAGCTATACCTTAATACTATTATATGCTGTAACATAACCCTTACCAGACTCTTTACAGAATAACTGCACATAGAAAAAGAAACTCTGTTATTAAAGAAGTTAAACCCACTCAATTTCTTACAGGATAATTGCCAGCTGACTCGACAGAGGGCCACTGGGAAGTCGCTGACTAGAATGTGCCTCATACCAACGACTATGTTAGCGAGCTGTTACTGTATATACAGGGAGGGGCATCCTCTCAGGGAAGAGTCAGCGTCCAGTTCATCTCTTCTTTTCCGCAAATTATGCATTCCTCCTGTACTTAGGAGGCGTCATTACTCCTACTAAGAGGCTTAGAAGAGAAATCCTCCTAAAGTAGGCTTAGTGTCGCTATATCATTGCTCCGAGTTACGCCACAAGGCGCAGCCGGCGGTGCTCGGTGGTTCCCAGCGTATTCAGCGCGAATCAACGGAAGGAATACTATGACAAAAGAGTCATGTCACTACGCTAGACAGGGGCTAATCTCACTGGCTTCTGGCACAGCGGCGGTTACTGCGCATTGGCCACAAGCCAGAGATCGCTATAGGCTGTATGTGCTATATAACTAAGGCTTACAAGCCTGTAAGTCGCTAAATTCACAGTAGGTTCAGTCACTGGGAACTTGTAGGCGAGTAGTTGCTCATGTCAGGCCAATCCCTGTCAAGCGTTATGACCCGACTTTTTGACGTACTACGTAGGATTTGTTTTTCGTAGACCGGGATTTTTACTGTCAATCAAGGAGAAATGCAACACGCGAAATGACAAGCTCAATGCTCAGGGAGAAGCTGAAAGAGGGCTGAAAAAGAAAGTCTGTGAGGGGTTAAAGCATTGAATAGTAATTAATGCCGCGTACACCCTCTAGATTGTAATAGCTGGTACTGGATATAAAGAAGGCTCTATCCCCTTTCAATTTATTTTTGATTTCCCACGGCAGTCCAAAAGTTACAATCATACTTTCTAATCACTTGTTTAAATCTTTCAATATGAAAACTTCTATCTTCCTCCTTGGAGCCTCTCTCCTTGCCTCGGGCGTACTTGCCGAGTTCACCTTTTCAGGCAAGATGACCCACCACGGCGTTGAAGTTCCCGTCGAGTTTACTCCAATGCCTTCCCGTAACAAACTGCCGAATAATACTACGAATGCTAAACGGGATGGTCCCGTTAGCACCACCACTAACTGGGCAGGTGCTATCCAGGAAGCACCCTCCTCTGGGCTCTTCCAATCGATTACTGCACAATGGCAGGTGCCTGGGATTTATTCGCCTGGTCCTCCTCTTACAACTGATACTTACTGGCTGTATGAGTGGGTGGGTATTGATAGCGCCTGTGGTGTTATTCTTCAATCGGGAACTGCTCAAACTGTAAGTTACGACTAATCTAACTACTCGGAGATAGGAGAAGCCACTAACCTTTTGCTGTAGTTAAACGTGGATGGCTGGACCAATTTTGTCTGGTGGGAATGGTTCCCTTCTAATGCACCCCAGGGTGTAAACATACCAAGCAAGTATACAAACTCCATAGGAATTCTTTATTACTAACTTTTCTTCGCAGTTAATTATCAGGACTGGTTTCAAGTCACTATCACGGCCACTTCTACTGAGAGTGGAGTTATGTAAGTGATATATTCTTTAACCAAACCCTCAAACAGAATCACTAACATAGCCTTAGCGTGATTGAGAATATGACGCAAGGATATACCGTGACCGTGGATGTTTCCGGAGGCGACACTCTTTGCTTAGAAAACGCAGAGTGGGTTGTTGAAAATCCAGCTGATATGCCTTGTCCAAACTTTACAGAGGTGTGGTTCGCCCAGTGCTCTGCTACGACAACTACTGGTGCTGTAATGGGCATTGATGGCACCACAGCGATTCATATGCAGTCTAGTGATGGAACATTGATCTTGAGTGAATGGGTTGATAATACGGATATGTATGTCCAATATTAGGATAGATATGGAAGTGGTGTCTTTTGACGGGCTGATTGCTGCGCACTAAGCCAGCCTTTAAATTTAATTAAGGGCCTTCTGCGGAACCTCAAATCTTTTGACCACAAAGGATCGCGATTTATGCTTCAGTGACAACATCAGGAGGCAGTCAAATTTCGGCTGTATTAATGCTCATTCTGCACTTCCTTGATCCTAGTCGCGCCGCTTTGCCTCCTTCCGATTGTGTTACTATGCGGGGTTCAATGCTTTGCCTCAGCGACTTAATTTGAGAATGCGAGGTTGGGGTAATGATATGATATGCTACGGAACGCAGACTAGTTGCGTCGGCAGTGATGAAGGAGCACGGTACCCTAGCCCATACTCGAAGGAGACCTTGAACTCCTCCATCGCCATCGATCATATTCCGGAAGATAATGATTCGCCAATCGGCCTTTCGAGCCCAGAGGCCGTGGCACAGCACAGTGACGAAGGCACAGTGACTGAGGCACAGTCCTTAGCAATCATTAATGAGCAATGGATTATCAGGCTTCCGATGTTCCACATGTGGAATGTAACATTGTAGCGTTTCGCATTTAATAGTGAGCTATATATTTCATGTCGCCCTTTTCTTTCCATCCTGTCTTTCATGAGTGGTCTCCTCCTTACACATACCCGCACGGAGACATACACGTACGAACACACAATAATATGCTTTACTCATTTATTAAGTTGTCCATTGTGCTCACTGCCATTCGGGCTAGTGTGAGTGCTCAAACCCGACAGCAAGGAGGTTTATGTGGAGATAATGGCCTTGATGGAATCACGGGCTCTGTCCCAGCCTGCATGTTCTTAGCTGGTACTACTGTAAGTCTGAATGTTAATCACAGCAACCAAATGAAATATTGCTGATACCTGAATGTTTAGTATAACGGAGAGAGTTTTCCATACCAGCTCGCCATTAGCGGTATCACATCAGTAAGTCATGACCATAGTCTGAAAAAACATATTATTTGAAATGCTTATTTGTTCCGTCGCAATCAGTGTGACCAGTGCACCAACGGCACCATATTTGGTCTACACCTCTGCAATCTGTACGAATGTGCAGACAACGATCCGTACGAACCATGCGGTTATGCTGCCTGTTAACGTACGTGACAGATTGAGTTCGAGCCGGGAGATAGTTTAGGTGGTGTGGGCTAGAACGAGAACTGCCTCAACTATTGGTCAGGAAGACGACAGCCATGTACAAAGATGTGGTGTGACAATAAAATAACAGCCATGAAAATAAGTGACTGCCTTGCTCGATATGAAATGCTGTACTTGTGATACTGCGAATCGTGTTACTTCTTCATTCGAGGCGCTATTAACTAAAGCCAAGGAACTACTGTATGTTCCTGACCCATTAGACATAATAGGAGCGCTTGGGATCTTGAGAGGCAAACGGGCGGAGCGACAATGCTTCACAAGCGCGCTGTGTATTAGTACGAGTTAGACCTCATTGCGACACCTAGCCTCTAGCCAATGCTATAACATGTTGACAAGTGAGTGGGAGGACGACAACACGGTAGCTGCTCGGGAAAGGCTGTAGAGGGAAGGGTGAGCGCCTTGCCACCGGAGGGGCTACTGGCGACTGTGGCAGTGATCGATCCAATCTTGACCGAGGTTAGATATTCAGGAGTTTGGACCGTGTTTGCACATTGCACATGGCGGGGTTTCAGGGATGTCGGGGCCGAGATAGCGAATGCTGCTGGTACCCTTGGCTGCAATTTTCATTAGGCACATTAGTGAACACGCAATGTTCCGCATCTTTGTCTGCACCCCGCGTGTGAAATTGTGGATCGTCGAGTTAATTTCCCGCACCTCGTATGGCATCAGGCTACTGCGGCCGAATGAGCTCGGGCTTCGGGTCAAATTCACCGGGTCATATCCACCGGGTCAAATCCACCGGAATATTTAGAAGTCCATCCCCGCAACTCCACGCAGACGCTTTCCCCAGCATGCAAACCCAACATTAGGGATTGCACTGTACCAGCGATTAGCGAGATGGAGCCGGAGCTCCCCATCTCGAGTCAGACGGATGACCGACCTGCCTGTAGTGCATGTCGTAGGCGCAAACTCCGATGCTCACGCCAAGTTCCACTCTGCAACCATTGCCGAAGACAAGGTTAGCTTGGTATCCCCGGGCCAGTCAACGTCACAGTGAATCCCGATCTTGAGTGTATGCTCACAGGCTAGGGCAATCTAGGGTCGACCTGCACATACGACGGTGATCGTGAGAAACCTGGTCTCAAGACTGGTGCAGTAGAGGCTTTGAGGCGGCGAGTTGGTAAGTGGCCCAGGGAAGAATTGGTCTCGGGAAGTTATGGTCCTAACCATACGCAAATTAGACGCTCTTGAAACCGCCGTTTTCCAACAAGTCACACCTGCAGATGCGGGAAGGCCGCGGCCAGATCCTCCAAACAACAGAAATACAGCGTCTGCGATCACTGAAGCTTTGGAATTGCTCCTTCAGCAACTGCAAACCCAGCCACTGCGGAAGAGGCATTGGTCAGAGACATCCAACACTATTGCCACCAGGTGTGCCAGTGAAGATGCGCTGGAGCCACAGTCACGGTCCCAGGCTCCGTCTTCGCCTTCTAAAAAGCGCAGGCGAAGGAATGACACAGGATTGATTGAACCAGATGACTTTGCTGATCTGTCAGCTAGCTTGCCGTCACCAGAGGTGCTAGAGGCAGTTATTGATCTATATTTTTTATTGGTGCAACCATGGATCCCGATTTTCCATGAGAAAAGATTTCGCCGGCGGCTGAAGAGCCGCGACGAGAGATACCGGTTGGAAGTCGTTCTCCACGCCATGGTGGTAGCAATGCTCAAGCATCTGGATCGTAGAGAGATTGCGGTAAACCTTGGAGACATCGAAAGCATCTGTGAAAGATCCCGTAAAATTGTCGTCTTGACCGCGATGGATGAATTGTATGTTGAGAATCTTCAAGCGTTAGTCATTATATGCTTCGAGGATGTACGTTGCTCTCCTTTCCATTGTACGATGTGCCAATGAACTAATCTTTTTCTTTCCGCAGATCGGCTCCGGAAGAGTCTCCCGCGCGTGGCCCTTTGTCGGCTCTCTAACTAGGACTGTAGAATACCTTCAGTTGAGTGTTGAGTCCGAAAATCATGACAAAGGCCCAGTGCTCCAGCCGCGGCCTTCGTTACCCCCGGCAGAAAACTGGGTGGAGGAAGAAGAACGACGAAGGGTATTCTGGACCATTTTCAACTTGGACAGGTAAGTCTTGCCACCTTGCTGACAGCGTTATTAAGAAGCAAATTCTAACCACACGGGATTGCAGGTTTTGTTCGGTAACCACTGGGTATGTTCGGTATCTCTGATCATATAGGGTGCAATGAACTTAATGGCTTTACGTAGTTGGAACACCAGTCTGACGTCGAATGATGTCCACCGACGCCTGCCGGCTGATGGAGGTTTGTGGCACAACGAAGAAGCAGTCACAACCCCATTTTTTGGCATCTGGGACAGGTCCGCAGGGAAAATCGGAAATCTCATTGCCTTTCTCCCAACAGACTATAATGGCATTGAATCATCCCCAGAGCGATATCACCCAAGCACTGGGAGTAATCGCGTCCCGGACGCCCCAGACCAAAAGGTTGATATGTCGACTGTGGGTGCATTCGCGTATCGGATTGAAGCCACCGAGTCATTGAGTCGGGTTACAACATTCTTCTTGCAGCAGAAGATAAATTACCGTGATCGTCAGGAAATGGGCAGCTGGCTCATGCGATTTAAGGAGTTGGATTTACGGTTGGTTAGGTACGCATGCATTTGAAACCCTTACTCCGAAGCTGATCCTTTACAACTTTGGTCGTATTCTATTTGGTATGCTGACCAGTATTCGCAGTTGGAAAATGTTTCTTCCACAAAAATGGAAGGATTCAAATATTTCACGCCAGCCAACCGTGGTAACTATGGATCCAAACCTGACTCTAGCACACATCACCCACAACACGTCCATGATTCTCCTGCATCAAAGGATCGCATATCCACCTCTCGAATGGCTTGAAGTGGTCAAGCTTCCAACGCTGTCAAGTGCAGAGACTTGTGAAGCTGCAGCTGCTGAGACGGCTAATATCACTCAAAAGTATCTGGACAACTCTTCCGAGCGGGATATTGTGGATAGTCAATTTGCATTTTGTGTCTTTGTCAGTGCGCGGGTTCTCTTAGGTTCGTCCGCGACTCTTCTTATTTCCTTACAAGAATGCTGTATTCGGCTGACATGTCGATAATGTCACAGTCCACTGGCGCTACTACAAAACCAACCTCTCTAGAGACTACTGGACTCTAATGAAGTTCCTCGACATTATGTCGGCGCGCTGGTCAGGCCAGAATCGTGCACAGCCGGCAAATCAAAAGAATTGCACCGCAAAGTATTTTAGTCAGCTCAACGACATATACAACAAGTGTAAGAGCGATGAGATGTTTAAATTAGATGTCCTTGGATACTCGAATGAGATCGAATGGACTGGACGGAGGATTAATTACCCAGGTGACGAGGCCGGGCATGACGTGCGGCACGGTGTTGACAGGGACGCTCGCGAGGCAGAGGCTACTCACACCGACGCGGTGACTAGTACTGGCCACGATCGTGAAAGCATGCCAGTTCGTCATGTACCGTCGATGTCGCCCTCACAGCTGTATTCGAGTAGTATCCCAGTCTATGTCGGCGACGCACCACTGAACAGCGCCTCGTCTGATAGCCCAAACCAACCCCTACATAGTTTGCCCTCCGAATCCTCGTCTAAGTCTCAACCCTCTCACTTTACGGAAGCTCAAGGGCCAAGTATACTTAACGCCGGAGACGAAAACTCAAGCACCGAATCGCACCATCACTCGATGATGCTAAACCCAACCTCTACGCGGATGGGCTACAACACAGGAAGCCCGGATGAACTGACCGCAGTTACGTCGATTCTACTAGACCAGCAGTACTCAGAAATGGATAGGATTATTAGTCTTAATAACGCGTATTTTGCGTCAGATGTAGCATATATTCAGTAAAACGGCCAAATTAAATTGGTTTCTTAGTTTACAGCCTCTTCTATTGAAATGGATGTATTCAAAGCGAAGCAGTTTTGGGGTTCCTGTTATAGCGTACTCGAATTATAAAATAGTTTAGTGATGTTTTCCACGTGTACTGACGTGGATTTGACAGGTCCGGCGAACTTCTCCGAGACTTAATCCGCGACCCACCACCACGTTTGAAAACTAATGGACAGAGCACCCTGTTCTTTCTTATTAACTCCAGGTCGAAATAATGCATAACAGTGGATGAAAAGAGGTACACCATTAAGATGCCACCGCTTCCAGGATTCTCGGACAACCCTTTGAAGGATTGGGACGACATCATTCGAGCTGCCATTGCCTTTACGAAACCGTTGCACCAACACTTTTCGCCCGGCGCAGCAGTTGTCCGTCTACCCAGCTCAACCGGTGCTCATTTTGATGAGGGTGCCGCACGCCTTGAAGGCTTTGCACGACCACTATGGGTGATTTCAGCGCTGTTGCATTCTCTGCAGTCTGACCCGGTCCACACCGACGCGATCAGATCGCTGGCACAGCCTTGGATTGATGGTATTTGTACAGGCACAAACCCAGATCATCCCGAATATTGGGGTTCCATTCATAACGGCGACCAACGCATGGTCGAAGCCGAAGTAATTGCCTGCGCATTGCTTTTCGCCCCAAATGAATTCTTTCATTTGCTTGACGAAACCGCTCGCGCCAACATTGTATCATGGCTGCGCGGTATGAATGGAAAGGACATGCCCTTGAATAACTGGAGATGGTTTCGCATTTTCTCCAACCTAGCTTTAGTTCTTGTTGCGAATGTCCCTCATGCTGAAGTTAGAGAGGAGATGGAACGGGATCTAGCCATTGTTGATTCATTCTATATTGGCCAAGGCTGGTCTGGAGACGGGCCATGGCTGACGGCTGAACAAGAGGCCGAAGAGGAGAGGGAAAGCGTCAAAAGCCGGCGACATGACAAGATTGGGTGCGGGCGTCAGGCTGACTACTACTCCGGTAGCTTTGCTATCCAGTTCAGTCAATTACTGTATTCCAAGTTTGCCGCTGACTTAGATCCCAAGCGGACAGAGATATACCGGCAGCGGGCGCGAGAATACGGGAGCTCCTTTTGGAGATACTTTGACGCGAATGGTAAGTCGTGTCTAAATTTCAAAGACTAAGTAGTAGAGCATGACTTATGACAATGAGTATACAGGTGCCGCTATCCCATTTGGACGCTCTTTGACCTACCGCTTTGCTTGTGGGGGATTCTTTGCAGCCCTTGCAGTCGCCCAGGTGCCAGACATGCCTGCTCCTCTATCGTCCATGGGCGCAGTTAAGGGCTTCTTGCTTCGGCACCTGCGGTGGTGGGCTAATCACTCCGACGATATCTTCTATCCAGATGGGACAATGAATATTGGATATCTGTATCCGTAAGTCAAAAGTATCGATGTCATAAACGATAAGCTGAGACTAGTATCAGAAACATGTATATGGCTGAAGACTACAACTCTCCTCAATCAGTCTATTGGAGCCTTAAGTCCATGATCGTGATCTGTCTGGGTAAAGGCCATGAATTCTGGTCGTCACAAGAAGCCCCATACCCCAAATTTTCTTCTGTCAACTTAGAGATCACCAAGCCTGACTATGTCGCTCCTGTCGAGGTCGTTTCTCCACCGACACAAATTCTATGCAATCACCCACAAGGCCACCACCACTTTCTCCTCTCTCCCGGACAGTTTGTTGCCTGGCCTATGAAAGCAACCCAGGCAAAATACTGCAAATTTGCCTATTCCTCTGCCTTCAGTTTCAGTGTTCCTACGGGTCCACTAATTCAGCAGATTGCGCCTGACAGTATGCTAGCTCTGAGTCGAGATGGCGCGTCTACATGGGCCGTAAAATGGAAATGCTCACCTGTTCAATTTTCGACTGCAACTTTGCAGTCAGCATCAGCATCGCAAGCAGAGACGGTTCCGCTAGCACGTGTGCAGTGGCGTCCGTGGGCCGACGGCCAGGTGAACGTCACAACGACACTTATCCCGCCGAACAGGCGGTGGCCTGATTGGCATGTGCGCATCCATCGGATACGACTCTGTCGTCCGAGAACACTCGATAGCTTACATCTTGTAGAAGGCGGGTTCGCCATCTCTCGTGTTCCGGCTAATAGTAGTGAGAGGGTTCTTCCACTTTTGTCGGACGATGAATCGTCCTTGTTCAATATTCAAATCGGGAATGGAGAAGGTGTCTACTCGTCCGCTACTAGTGCACTCATCCTGTCTAAGGCTGGTGTGAGTGGTATTCGGGGCATTGCTAGCCAGGACACAGGCGCGGCAATTACAACGGTGCATGAGGCCATGAAGCCGGACTCCAACACCAATCTTACCTCTCAAAGGACCTTCATCCCGGTTACAACTCATGAGATCTTCGACTTCGATTCAATGTCCGAGGTTGAGTTAGTGACAAGTGTATTTGCCGTCGCAGCGTCGAACGATGCAAACGTTGGAGGGAGGACGCTACGAGAGAGATGGTTGGATTTCCCAAAGATTCATCGACGTCAAAGTGCATTGTTAGAGAACAACGAAGATGTTATTATCCTTGATGGATGAACTAAAATCTATTTGAGGCTAAATAGATTAGGTCACTCATAAATAACAATCAGAAGAGTATTGTTAACTCGTTTCCCGCATATAAACTGGTAGCCACTGCAGGTCGCTGTCAAATTGTGTCTCCCACTGTGAAGGTGCTCGCTACAATCAATTTGTTATCCATCATCAGCAGACTAAGTCTGCATAGACATTTATTGTTGCCTTTAGTATATCTAACAGTGTATCAATCTAGTTTCATATCTAGCAATGTAGTATAGAGAAACAGTACAGCTTATAGCAGACCCATCCGCAACAGTTGATTACCAAACTCCAGCAGATAGTAATCAGCATATACAAGCCCATGATCACTGTAACGATCATGGTCTTGAGCATTGTGATTGGCTGTGGCGTTCTTCAAGATGGCGTCAAATCGCTGGCCCGCCACGGCGTCCTCGACTTGAATCTTCTCGCCTCCAGTATGACCCGCAAATCTGGCCTTTTCACTTGACAGAGAGTACTCCAGCGTGTCACTAACAATTCTTATCGCTGCGGTACGATATCTCTCCGCCATGATATCCTCGCCAAGTCCGGCCATCGACTGCGACAGAAGCAGCATGCCATTGGCAGCAATGATGCCGGCCGAAGAATCTCGGAGGGGATTAGCCTCATCTTCGATTGGAGCATCAAAATCCCACAATGGCACATAGCGACCAGTAGTAGCATTGTGCTTTGATGATTCTGAGCCCACAATGGGCCTCTCGACGCAAGCTAGCGCAGTCTCCAGTCTCCACAAAAAGTACTCTGCCATGCCACATGCCGTCGAGAGGAAATCCTTATCCTTGGTCCAGCCGTATGTCTGCGCATATCCGAAAATACCCCACGCCTGACCACGTGCCCATGTTGACTCGGTCCTGTAACCTTGGGCAGTACGGCGCTCTTTAACTTTTCCAGTTTGCGCATCAAAGTTGACGACGTGATAATGGGAGTAGAGCAGGTGCTTATACCGTTTGTCCGTTCGGCCAGCAGCCGTTTCCAGCCTAAGATGTGACTCCATAAGTGTCCGCGCGTGTGTGATGGCAATTTCGGCGTATGTAGGGTCTGAAAGATGTTTTGAGGCATAGAATAACAAGTCCAGATTCATCATGCTGTCTATAATTACCAAGAAGTCTTGTGTCATACTTGTAATTGAGACATCTGCTTGGCTGAGCACATCCCAACTGCGGATCGCTCCTACAGCGGGCCCGTATCTGCTGGCAAGACTCTTAGCTGCAGTCAATACAGCCTGCAGACTGTTCTCGTCACTTGTCAGTTCCCAGTCCTTTCTCAAGGATGGTTGAATGATGAAGCCCATATCGTGGGTATCCGTTCGCGACATCATTGCCTGCACAGGTCCGGTCCAGGTCTTGCACAGCGAAACCAGTTCCTGGCGTAGAAATGAACTTGTAAAGGCGAAGCTTTTCTTTTCGTGGCCAAGATATGGAAATACTTGTGGATATTTGACTGCCCTCTCACGCAGAAGGTATAAAATACCCGGGAAGAAGCCGCACGTCCAGAAGTCTGCATCTCGCAGAAAATACTTCCCTGTATCCTCACCATTCTGTGGTACAAACTCCGGATATTCTGTGGGCGGGTTCTGATGGAAACCCGTCAGAGGGGCTATAGGAGCATTTTTGGCTGTCTACTCACATTATGCTCTAGCCCTTCTATTGCCACCCTCAGCATCTTTGCAATAACATTTTCTGAAAATATCTCCTGCAATTTTTGCAGCATTATGTGTGCCTCGTCTGAGGTGTATGATGCGATCAAATCTCCGGGCCGGTAATCCGAGGCCGTTGTGTCACTTGGAGGGCTTTTCAGCACGCCGTGCTCCGACCCATCTCTTGATTCTCCGGAACTGGAGGGAGTGGCCTTGTCAAGTGCTTCCTGTTCGAGTGTGTGAGAATTATGTGACTGCATCGAAGAGGAAATGCCCGAGGTAGACATGATTTATGAGTTGTCAAGTTAGGGTTATTCTTTAGGTCAAGAGGAGATACCTTCACCAACGGAACTCTGATTACCGACAGAAGCAACAAGTAGCTAGTCTCTTTTTCCATCCCACATGTTTATGGGCTCGGCTTTTCATCATTTTCAGTCGACACGATCTCCTGATTGACTGGATGCCCAGCAGTCAGCCCTAGTCGGGGAGCAGATTGGAAGAAACTGCGCCGGGCACATTCGCCCGAAAGCCGACGCGCATTGTCCCCGCCTCCCCAATAGGAGTGCTGAAGCCGAACTGTTGTCCAATAGATTTATTTGGTGCGTCGTTGAAATTTGCCAACCGGACCCACGACACTAAGCACATAACGAATGGGGAGCAAGTTGCCCTCCAGAACCATTATTTAGTCACTTGGCTATTTCGTATCTGAGTGGTGCGCAATTCGAGGCCGGTCCAAGCGATGTAGCGATGTGCGCCGACATTGCGAGCCGTGGGATTGATGCTTTAACCGTGACCAGGACAAATTCGGGGAAGACGGGGGCCAACCGCTCCAGATGATCCGAGACCCCAGACCCCCCCGCTCTCCACGTTGGAATGAGAGTTGTGGGGATGGCTTATAAGAACGGCCAAATATCTTAATTCCTCCACAGCTTAAACATTTTTGCTAGATGCGGCAGACTGTTTCCCGCAAGGATCGCTATGACTATGGCAGACCTCGCACACTCCGACAACTTCGAAGGACTGGCACTCAATGATGTGATTCCACGAGACCGCAAGCCATGGTGGAGGGACACCAGTCTCCTCAAGCTCAATACTCTTATGCTGTGTGCGCTTCTCACCCAGATAGCCTCCGGATACGATAGCAGTATGCTCAATGGAATGCAATCCCTTCCACAGTGGAAGAAATACTTCGGTCACCCGACAGGCACGCGACTAGGTGCTATGTCGTTTGGGCCTACGGGTGGCACATTGATTTCTGTGTTGGTGTCGTCACAACTCTGCGAGAGATTCGGCCGACGATACCCAATCTGTGGAGGTTCCTTAATCATCATTATTGGCTCGATCCTCCAGACTGCTGCCGTCAATTACGGAATGTTCGTCGTTTCACGTTTCTTTGTCGGGTTCGGTCTCGGAATTGTCGCCACGGCTGCACCTCCGCTTCTGAGTGAGGTCGCCTACCCTACACATCGTGGCAAACTCGTGTCGTTCTATCTCGTTACTTGGTCGTTGGGATCACTCATTGCCGCCTGGGTTACGTACGGAACCTTCAAGATGACTGATTCTTCGTGGAGCTGGAGAATACCAAGCGTGCTGCAATGCTTCTTCTCACTCATCCAAGCAGTCTTAAGTCTGTTTGCTCCAGAGTCGCCCAGGTGGCTCATCTACAACGGTCGCAGACAGGAAGCACTGGACATCCTGACCAAATATCATGCAGACGGCGACTCGAGCTCCCGACTGGTGCGATTTGAAATGGCAGAGATTACAGCGACTTTGGAAGTGGAAAAGATGCAAAAGAAGTCTCGCTGGGCCGAGTGGGTTGCCACCAAGGGCAATCGACACCGCCTCTTCCTCGCCCTCTATATCCCCGCCATGTTGCAGTGGTCTGGCAACGGTCTGACCTCGTACTACCTGTCCAAGGTACTCAACACGATCAATGTCACCAATTCGAGAACACAGCTCATCATCAATGCCTGTCTTTCTGTCTGGAGTTTTCTTTCTGCTGCATTTTTTGCCACTCTCGTCGACAGGGCGGGTCGGCGGCGTCTCTTTCTCTGCGGCATGGGTGGCATGGGCATGTCCTATATCATCTGGACTATTTGCTCTGCTATAAACCAGGAAAAGGATTTCAAAGACAAGGGCTTTGCCGCTGCGGTCTTGCTTATGATCTTTATCTTCAGTGCTTGTTATCATATGTGCTCGCCCGTTGCGCCCACGTACATCATGGAAGTTGTGCCATACTCTCTTCGTGCCAAGGCATCGATGATGTACCAATTGACAGGAAATCTTGCCGGCATCTACAACAGCTTCGCCAACCCTGTTGCCATGGACGCAATCTCATGGCGTTACTATATTGTCTGGTGCGTTGTCATTGGAATAAATTTTACGTTGATTTTCTTCTTCTTCCCGGAAACGAAAGGTAAAGGCCTGGAAGAAGTGGCTGAAATTTTCGATGGGTCAACGGCTCTGTTTGGCGTGAATGCAATGAAGGAACTGGGTCTTGATATCAATGCGGACAAGGCTATGGCCATAGGTGTTGATCGGGGAACTTCAGGAGCGAAGATGGGCATTGAGCATGCGGAGGGGACTTAATGCACGATGACCACCTTTGTCGTATAAACATCGTGGACATTGACCGGACAACTCAGGGATTTCGAGTAGATAGAAGTGACCAATAGTAGCTCCCTTTGCATGAAATCTCTCCCTTCCATTCTCCCACGGTTAACTGTTGATGTTTCTGAGCTAAAAGCCAAGCTGCCCCAATTACAGTGCATATCTCTCCTCTCGTCTGGTGGTAATAGCCTTCGTTTACAAGATTGTATCTCCTAATAGAACCTATTCCTCTAATGCCAACTCTGTAGTGTATTATGATGTATACTGCTTAAGCTAACGTAGTCCATCAATAGGTGACCAATATCGGCATGCCATCCAGGATCCCTTCTCACGACACTTAATTCTCTACCTTCGACTAATATTACTCAATATCTATTACTATAAATAGCTCGAACCGAAAGTCCAATTATACTCGCACTTTGGGCCTATTATTTGGCTGATTTTCAAGTTCATACGTATTGCACGTACGTACAATATATCGTATATAACCTTGATCAAGTGCAATAAAGGGACGACATCTCAATCTGATTTTGACCCTCGATCTAAAACTTACCTAAACTAAATAAACTACACGTATTAAATAGATACTATCTATAGCTATACACAACACATCCTATACAAGTCTAAATATAATAAATATCTAAATAACTCCTTATAGAATATGTTGACAATATATGAAATGGAGTTGACGACTTAATTCTTGAAACTAGAGAGGGAGGAGCTACCCTATATATACAAGGGTTGCATAAGCAACTCGTCTGCGCCACACAGTGTTGCGTACACTGTTGCACTAATCCTAGGCAACACTCACCAGAATACATCTAAAATATATTGACTATACAACTTAAATTAAATAAATATACTCTAAGTTTATTACTTCCTCCTAATATATTTAGAAAATCCTCTATAGGAACTCTTACTGTTGTATAAATAACTGTATATACCAAATCTATATAATCCTAGACTAGATCTCTCAATCTGCCCAAATCTCCGAAGTAAATATCTACATCGTCGATACCTAATCAATTAGACAATTCTATCAGAAAGTGAGGGCCAATTCCTTGAGTTTCTCAAAGTTGGGAGTGCCAAGGCCAGTGACAGGATCCCACCCATAAGTAGCGTTCCATGAGGCATAGGGAATAGGAATGACTCCCGGGATTTGCTCGCCGTTCTGAAGGTCAATGCCCTGGCAACCCCCCGACCCGCCACCTCTGATATCATTCAAACCAGTCCTTCCAATGCTATAGAGGAAGGGATTGAGAAAGCCTAGCACAGGCTTGCCGGCCTGCAAACGAACGTCATTTAAGAGACTGATAAGGGAAGAGAAGACGGGACAGGAGGCTGAAGTACCGCCCGTGCCGCCCAGTTGACCATAGGCTGCGATCTCGAAGCTATACCGAAGTATTGAGAATAAATTACTAAAACGTTTCTGGAATGATCGATTGGAAGAACTTACGCAGGCAACAGGCTATGTGCAGACACATCGGGGAATCCACGGCCCTGGAAGTTGGTGTACCGTTGATAGTACTCCTTTGTTCCCTCGCTTATAAAGGAGCCTAGATACTGGTCGACAGCGATATCCTGATACCATGGGCGATCGAAGTAGTAGCTGAACCCGCCGGAACTGGCACTCCAGGCGACTTCCGGGGATAAAGACTGAGTGCCCCCAACAGTGGTAATAAAGGGGCAAGTGCCAGGGAACTGAGGAGTGAATTGAGGAGTCTTAGTTTCGTCGTTAGACTGGCAGGCGGATCCGACACCTATTGGGTACAATGTCAGTGACTGAATGAGAAGAAATAATGAAATTCAACACATGCCTGTGTCACCAGAGCTTGTAAGTACTGAGATACCACGAAGGCCAATGAGACCAATCAAGTTACACACTCGCTTGGCATACTGTTCAGGAACCGTCTAAATATAATAATATTAGTCGAGTTATCAGGCATAAGAACGTCCAAAGGTCCTCACTTGTTCATCATCGGCATACGAGCTTGATATAACTTGTGGGAGGGCCGAGTTAGGTTGGGACAGCAAGAATTCGTAAAAGGGCATGAAGGGCTCGTTTGAATTAATGACAGTTGCGGGCAGATCAAGGTTGGGAATTAAAGGACTAATAAGTTTAGCGCCTGAAAATGGGGCCAAATGGAGGATAATGTAGGACGTACGGAGATCCACCGGTGATAAATGAGGTCACTGGCAGAGGATAGGTTAGTGCAATAATGAGCTCAACATCCAAATCAGCTTCGCTATGTTCTCCAAATGACTCCTGATTATTAATGCCTCCGTTAATCAGTTCGACAGAAAAGTTGTGAGCAGGCAGGTTAAACGTCGTCTGGAATAATTCGACGTCGGCATAAGAGGACGACTGGTTCAAGAAGTTGGCATAACCGATACGGGAACCCCTAGAGGCATCTGGGGTGAAATCACCGAGCTGATACATATCCCTCAAGCAATCCGGGGTGATAATATTGTCGCAGGTGGAGTTTACAGGGAACGTGGCTGGCAAACTTTCGAAAGGAACAGCAGTGCTGATATCATCATTTCCGAAGAAAACAGTAGGCAAAATGATATCAATCGAGCTCGTAAGGTCCTGTGGGATGGAATATTCTGTCGTGCGCAGCTTCAAGCTCGAACCCTTCCCGTACCAGGCGAAGGTAGTATTTAGCAGCTTGTTGGCAGTACCAATGTCCGTGGCAAAATTGACGAAACTGCCCTCGCGATGTATCTGGGTTACGCCGGCGTTCTTAAGCCAATTCGTGACAGCTATATCAGAGACGGTGGGGAAAGTCGACTCAATGTCATCGATGCCCATCCATTGGCCATATAAAGAGTGCCCGGGAGTAGCCAAGGAGGCCAACTTCGACTCCAGCTGATCCAGGTTCTCTCTAACCAGCGCAACGGATAATGTAAGAGTGGTGTTGTCCGAAGCCGCCTTCACCAGCGTCCACCCGTTGGTGGAAGATTTCTCGTGGACAGCGGCAAGGGTTATAGCGACCGATAATATAATGGTGTACAGAGCTGTGAAAGAGGTCATTGTCTTTTAAATCTGTATAATTAAATTAAAAAGGAAGGTCCTGCAGATGTGAATTGCCCCTAGATAGAATGGGCAGAAGGGATTTTTAATCTTTCAATGAGATTTCTTGCTTTCTAAATGATGCCGAGGCACTCAAATGTAAGATTCGTATATTCTAGGCAGCAGGCTTGTTTTTCTGCAAAGTAAGGGCATCAAACTCGTATTCATGTTGCGGTGGATAAGACTCGGCTGAAACATGAAACTGCTAGACTGAGTTGCCGTCAGCACTTATCAGGTTCTGTTATATGCGATAAAGGATCACCGGATAGGTTCTAGTATACTGAATATCGCGTTCTCTGGACCCGCCACAGGGTTCAGTATCATAGCCAATCGTTGTCAATTTTCTCTAATCCGGATCTGGCTGAGTAAACTGCAGACAACAGGAACCGCGCAATTGGGACTTGTCGACGACTAAACGAGGTGGACAACAAATGATGCTGCATAGAAAAGCATGCTATGTCTAGTAAAGGAGGTCGTCTCGTGAGTCCTTGGATGGATGCAGAGAACGGAGCTGCTTTTAACAGAGAAAAAGTAGGTTGATCTACTTTCTAACTTCGAGGGAATTGCGCAACTCCTACGGATAAACGTACACTTAGCACAACTCGCATGATTTGCTGTAAATCACGTTGAGATAACATGATTATCATTTATTGCCCGTAAGAGTTACCAAATTTTGACTTAGATCCTACGTAACACTAGCAGGGGTCGGGAGAAGCCCCGATAGTTGTCTCTTTACTTTTATGATCAAACACTACCTTGTCTAGTATAGCTAAGCCACATACCAAAGTCGTATTTGATCCTTATATATCTATCCTATCTGGCAACCGCTAAATTAACAAAATCGTCAAGTAATTAATGCAGACCGTGTATTGCTTCTAGGAATCAATACAGCGAGAGGTAAACTTCCATATATTTACATGCGGCGGTTACACCAGTAACGTATTATTCGAGCAACTTCGTAGCTAGGGTTATAAATCTCAGACCTATAAGTTTGCTGGGGTTAGGTATAGAGGATGAAGACGACGTAAAATTTCTGAGAAACCACATGCGTCAAATTTGATTAGCCAATCTGCTTACTTTAGACAGTCAGGAGAAGAAGTAGATGGTAGATGTCGAGGGGATATGCGACAGGGCATTACTCTGCCATCAGAGACGGGAATTCGCAGTCTTACTCTGGTATTTTTGGCCCATTCCGAGGATGATCATTTAATGTTCACTATTTCCTGAGCACTTGCAGGCAACGTAGTGTTTGAGAATTCAGGTACCACACTCCTTATGGAAATGCCGTTTACCCCTCGCGGGCGATAATGGGAGGTTTGTGGGAGGTTTATTACATATTAGCAACACTGTCGCGTTGACGAGTTGCTAGGTTTATACTGCATGGTTGTAATTAGTTGACTACGTAAGGTAATTTGAAGAAATTTATAGCATCGGGTCATCCATTTTGAGACATGGTCACGTGGTGTTGCAGAAAAAACTATTCCGATTAGTCCAGTTGCCAATTTGTTGCAATTTTCCCCTGAAAACAGCTGGTCATGACGTGCCACCTAATTGGCTCCATTTGACGTGAGCAAAATTCGAGTCATCGTCCCTACTTTATATATGCCATGTTTGCCATTTCCCGCAATACCGCAGGAAGCGAATACGATACACCATCTCACCTGGTTCTTTTGCTACGGACTACACTGCGTCATAATGTATTCTGGCAGCATGTCTTATTGGCGAAGAAAGGTAGAAGGCCAACTGCCAGAGGAAAACGGTGTCGTTATGATAGAATCTATTTCGCTCGACTTTGGCAAAGGACTTCTGCATTCCGTCACACTCTCGTGGATCAAAGTTATGTAAAGTAGCTCCTTCCACAACTTCGGGTTACATTACATGTCAGAAGGCACGCTAATGAGCAACTCTCAATTAATACGAAATTCAAGTAGGTCACCGTAAAATGTCCCCCAAACTTCGACGATACTAGGGTAAGTCTAGAAAGAAAGTTTTTCCTTGAATCAGACCGCCATGGATTGACTAATCATCGATATCAGTATTGAGCGCAATACTAGACGAAGAGCCATATACCGGATTCTGGAATACTTTCGCGCAGTGCCTGATATGAGCTTCGTTATCATATCTCGGTTCCATAACAACACCTGTCGTCTGAGAGCGGAACTGCTTGACCCAATACATCCAGCAATGTACAACATGCCACTCCCAAGTCACATGGAAACGTGCATCAGGAATATCTGCCATAAACATGACTTCCTCCATGCTTAGTACTTGAGTACGATTTCGGTCCGCATAATAGAGCCATGTACCGTTAGGCCCATCTCCTAGTGATTCGAATTCCGCAGTGAGTTCAGCATCTTGACAGTGCGGTTGCAGCCAGGCGGGAGATAAGGAGTCGTAGACGCAGCCGAGTGAGATGGCTTCCGCTGTTGAAGTTCCACAAGAGCATGACCGATGAGCTTCCGGAAGATTATGCTGCTCCTCATGATGGTGATGATCATGAGGGTACTCATGGGGAATAGGTTCATGATCGTGGTGGTGGTGCTCCTGATGGATGACTTGCGGAACTATGTGAATGATCTGGCTGAATATACTGAACAAGCCCCAGACTGCAAGTGCATACAGCACGATATCTCTCGCTATTCTCAGATATCGATACCGTCGAGTCTTTTGTTTCGTCTCATAATCGCGCAGTTGCTTCAAAGCGTGCTCGCAGTCTTCATGTAAGCTCTCCTTCGGCAGGAGCTTTTCAACCGAAGTGTTATGATCACTAGTAAATAATAAGCGTTAGATGTCGCTATAAACTTAAGAGGTGGTGATTGTACCTCAAATATACATTCTCCATTTCGCTCGTTGAGTCAAATATCCCCGAGAATTTGATTCGGAGGACAGCAACTAGTTTCCAAAGCTATTTTGGCGAAGGGAGGACGCTTCGACAGGCGGTAAATTATAGTCCCGCTATTGAAAGTCAGAGACAAATCACACTAATGACGCTTTCTTTTAGAGCTCTATGACGCCAGGAATCTCAATGGGCAGACACACGAGGAAAGTAGAAATGGCGGGAAAGTTTTAACCCATCCTCAACCTGAAGAGATCAACAGCGTCGAATCACTGGCAGCGGAGGTCTTGCTTTCAAGATGGTTGCTTTCTTTAAGCCACAATATCGCAAACGGCAGGTATCTGCATGACTTTCTGCATTCATTCCTTATCATGTATGTTACACTCTTGGGTCGGGGTTACACCGCTTGAATGACAGCTGTCACTACTATGTAAATCTTCACTCTTGGCAGCAGGGGTTCTACAGCCATATGATGTCGCTAGCTTTGTAAGCTCTTCAGTATAGTTCTTGCTGAAAAGGCAGGTTCAAAGGGAATAGCAAATGGCATTCGCCAAGTGATCCTGACGCTAAATAATTCATCAGATATCAATTTAGTTTCTGGGATGGGAAAGTGTGTATGGGAATGCTAGGACTAAGTTATATTTGTTGTGGTAGTCACCGCATGCGACGTGCGTTAGTAAGTAGAATGCAATGCGAGATGGTAAAACCTACATATGTAATACTAAGTCACAAGCATTTAGTCAATCTCATCCATACGTTGAAGTTCAACATAGTTGGCACGAGGCTTAAGCCAAGCCACGACGTGGAGCCTTGGAGGTTCTAAGCCGTTGAAATACAGTGGTATAATGCAAAGAAACCAATCCCATTAAAGTTTTCAAGGTCAGCATTACTGTATGCGCCAGTAGTGGGGCACAGCCCGATGATGGGGTAATCTTCGATAAGAATTCGCGGCTGTACCGGAAAAACAATGGGGGTGGGAAACTTAAATTAACGGGGCTGAGTTTTATTGCATTTCCCAATTGTAAGGTTATATATTGGCTGCAGATAGTTTACTGTCATGCAAGTGGAAAAGGTTGCCCTGCAATCCAGTAATAAATTTGAGCTTGAGACCTTGGGACATCGTGTACAAGTCGCAACGTTGTATTCGGGTTTGATGCTAAAAATAACGACCCCCGCAGATCTGCACACTATTATTCCATATGAAGACAGATAATAAATGGAAAAGAAGCCAAAGCATCTCTTGCCTATCGTTTATAACTCTGAAATATGGCGATGTTTTAGCACTACTTTGTTGATAGTGGGGCAATGACTTTGAAGGCGTTCGCTCAGCCGAATAGAAAGCTTTCAATGCCGGGCGCCTGTAACGGTTAAATGTAACCTTGACCTGGGTGCCGGAAACCATATCTGGGACGACATAGGATCAATAATATCAGTGATTGGTAAGATGCAAATGTAAATGAACGGCGCTTGAGGTGCAGAAAGTTTACGCCCAACGAATATTAAACTTTCTCTGCATCTAGCTCTAAAAGTCGTACCCAATGGTGCGCTTGATATAAGTACTACCCTCCCAATGCGCCGAAAGTCGATGCCGCGCACAGAGAACATGGTGATAGTCTTCGAGTGAAGGTCGCATGGCCCATGATAACTAATTTGCGGATACTCAAATGTCAATATCTATCTGGGAATTAATCTTACAAATTTTGCATTAAAGTCAGAGAGGCGAAATAATCAATATTTAATTGGATTGGGCAGACAGTGCAGGGAGGCAAAGGAAGACCATATGATTGGCTGGACTACTTCATTGTTGTTATGTATCTAGAAACCCCCTCAGATCTCCAAGGTAAAGACTGATTACTGCGGGTAGAAATGATCCATTTGAAATCCGCCCTGAGATTGTTATCTTCGAGTGCATTAATCATCCATGAATTTGCCCTTCTTCCATTCTATCTGGTTAAGAGCATATTCGGGGCCATTCATTAACCGGAAATTAGCTTGATAACACTATGCGGAACCTCTCACTATTCGTCAACAATCACAGCATTGAGCGCGGGGGCACGCTTTTCGTCGACAATTACGGCATTGAGAGCCGGCGTACGCTTTTCATCAACAATAACAACATTAAGAGCTGGCGCACGCTTTTCGTCAACAATAACAGCATTCAGGGCTGCCTCGCGCTTTTCGTCGACAATAACGGCGTTGAGGGCACGCTTGTCGTCGGCGTAAGATCGGACGGGCAACTCGACATAGTGGACGTGTGGATTAGGTGTTGGTGCAGTGCTCGCCAAATTCAAGAGAGCAGTGGCGACGATGATATTAATAGAGAAACGCATTTTTTTTTGTTTCGGTTGGAAAGTGGACAGAGAATAATATAGACTTGAAGACTATTTTTTCTTTGTGGGATGTGGTTGATATAGAAGGTTCTGGGATTGAGGGGTGAAAGTTTTTGACGGTATGTTATATAGCGTATTGCCTCAGAATCCCCAAAGACAAAGACGTGCTTGAAATGCATTGGGGACCTTGATATTGGTACATAAACTAGCTTCACTACCTGGCCCTTTGTCACGGAAAAAATTTTCTTAGCCTCATCAGACCCCCATGGACTACATGAGATGCAATGCAGACCCTGCTAGGATATAAATTCTCCGCATATACATCGAAGGCGTGATGCATGCACCCAGCCATAGTCAGCTCCTGGGTTGCATAATCTGAGGGATTTTTGATGCCTGTTCTAGAGAGTTTCAATGGTTCATCTGCAGCTCGTAATCACAAGGGAGCAAGACGTCCGTCCAAATGATAGCAACATTGCTCTATCACATGGGATGTATCCCAAGCGGGGCTATGAGCAAGACTTAGTAGGAAGGTCACATCAAGTCATGACTGCTGCATGGGAAACAGCCAGACCCAAGCTGCAGACTATTGGGAACTGCAGGTAAGCACAGCACATACTGGCACTGGTTCTAAGGTGTGCCATTAAAGTTGTAGAATCATGAAAGTTGATGGTAGAGAGGCCTCCCCAATTTTTACAGCCCCAGTTTGACCTTCCTTTCGTTTTCTTTCAGAACCCTTTCTCACACATGTCCTAAAGCGATACACCTTGTGCTATGGCATTAAAACAAGCCACTAGAGATGGGTAAGGCGAACGCATCTTCGTTTGTTTTACAACCTAAATAAACAACAGGATAAAATGGGTTAATCGAACCATTATACCAAATCAGACAAAGGTTACTGAGGATAAGGGCGACTATAGCCTGCTGCGTGAATCCAGCGACAGTCCACGGAGCGAACCAGATATTGCAAATTGCCCTAGGAAAAGAGGTAATATCTATTATTACCTTTTTCTCCCTTTGAAGGGAATAGTGTTCTGCTTTGCGATCTTGGGACTCTACAACCTTGGGGGAGCAACTGTATCCAAGTTTCGCAAGCCCGTATCTTGCTCATGCGGTGGCACTACTGTTGCGGAAGCAAAAACTAGGGGCTGCATGTTTACGCCGTTAGCACTTGGATGGTTACCGCCGCAGTGTCTGGACCTGGAGCTCTCAGATGAATTCGATAAACAAGGGCCGCTTCCTGGCGGCGAATGGCCGTATTGGGCAGATCGAAATGGCACGATACCTCTTTCTCGTGAGGAGATGGGCTACCTAGGTGAAAATAATGGGGTCTTCTACACGACTCAGGAGTGGCATATTAAGCACTGCATGTATACATGGCGCAAGCACTACCGGTCTAAGTTCACTGGGATCACCGTTGAGCAGAGATCCAACGGCTTAGACCATATCCATCATTGCGAGGGCATTATGCTGTTCCAAGCTCCGCTAGATGGGATTTGGACGAAAGCTGGAGTTGAACTCAATGCTGACCGGGGTTAAGTTGACTGACAATCAATAATAGTATGGGCTGTGGCGTCGTTTCATGAGTTGATAAATTGACGGAATAGTCCGGCTGGTGACACAGTTGGGGATGGAGGTTAGTTTCTATGTAGCAACGGAGAGCAATGAAATATTTATTTTCCGATGAATTACTTTAGAACCAGTTATGGGTAGAAATTCAGTTTGCTATGTAGCCTTGCGCAACAGATTGATGGAAAATTTATCAGTTTCGCATATGCCCTATAATAATATTTTTTCCTTGGGTGTTGCTGCACAATATCTGCAAGTTGCACACATGGAAAGCTGGGATATATGCTCGGGATTCTTAACTTCAAAGTAAGAAGAATCCGTAATCTCCTATTTGGGTTCAAATACTAACCGGGTATGTATTAGCGGAAGGAGAATCACATGGCATGCAAAAGACTACTATCGAAGCACACATGGTTAGTTTACGCACTTTCATGCCAAATTTTAAGGTGGAGATAATACCGGATATCACGTGAGTGCAGGCTAAGCTCAGAGATGGCGGCAGCTACTTGGGTAGAATAAGCTTAGATTAAGATTTTCACGCTAATTATGTTTTGTAGCTATTCCAGTAGCCAAATAGCCTCAAATTGGTATTTAAAACGCTTAGAAGAAGGCTTCACATGCCTAGTATTATACCCCTAGCTTAAAGAAGACTCTTGTTAATGCATCTACCTAGTGGTATTCTTAATATAGATACAATTTAAGCTCTTTAACCGCTAGTAATATCCTTTAGTAAAGAAGAGCTACCTTAATTCTAATTAAGTCAATCTAAAAGCAAAGGACTTAAGGACTATAAAATAAGATACGCTTAAAAAAGCCCCTCTTTTATTAGGTTATGCAATTTGGTTAAGTTTAAAGCACTGTTTTAAGTAATCTCTTCAGGCTAGAGGCTACTAAATTTTAGTTAAGGCTATTTAAAAGAACTTTTATTTTCTAACTCTATCTAGAAAAATTTATATAGAATCCTCATCTAATGTGCTATCCTGCTCATTTAGCAATCTATGCATCTGCTCACTGATAGGTGTGTTATCAACATACGACTTCAGTCGGTCCATGATGATAATGTAAAGTCCATTACGTTTGTAGCTATGCTCGAGTGTACAACTACTTTCTCGTCCGAAGCTGCCCACAACTAGCGGCTTAAGTTTAGTCCATAAGATCCAATAGACGGCTCCTAAAGTAAGAATTGCCAAGGCGGTTGCGGGATATGCGTAGTAAGGGAAGTGGGAATCGCCCTTGCCGTCAAGGGGTCGAATCCAAGGCAGCATGAGAAGCAAAGAGTTCGAGAGTAGGAAAACAATAATGTAGATCTTCTTCGCTCGGAAGGGAGACTGCCAGCCTTCGGACGGGCTATGCTGGAGATAGAGCAGGCCAGCTGAAATAGACACTGATATGACGCTAACCGGATATCCGCCAATGTCGACGAGAAAGTTGTAGACTTCACCTGGAGGGGGAACGATGATGACGAGTACTGAAACTGCCCAGTGAAGAAACAATCCGGCGGCAGGAGTATTCCATTGGCTCGAGCTTTTCCAGAAATTGGAGAATGGTAGAAGACCATCCTTTCCAAGCTCCTGGTTCACGCGAGCCTGCGCGAATGATGTAGCCGCGATGTTGCCAAAGGCTGAGATGATAATGAAACACGGAAGGACACGTTCACCAATGATATCGCCAAAGATGTTGCGAAAAAAATGACCCGCAACTACAACCCCTGAATTTCGGAAGTCTTCTTGTTCAACGGCCAGGAAGTAGGCGATGTTGGCTAGAATGTAGCTGGCTGAAACGAGTGACAATGCCAGGGGGGCGGCGATGCGAAGCGTACGGACCGGATTGCGCACTTCCGAAAGAACTTGATTTGCGGTGCTATAGCCGCGGAAGCAGTAGAGGACTTTGAGGAGAGCTGTAGCATAGTCGTATGGCTGATTAGATGAGCCTGCCCAGATGTTGCTGAAGTTCCGCTGGGCGGTTGTCAGGGTATAAGGGAGGTGCATTGAACCACCTGACGAATGGTCACCTGTGCACTGACGGCTCCGACCCATGCCCATGATCAAGCTCGCCATACCAGATAAGATAACCACCAGCAATATAACCATTTTGCCCACTCCAAGGACATTGATGGTTTGAAGGCCAAGCTTTGGAAGTCGTGTATGCATTAAACATGACAAAGTTATGACGCCAACGGCGATCATCCGTACATTCCACCTGCCAGCAGTGCCACCCATCGCGTAGACTGCGTACTCACCAAGAACAATGCAATTAGGAGTGCTGAATCCTAGCAACACCACGTATGCCATAAACATACAGGTGGCCAGCATCCGAGGCTTTCGGAAAATTCGTTCCAGGTAGATTCGTTCGCCGCCAGACCGCGGCAATGCGGATCCAAGGTCTAGGTAGACAGCGAGCCCGCAAAACGATATTGCCGATCCCAAAACCCATACCAGGATCGACATGCCCACAGATCCGACGCCAGTAAAGATCGAGGAGGGGACCGAGTATATACCAACGCCAACCGTCTTGCCTAAGATGATATTTATGGCTGAGAATATGCCGAGCTTAGTCGTATCAAAATCTGCCGAGAGCGGACTAGGCGTGAGGAGAATGCTTGGGGTAAGTGGGTGACTGAGGAGCTGTTGTGCTGGAGAGGCGATGATATCGGTATCTCCAGATTGTTTCGGAGTATCTGGTGATGGCATGCGGTGTGTCGCTATTGCCAAGAATGTTGGTGTCGGCAGTCGAGTTGCCGTCTCGTACGGCCTGCATCGCGACGCATCCGTGTGAACAAGGAGCCTTCTAGGCTGTTGCATATCTCCCTCAGCATCATGACGCGTCGGTCGCCGTGGCGTAACCGGTGACCTGCAACTGATGTCCCCAAAGGTTGTTAGTAGAGGAGATGCCGCCGTCGATATTGCACCACCCAAGAACGACTGTGACGGTCGAGGTGTGCCTGTCATGAAGACCTAAAAGCGCAGGAATCATGGAGATATGTTGTATAATTGTTGAATTCGTCCTATCGAAGGATATACGTCTCAAGAGAACAAGTCAATTGGACAAGTAAACCAAGAGAGCTGGCGCTTGTGTTGCAAAGCTAAGAGCGCAGGCTAAGGATCAAAGAGCGAGCAAGAAGGTGCTATTAAAAGATGATGAAGAGACGAGTAGAACAAGAGAGCGTTTGTGCTAGGAGGGCGCAAACACAATTCTAGCCTGCTTCTAGCTTGATTTGAAAAGGGTAAAAGGCCTGCATCCTTCCGCCTCATCCTGAAGCTGCCATTGAGTGATCACCCGGAAGCGAAAGGATAGCATGTCGGGCTTGCTCTGGCGAGACAATAAAGGACGCCAGTGCGCAAGCCCAAAGGCTCTGCAGACGCAACGCCGCATGTTTGACGTTGAATACGGCAAGGTAAGAAGATGTCTAAGCTCATCAACAGACTTGCTAGGTGACTTGTCCTGTGCCGGGTTAGCCTGCGGGCCGTGACGGGAATGGCTGGCGGCGGGGAAGCTGTTGGATCGTGGACGCGCCACTGAAACCAAATCGAAAACCTAGACGAGACGTCGCTTCGCTCCATAAACCTCAACCACCCGATGTTCTCTCAGCCTGGCCAATGGTGAAAGATATTATCTCTGCATTGTAGAAAGCGTTTGCATGAAAAATGTTGCTGTCGTCAGCCGAAACGTGCTATAGAAAGTGCAGCATGTAACAATTTGTAGTATAAGTACAGTAGCAGACAATTCTTGCCAATAATCTCCCGGAGCGGCAACTCCGCGATGGTATCTATTACCCATAAGCACAATTGGGCCCTTCTTAGAGAGAATTCAGGGGCGGCAATTGCAAATAACTAGCGATGCTGGAGTATTGCCAGCGTGGCGTATAGAGCCGATCCCGGAGTTGCATCACGTGATAGATGTAAAGAAAGAGTGTGTTGAAGTCAAGTGTTGTCTAAAGGTTCTAATGTACGCTTCTTATATTTTCTTCTACACGTTGGATTTCCACGTGCTTTAACATGTAGCTGTATTTGAGCTGTATTGAGCATGTTTCGCATCCTTAAGTATTGCCCCTTTCTTTGCACTCTGCTCCTGCGCCCTGGTTTCGCTTAATTTGTCTTTATAGCCCGGCTGACTGATACTGAACGAGATGGCAGTTGCTCGAAGAGATCATCTTTCTTTTATTAGAGAAGGAAGAGGAGGTCAGTTCCAATTATTTGAATCAATAGAAAGATGCCTTTGATATATCTGGAAATAACTCCACTTCCTCAAGATATTAGTAGTTTAAAGTAAGCCCTAGTTATCTCTCAATTCTTAGCTATACAGCATATTCCTTTCTATGCTTAATAATAATATTATTATAGCCTGAGCATGGGTGAGCAAGCTTAAGCCGAGGATGAATTCCTGAGCACGTATTAAAGAACTATTATAGCGTCTCCACGGGCTCGTTTTGGCTCCCTTGAAGGCTGGTTACACTTTCTTCATCTTATTTCTAAGCGTGTGACTTATTTCGGCCCCGACAAGGATCCAGACCCCCTGGAAGCTTTTTTGGACGCATATTGGGGCAGTTTCAGGGCTACCTGGATTTGCGGATTAAGCGAGACGTCCCCTATCCTTCGTGCAGCTAGGAGAGCAAGGTAGCTAATCTTCTCTGGCATTAATGTCCTGAAGGACTTATTAATTCATATGGTAAGTTGCTACCAATATTAGCCCATTTGCTGTAGGAAAGGTTGGTCTGTTCATTATGGGCCTCAGTATGATAATCATTTATTGCTCCGTAATTGAGAAGGAGGCGTATAAATTCTCCTATACCAAATATATAACCTCCACTAATGCTTCGCAAATCTGGATCCAGTGTCTGGGGGACTTCAACTTCAGCTTCTTCCACATGAAATCCAAGAATCATTGATCGGCGGGTTCACGGGGTTGGTTAAACTCCAATCATGGAGTAAAAAATAACTGCATATAAAGGGTTCATTAAAACATAGTGTCAAAACATTGCTTTGGTCCAAAGCTACATATTCTCCCTTTGAGCATAAAGTAATTCAACCCACGACTAGCCTAGGATGCAACTTCTACTACTCCCTTGCATTTCTCACGATTTCAGCTGTCTCGGACTCATCAAACGCATCAACAACCGTGCTTTTAAACTTCCTCGCCGATACTTTCTTCGCAAACAACACATCCAGCTCATCAAAGCTCCTCCCCTTAGTCTCCGGTAAACGAAAGAATCCCCACACAAGCATAACAAACGCGGTCCCACCCCACACAAACCCAGTATAGCCCTTCAAATTCCACTGCGTCGGATTCATAAAATACGGCTCTAGGGCATTCGCCACAACTCCGACAATATAATACGCGTTTCGTGCCAGGCAAACAGTTTTCTGCCTGAGACGGGTGGACCCTACTTCCGCTGGTACGCCCCAGCCGATTTGTCCGACGGAGAGCTGGAAGACAAAGGTCCAGACTAGGGTTAGCACGGCTTGCGTCATGCCGAAGGAGTGTTTGGACGTGTGCACGTTGAGGATCCCGATGAGCATTAGGATGGTGCACATGGTCGCCATGCCCCAGAGGTAGATGGTACGACGACCGAAGTAGGGCATGAGTGCGAACCAAGAGATGAGAGTTCCGACGAGGGCCATGCCAGTTCCACCAACGCTAAGCCTGTGCGTACAGAATCAGCTTTGTTCTTCTAGCTCGGAATCAGCAGATGGGGTGCGTGAGCACTTACTTGTAGGTCGTATTGGAGTCCAGCCCTATCTGCTTGAAGAAGTACGTGGAGTTGTACGCGAAGTTCCCTCCGCTGAGAACCTGAGCTGCGAATATGAAGCAAGCAATCTCCGTGCGTCTGAGCTCAGTACCCTTGAAGCAGTCTCTGTAATGTGTGCCAACTGTTAATTCCTTCTCAAGGTTATCGGTGTAAATGATCGCAGCCAGCGTAGCTTTTGGATTGATGGGTGCAGATTTTCTCTGCAGGCGGCGGAGAGAATGCTCTGCTTCGTCGAAACGACCCTTGCGGACTAGGTGCCACGGCGATTCTGGGGCGAAGATAAGGATTGGTATGAGGAAGGCGGGCCAGACCCATTGAACTGCGAAGGGGATCTTGTAGCCCCATTCGGTTGGGTTGTTGACGAGGCCTTTCAGAACTCCGGCGGCGATGAGCTGACCGATGATGAAGCACCTTGGACGTATTACTTCGGGACAATCTACTTAACATGGAGTTGTAACAGCCGCAAAGCAAGTTACAGGGGGTACTTACATATTGGTGTAGGAAGTAAGATAGATTCGAAGTTGGAGTGGTAACACCTCCGAAGCATAAGCCGGTGCTGCAGATGCGAATACACCCCTAAGTAAACTTGTCAGTTGACCTTCAATCACATGAAATTCAAAAAAATATATATTTAACCGTACCACGGTAGGCCACAGAGAACCTCCCCAGCAGTCAGAGTGCCAATATTAGGAGCAAAAAAAGTAATGAAGACAAAAGCAGTTAGCGCAATGAGAGAACCCAACAGCGTCCTCTTCTGCCCAAACCAATCAACGAGCCAGCCATTTAGCATAACTCCAAAGAAAGCACCAACACCAGAAGCATTCCCAATACCTGATTGCCAGGGAGCCGTGAGGGTATAAGTTCCGCCGTCAATATCTGGGTAATAGTTCCCGTACTTCTTAGCAAAGGTGGGGTAGGCGAAGAAGTTTCCAATCAGGGAGACATCGTAGCCTGTGGCTGGTCAGCTGAGAATTCTGAATGTGGACGTGGAGAGCAGACCTTCCATCACAACGCACATAGAAACCATGATGCTCCAAAAAATGGCCATTGGGTAGCTTTTGACGCACTCCATAACCGAGAGCGTATGTTCGATCTCGGTGGCTTCCTTGGCCTGCTCAATGACCTGAGCCTCGCCCATCTTTTCATTGGCAGAGGCGATTGCCTCGAGCTGCGAGTGCTGCACTGCCTTACTGGTCTGGGCTGGGAGATCGGACGCCATGGATGTGTAGCAGGTTAATTCTGTCAAGCCTGAAGTTCCGTCAAAATAGGAAGACTGAAGCCAGACTTCAAAGTATCGGATGAAGTTGCTTGTAGGCGGGCATCAGGGATGATTTATACACCTTGCAAGGGGTCCAAAAGCTCCACGCTTGCAAAGACGTCGAAAGATGTTGCGGGGAACGCAATGCTTGGGAAGCTAGTTGCTTTCCTGGAAAAGCTGCCCATGGGGACGGCCGTGTGGGCTGTGGGGACCAACCGCAGAGTGTGGGCTAAACTTGTAGGATGTTCATGAGCCGAGAACACGCGGAAGAGAACAAGGATTGAAGTCTGTATACGGCTATGTCCGCCGATTTCGACGCAATTAGGACTTGACAGGCCCAGTCGGCTGGCTCGATGCGGGATTAAAACCGCCTTTGCCTGTCGATGCCGCCTTTACCGCCTTTACCGCCTTTACCGCCCCTTGTCTATCATTCTAGCTTCTCCGATCCCGCCTTTTGATGTCCACGGTATGAAAAAAAATATACCAACTACGTGATTGAAGTGTATCGTTATCAGTAATAATGTACACAGACTTCCAACTTTACGTATCGTAAAGTAGTTTTAGCTTACAGCACGTGCTGTTTTTTAATGACTTCTAGGGGTATTTCTAAGCATAGGCTTGATTTTTAAGGCTTCGGGGGGAGTGAAAAGGCTCTCGAGGGCTCTAAAATCCTTGCTTTCCTGGCCTATTTTGGGTAGAGGCATAAGAAGAAGGTCTCTACAAACCTCTTTATACCTGTTCAGGTTTAGCTTTGCCTCTTTCCTTCCTACAGGTTAGAGGGTCACGTGATTACAATATAAGGTGTAATAACTCTGTCCTGTACATTACGGTGATAACGATAATTAAGTCCAATTTTACCGTAATTTAGCCTTCCTACTACCAATACTGGGAAAAGTGGGGTCCAATGAAAGGGAAGCTAAGTGGATGCATCCCACTCGAGCAAAGCTCCCGAGCTTTGATTGCTTCGGATCCTCTCCATTGTGTCTTCTTTCGTCTTGCGCCAACAGTTATCAGAACTTCTCGCAACTGGACGTTCGGATTCCTTCCTTTCCTTCTTTCAATTCTGATTTTGCTTCAATTTCACTACCCACGTCATGGCAACACTGGGCGTTTCCTTCATTGCAGGTCTTCTCGTTGGCAGCGCCCTTGGTGTCAACAATGGTCTCGCAAGAACGCCTCAAATGGGATGGGTAAGTTCCAAAAAGCCCAAATGTCTTCTCATCCGCCCCGATCCATCTCATAGCTGCACTGACACGCCCGAGAATAACTGGAATTCCTTAGGCTGTGATGTATCCGACTCATTGCTCCTCGACACCTCCGCCAAGCTTGTCAGCTCTGGCCTCCGTGACGTGGGTTACACATACGTTGTTCTGGATGACTGCTGGTCGGCCGGACGTAGAGACTCGGACCAATGGCTCCTTGCAGATCGGAAGAAGTTTCCTCGCGGCATGAAAGCGGTGGCCGATGACATTCACGCTCTTGAGTTACTTTTCGGGATGTATTCCAGTGCGGGGGAGATGACTTGTGCGAGGTTTGGTAGGTAATTGATACCCAAAGAGGAGCAAGTTTTGCAAGGTGCTAATTCTTCAAGCTGGTTCATTGGATTTTGAAACTCAAGATGCGCAGGCGTTCGCATCATGGGGTGTGGATTATTTGAAATACGACAACTGCTATCATATGGGCAGGTTTGGCACGCCTCAGATATCCTACAATCGATACAATGTAATGTGGAAAGCCCTGAATGCTACCGGAAGACCAATCTTGTACAGCTTATGCAACTGGGGAGAAGATTATGTCCACACAGTGAGCCTATCTGTCTTTATTGCACTGATGGATGCAATGTGTGAGAGGACTGGGCCTGAATTGTGAAACTGACAATGGAAACAGTGGGGAATGTCTCTGGCGAACTCATGGCGAATGTCAGGCGACATATATGATGCGTTTACTAGGCCAGATGCACTTTGCAGTTGTGATGATGCAAAAGATCCGCATTGCATTGCACCAGGTCGGCTTGCACATTCTTTCATGTACTCTTGGAGCGTACTGACAGTGCGAAGGTACTCACTGCTCCGTTTTGAGCATAATGAACCGAGTCTCCGCATTCTCAGATCGTGCACAGCCAGGAGGCTGGAATGATCTTGATATGCTCGAAGTGGGAAATGGAGGAATGACAGATGACGAGGTAACAACGTGCCATTGATTTGTAGAAGAATTCTGGGGAATCAGAGATTAATCGACAAATCTAGTACAAAGCACATTTCTCCATGTGGGCCGCATTGAAGTCGCCATTACTCATGGGCCATGATCTGCGCACGATGTCCGCAACAACTCTCACGATACTCAACAATCCATCAATCATTGCAATCAGCCAAGATCCACTTGGTCTCGCTGTTAATCTCGTACGCCGCGATACGAATGTCAAGAAAGACAAGTATGGAATGGGCGAGACACATTTGTGGACAGGCCAGCTCGCCAGCGGCGATCAAGTCGTCATTCTGTTCAATGCCGCAGACCAAGACATCCAGATGTCTGCATCGCTTGAAGAGATATTCTACTATGAGGGACCAGAAGGTTCGGCACCACAGGTAAAGCAAGCTTGGGATGTGTATGATTTGTGGGCGGGGAGGATGGACATCGAAACGGCGCAGAAGATTCTTGATGCTGGCGATGACCAGCGATCCAGTGAGCAACTTTTGAAGGAGGCGCATTGGTACAATTCTAGTGCGATGAGTTATCAGGAAGGCCTGAAAGCCGGAGATCCAAGAATCTTGGGGAAGAAATATTCTTCTATTGCGGCCGGCGGGACCTTAAGTGTGCTGGTTAAGAGACACTCTGCAGAAGTTTTCCGTCTGAGAAATCCAGGCGAAAAGACAGCGAGATATTCTATGGCGAAAGATGAACTATAGCCCGGAGGCCGAACATAATCCAGACACAAAGGAATAAGACTAGACGTTATAGAAGCTAGCTAAATGCAATAAAGGGTATGGTGTTCCTGCTATTCTCTCGATGTCCACTCCATGACTTGGGCACACCTAGGAACACTTGAGCCAATCTTGAACACCTCTTGTCAAGATCGGGAAACTTGAACGATGCAATAATGTGATGAACATAATGCCGTTTATGGAATAATCTAAAGAGGCTGGATATATACAGACGATGGAAGCATATATGAACTCAGCAGGGCTGACGAATCATGTACAACTGTTGCGGTATCCCGGAAGCTAGTCCAGTTTCGGTGCTGAGTAACCAACTCAAATGATGATACTTGTGCTCTGAATACTAATGTTATAGACTGTGTGAAGGAGTACATGTTAAGGATGCTGAAACCACTTGATTTGAGTTATTTGAGACTGTATTTGGAATTCTAGTCCTGGTATAAAGGTGGTGGTTGAACCCACCCTTAGAAAATACAGAGCATCATTACCTGAAAATACGAGCCTATCACGTGCACCTACACTAAGCCCCACTCGACGCAACAACAACACAGGCATTTCTGCCTCAAACGCCAGGCCACTTAAATTTCATAATGCGGGGTACAAACTCCACACCACCAACTCCGCCGAGATTTTGCATTTTGAATCTGACAGAGCTCACAGAGGTTTGAGGCATCAAGCCACGTTTGACACCGGATTCTCAACAGCTTCATGTCTCGGGAAGGAATTTCGGGGAGATCTCTGCTCTAAGGGCAATGCACAACTGACGATTACCTCATACATGTACCGAGGTCCATTATCAAAGTCACGTTTCCATTTGGCCAGCCCGAAGTCTATCACACGGAGGATAAACGCCATGAGGGCCTTAATTGCTTGTTCGGCCTGCAGGTAAAGTATTCCTGACAACTTCGGAAGCTTGCTGATCGGCTCCTAGATCACGCAGACGAAAATGCCACACGCAGAGGGGCTCGAGCACGTGCTCATACTGCGATGAACGGGGCTTTAACTGCCATCGAGGCGGAACACCATTAAAAGCTCGACGACACGAAAATACCGGGATGACCGCCCAAAGTCCTAGCAGCGAAACAGCCGAGACTGGAATGCCTTTGCCTCCGCGGGAGCTGTGCTTAGAGCTCGTCGAGCTTTATTTTGATCTCATTCACGACCAATTTCATTCTCTGTTTCACAGGCCCAGCTTCATCGGACAGATCAGAGAAGGGACGGCTCCTCGAGTTCTACTTTTTGCTATGATGGCACTATCCGCTAGGTTTTACTCTACTAACTTTCTTGTTAGCAAGTGCTAATACTTCCCCAGATTCTCGTCAAATGCAGCATTCTCAAATATTCCGCCGCGGGATCGATGTATGCCGTACTATGATGAAAGCACAAGGCTTCTTGATCTACGAGTCAATTCTATTACCACGATTCAAGCTTGCGTGCTCCTTGGTGCTATCAGCACTACTGAAGACAATGCTATTACAGAGTCCGTATACTACACAGTAGCATGTCGAATGGCAACTTTACTAGACATAGCAAGGAAGCCAGTACAAGATCCGTTAGAACGAGAAGTCAACATCAGAGGTAAGTTTCCGATGCGTGGCGTTTGTTCAATATGTTGATCATACGAGTATGGTGGACTCTATGCATGGTGGATGTCTGGTCATCACGAAGTATTCGTCTTCCACGACAGATGCCTCACATGGAGGTCCTTCCGTTGCCAATCGATGAGATGAGCTTTCTCCAATGGCATCCAGGAAACGTAGCACTCGACCATGGGGATGATCGCTCGTCGTCTCTTCTCGCCCAAATGATAACCCTGAACCGCATCCTCTCTCAAATCAACGACACAATTGCCAAAACAGCCGCTGGAAGCACCATCACCCTCGTGGTAGAGCAAACTGTGCGAGACTTGTCACAGAAAATGGATGAATGGTACGCCGCCCTCCCTGAATACATGCATGACACTCCCGAGAACCTCCAACGGTACGCCTCCCAAGGTCTCGGACGAATCTTCGTAGCTGTCTACTTGGGCTACTACCACTTCGGACAGCTGCTCTTCTACCAGCTTCTTCACGAGGACCGCCATGGCTCCGGAAACCATTACTACGCCAACAAGTGCAAGTCCTTCGCTGCGAAACTATGCACCATCGTCTACGCCTCGCACGCCACCCCCGGATGCGAAGTCTGGTATAACATGGTCGGACATATTATCGTGATCGCGTCGACTATACAGATCCACACGTTGCTTTTTGACACTGACGAAGGAGCCATAGCGGCTGCTCGCTCACGGCTCGAACGGAACTTCACTATTCTGATGTGGTTACGAGATTACTGGCCTATGCTGGAGAGTTGTTTTGCCCGCTTGCAGATTTTCCATGAGGTTTGTAGAAAGAATGTTGACTCGAGCTTTCGAATGGATATGTGGATGTTGAAGTTCTTGAGCGAGTTTGCGGAGCCTGTTCGGGCGAAGGAGGATGACGAGCCGGAGGGTATCGTGGGATTGTATTCGGTGGAGAATGTGGGCGTCAGCCCGCAGGACTGGGTTTAATTGATGGGTAAGGGGTCAAGCAAAGGCTCTCCTCTGTTTTTGTATTAGACATTGAGTTAATGAGATCAGTCTCTATGCCATTTACACCGATTTAAGATTAAGAAGTCTTCTGCGGTTAGATAATATAATAGGATATTGCTTACTTCAGCTCGATACCCAGCGATACTTTGCAGATCGAGATTCATATCATAGTAGAATGGGCCCAAATCAGCTCCTGGTAAAGCCTCAAACTATAGCACCGCGGACATGAAGGCTGGCGCATCGGGTAACGCTCATGTGAAGGACGAGGTTGAGTTGGAATGGAAGTTGGAAGGCTCGGCAGTCATACACTGTGCTTGGTGCTGCCATTCTAGCATATCGCCTGCATATCATCAAAGAGGTTGGATGGGCATGGAAGCGAGATTATGAAGTCGAGACGTGCGATCCTGGTAAGGCTGGATTTTTGGGCATCTAGCAAAAGAAGGCCGAGGTTGGCATGGTTGCTGAGACCTCTCGCAAGATGATTTGAATGGATTCATCGATGAAATGAATATGAGGAAGCTGTCAGGGAGGTGGGCTTTTGGGACGAGTTAGGAGACGTGGTTTGATCTGCGTTGTTACAAGAAAGTCGATAGATGAAGATCTGAAACTTTTGCTCGTGTCCCGATCTGTAGCGTAGATGTGACCAGACAGAAGCACTGAATGAGATGGCCCTCTTCTCCTCCCTCGAAGGCCTCCGTTCCGCAAAGTCTACCCATCGACCACACCAAACCGCGCGTATCAGTGCCAATGGTCCACGTCTCGCTTCCACAGTTGGCAGTGTGCGACACCAGTCGGCCAAGGATAGCTCCGTCTTAGAAGGTCTCACTGGAATCCCCTTCCCTAAGTAGGCAGGACGGCATCTGCATGAAATTGGCGACAGAGATCATCCCTCACCATGACATGGAACAAACCCGAGATACCGCTACCGTCCTTCTGCGCAAGTCCCACGCCAAAGGACGGCGTAGCACGGGCTGACCAGTACTGTATCAAGAATACTGGTGCTAACGGGTTTCTCGGAGCTCTCGGAGCTCTCAGGGACAATCACGGACTCGGGGCGCTGACACAGCTCCGCCACCAGGGCCTAGAGGACGTGCTGCGCAATGAGGTCGTTGGCCACACATGCCACAACTGCCTTCAGCAGAGGGTGTACAGCTCGTCTCAGAGCTCAACCTGGTCGCGTCCTTGCTCTTTGCCGGCCTAGCAATACGACCTTCGGTACCTCCGTTGATGAGGTCGGGCTTGGTGATAATGCCGACCGTCCTCTCGCCTGCTCAGTCACACTTCAGGACACGCTGGATGATGCCCTGGTTCTCGATATCATTATTTGCCTGGACCACTGCTACCTGCGTGATCATCCGACGAAACTCGGGTACTTCCTCCTCAAGAATCTGAGCTCCGAGCAGCTGGACCAGGGCATCGCCTTATCGGAACGCATGCGACAGAGGCCGACTACGTCCTTTCCGTGCCATGGAAGGAGCACCGGCTCGATCCAGAGCGCGTCGGCATCCCCCGCTGAAGGAATTCCTACAGAACTTGCTTATATGCATACCGAGCGTGGGCTCCTGAAGCTCGGACGAGAAATCATTGCCCTTGTAGCTGAGACAGGGACCGAGCGCCCTATCATAGCGCGTGTTCGTATGTTCGCATGCAATTGGGCTGGGATGAAATTTAAGGTTATGTTAAACCTAATTAGGAAGACACAGATACTGTAGTGGCCGTATACGAAATACGGGACAAAAGTCTTGCAACAATACTAGCAAGGATCCGTCTCACCGAGATCTGGCACAGCAACGGTTATATAGTGGATTGGCAGAGAGCATTAGTGATGGCTACAGGTTATGTACGCTATGAAAGAAGGGGGTAGCGGCCTGTCGCTCACTAATTTCATGGTGAGTTTAGTCGTTAGACTACTGCCTGCCCTATTAGACCAATACCTGTCTAGCGTTGTGGCAGGAATTTTGTCCCGATATTTCGTCTTCTATAGTCAACCCAATAAAAACACCATGCAATGAAGCTGTCAACGCGAGGTAACCCCCCCATTACCTCCACAGGTTAGATCGGCGTGGCTTTACTTGCGTGGCAACGGTGTTTGACGGCTAATGAAAGCCATAAGATCTCAGACGGATCTCATCGGTTCTATACTCCGAAAACCCCTGCAATTACTAGAAATATGAAACAGGAGAAGCTATGCAAACCGATCTCGTACCCTAGGTATTATCGGTGATCGCGACGTCATGACTCTCCAAGCTCGATAAGCTCGTACTTATTCGTATCTATTACTCCAGCCGTTCATGCCGACGTACTGGTGCGCTGATTACAGACCATTGCATAAATCTTGGGCCAAAATCGCTAGTGTCAGGACTGTCGGGGGAGTTTTTTTTAAAGTTTGTAAGGATCCCCTCGTAGGGTCAGGACTACCGGGGGGCTTGTAAAGTTGTAAGGATTTACTTGTAGGGTCGTCAAGTTCTTCAGTCAGTCAGAAGGAATATATATTGACATAGCTATTATTGCTTTCTATATAAGAACATAAAAGAACTTGGCTCTCTATCATTTTATGCACATCTTTCCAGCCACTACTCACCTCCGCTGTTTCATTCATTATACCGCTTTTAGTTCACTTGATTTTGAGATTCCCTCTCTACTTGATATTCAGGCAGAACACTTGTGTCTTCGCAGAATGCGGACTCAAATACTGCTCGCTGTTTGCTCTTTTTCAACATTTTGGACTTCATTGGCTGCTCCATCAGCTCTACTCCAATATAGAGACACGACTTCTTGTCCTACAGGACCCTTGACAGCGGACACTTGGGAGTCGTACGGGGTGGATGTTTTCCTAGCCACTTGGTCCGCGGTAAATGTGACAGTCACACCAACAGACAATGTGCAGTCTCTTGCGGCTTCGTTCGGCGCTCCAAACTTTTTCTGGTTAGTTCTCCTTCGTCCTATTAATATATAAAACTTATTCGTGAAAGTGGTCTGGATGAAACTTGTAACGCTGGACAGCCATGTGTACCAGTCGATATCCCCGCATGGTAAGCTTCCACTTTTTGGATTTTCTTAAATGAGTACACACTGATATACATGAAGGTATGTATTGGTTGCTATCCAAAACTGGAACAGTTATATGAATGCTATGAACACCGCCTTAAACTTTGCATCAACCATGATATCATTGGCCTTACCCGGCATTGTCAGCGATTTCTACCCAAATCCAACCGACAACATCACTCCTCTCCAAGAGATTGGAAAGGTCTTCACGACAGCTCTTAGTATTGTACCATTTACTGGTGCTCTCGGGACTGCAAGTAGCGTAGTTACGAAGGGACTGACTTTTGTGCTGGGGATCGTCAAGCCGCCTGCTTTGCCCAATCTGTTTTTAGACTGGAGCGATGTTTCAACATCACTGGGGAAAATTCTAGAAGGCGACCAAAACGCTTTAAGTTCAGCGATTACGACCACTCTCAATTCACCAGTAAATTCCAGCACTGGAATCAATCAGATAGTAGCCGGTGGTGACTTCCTAGGCGTCAATCAAAACTTTACCGAGAACGATATCCAGTCTGCACTTATCAATTCGACAACCGTGCTCGCTATTAGCCTTATATTTCAAGCACAGAAGATATTCATTGCTGCAACCTTTTCGGTTAACGGAAATTGCGCAGATTCCACCGACAATCGGGGACTTAAACTTAGTTACCTTTGTGTCCCCAACAGTAGTGGGGAGGGGTACCAAGATTATCTTCTCACTAAGAACGACGGAAGCTCAGACGGCGAACCCGCCGATCTAGATGATTTCGCAAACCTATTAGTCAACAAATATGGAATCTCACAACAAACATTTCTGGTAGGGCCAAGAGATTGTTTGACGGCAAATGGAGGGAAGCAACTGACAGACTCCTTTAATGGTACTATACCTCTCGATCCTACCACACAATGTCTCTTCAATATACTTGTCTGCAATGTGGATGGAGGTGCTGCAGATGTCGGTATTGTTCAAGACTGCCAAGACCAAGGACTAGATGTTTGAGTGGCTGCTGTGTTACAAACACAGTTTGACAGATGACCTGAGGCTCGATATCTCTCGTTCTACGCCGAGCGCAAGCGACTATACTCAATATGGCTAGCCTATGTATCTTAGAGGGTGGGACCTCGCAGTGTATTACAGTAAAATCATAGTATAAAACAGCCAGAAGTGTTGGACTCATGTATATTTGAACATGATTGAATTGATGTGCTGTTCAGTTGATTGATTGTTCTCTGATTGTCCCTTTTGCCTTGTCGTATGATCCCACTAATATCTGGGAACTCCCCTTCTAGAGCACTAAGGTATTATATATCCTTATTAGCCTACTATCTTGATATAGCTCCTTGATTGACTAGACCATAGAGGGATTTAAACGTGATTCTATACTCGTGGGCAGCTTTCTCAAGGGAGAGGGTGCTATTTGCTACTTTGTATGCCTCCAAAGCTATCTAGATTCGCATAGGCTTCACGGGTTCTTCTCTATTAGATCTAAGGGGTTAGAGATTTGTTATTGTAGGAAATCATCGATAGTTACTCCTAAATAGCAAATGTGTTCAAAATTCATATGGCGCAGGCAGATAATTGTTGCTGGAATGTTATGATTTTGGTGGGGTTACTGGGTAGTTGCCCTCGCTTATCAAATACGTTAACCAACTATCTGCCTTTCAACCGTGTAAGATCAGCCACTCCTTAATGTACTTCTGATAACAATTGGACCACGGTACGTAAAGACAGGCCTCTCCCTATCACACACACAACAACTTATACGAGCATCCTCGACCACCCACAATGGACATGAATGACTGTCTCAATATTCTCGAATCACAACCGTCATTTGAGGGTCTTTATACTCAAATATGCCTTTGCTACTCGGTCCCCGATACCTTCTCGTATTCCGAGATCGTTAACAGGTTGACTACTGGACTCAAAAGACTTTCTGAAAGCTTCCCTTGGGTAGCAGGCCAAGTTGTACAAGAAAAAGTGAATGGAAACACAGGCGTGTTTAAGATCATTCCTTTGGAGGAAATCCCTCGTCTGGTAGTGAAAGATCGCAGAAATGATCCATCGATGCCAACAATGGACATCCTCAAAAGATCAAGATTTGCTTCTAGTATGCTTGACGAGAACATGATTGCGCCACGCAATACCCTCCCAGGAACTTCTGCCGAACCCTCCTTGGACTTCCCAGTCTTCAGCCTCCAAGCAACTTTCATTACCAGCGGCCTCCTGCTTACTTTCGTGAGCAACCATAACTCCAATGACATGATAGGCCAAGGTCTGATCATGAGCCTCCTCTCGAAAGCTTGTGGAAATGAGAAATTCACAAGCGAAGAACTTTCGACAGGAAATTTGACCCGCCGAAATCTCATCCCTACCCTTGGCAAATCCTATCTACCAGGTCCTGAGCTTGCCTACCAGCTGGTAAAACAACCTCCATCTGACGTCGTCGGCAAGGATACCAACGCCGAGCAATCACCTGCAACATCTCCAGATCCAGAATTCACATGGGCCTATTTCATATTCCAACACGCTTCACTCACAGCTATCAATCGCTCGCCACAAAAAGCTACCCCCTCTCTTCAGGCTTTGTCTCTACCGATGATGCTCTCACGTCTTTTATCTATCAGTCAATAACACGCGCCCGACTACAACGTATTGATCCTACAACTAAGGTCACGTTCACCAGAGCTATCGACTGTCGGCGCTACCTAGATATCTCCCCAACATATCTAGGGCTTGCACAGAACTTGACGTACCACACGTACACTCTTGGGGAGCTAGCACAGGCGCCACTGGGAAGCATAGCGTCAGATCTTCGCAAAGCTGTAGATCCCACAACATCGACGCTCAGATACGACACCTGCGCACTCGCGACGTTCTTGAACAATACACCAGACAAGAATGTTGTCAATTTCACGGCGACACTTGACCTTTCGAAAGACATCATGTTGAGTTCCTGGGCGAAAGTGAATTGTTATGAACTTGGTTTTAATCTGGGATTGGGCAAGGCTGAGGCGGTGCGCAGACCGCAGATTTGTGTGCCAGTTGAGAGTTTGGTATATTTCATGCCTAAAGCGCTAGATGGGGAAATTGCCGTTCTGCTCTGTTTGAGGAATGAAGGCTTGGAGAGATTGAGGGCAGATAAGGAGTTTGTGATGTATGCTGAGTATATTGGGTAATTGCTAATTAATAGCTCGAATACCAATGACGAGTCACAGTGCATTAAGTAACAAGCACTGTTTGTATGTAATCTGAGCGAAGCGATGGTTTGGAAGAGACGTCAGCCAAAGAGAAGTCCGCCGACGTTGGCAAATATCGGCCACTTTTTGCTCCAGCTTGACAGGGTACCGTATAAACTGGCATAAGAAACCCCTATGTGGCCCGTGCGAGCATTTTGACCTTCTCTAGGAGGGGGCTCTTGTCAAAGGGGATTTACTATTGGGAGGATGTATGCCTCGGCGCACACCCCTCACCGAGTTTATCCAAAAGCAATTTCGTAATCAATATAGCTGCCGTTTTGCATCGATTGGTGTAAACAGAGCTCGCATCTATATCGGCATGGTCCTTCTCAGGTATAGGGAGAGCCACACCTGCCACGTTTCTGTCAATCCTGGAAGCAGCTGTGGCACAATGCAGTTGTCGTGTGGTGTCCGATCTGATTCTTCTGAGTTTGACAAGTTCCTAAATTGTAGCTACCGGTCGAAGATCACGCCCAGGATTCTGATGGAGTGTGATGGGACCCTGCAGTATTTGTGTATCGTCTTGATATTTCGGAAATGTGTGGAGTGGATTAATGTTATCTTCCCCCCTTAATAGCCTGTGTTCATCACTGGAGCCTCCTCGTAGACTTCCGCAATGGGGATGCTGAACTGGACTCGATGTCTCCTTCCATTACTATAGCGGGGTGGGCTTCTTAGCTCTGTTCGGACGAGTGGCTCACGAGGTGTTCTGCATCTTCTGGGTGTAAAGTGAGGGGCCGTGTTCATTCTTGGACCGTGAGGACTGTGCCGCGAAACTCCTAGACGGCCTGATCGCTTGGTATCTAAGGATGTACCAGGTGCGTTCTGGGAAATCGAGCGCACCGTAGATCCCAAAGAATGGGATTCAAATAATGGTTCAGAAGGTGGCTGGCTGGCGGCTGGATCGGCCTTGAGAATATTAAGGGTCGTCCCAAAAAATGTTGTCACATATGCATTCCATATTCTCGTTGCATCGGACTCTGTAACCACACCTCGCGGTGGAACAAATTCTTCTGTCGCAAAGGCCGGATCAGAGCCCCACTGGAGGTCAAACAAACCCTCCATGTGCGCTTCATCAACATGGGAATCTGAATTGCCGGGCACTTGTGCTTCGCTCGGAGTGCCGCTGCTCTCCGCTTCAGTGTATCCACAAAGGGGGTTCGTTGTTGGTTGGTATCCAAGGCCAGAAGAGAGGCGCTCACAACCAAGAGGATCTACGCCTCCGTCGGGCAGAAACGGTGGTTGCGCGAGCGAAGCTGGCTGGGCTTGGTCCGGCCATGGCCAATTCTCGTACTGGCTGGACAGGTGCGTGGGAGAGGGGCCTCCGACCGGAACGACGAGCTCGGGATATTGGCCTTGCTCCACTGTAGTGAGGTACATGTCCTGGCGGTGGGTGGGAAGAGAGAGAAACACGACCACGTCGTCCACTTTCTGCGCCATGGCATCTCAAAGCAGTGATTGAGTTGAGATTACCAGCCTCGGAATGTAATAATTGCTGCGCTGAGTTCGCTATCCCACTACACGTCGCTATAACGTAAAGTCGATTGGTAATAGGAAATATGAAACGTGCACAGCGGGTATATTATATCCCGCTACCGTTGCCGTCTCACCCCCCGCAATAGATTCTTCTCCAAACCCCGCAATGACTTGACTCGCAAGATCCGACTCGCCGTAAGCGAGAAATCCCCTTGTCGCTGACCCTGGGTAGGCTCAAAACTTGAAACAATTTGAGAGAACAAGGCTACATGGGAATCCAAATGCAAGTATGAAATGGGGCTGAGTAGTCGTGCGTTTGACATGTATTGTTTCAGGGTACTTGGAACCCCACTTTAAATTTGCTCCTCATTTCAGACAATGCACACAGGTACTTATGATGTAGATAACTATTTCTTTCTACGTACGGAACTACATCGGATACCATCGAATGCCCCGTACAATATAAACTAGATGGGCCGCCTTATACCTCAGCCCGGTGGTCATGCAACTTGCGGGTGCTTGTTAAATAAGTTCTGTCAGGTCCCTTTCAGTGAATATGCCCGAATATATCGTATCCAGAGCAGTAGCCTCTCCATGTCCATTTTGCGGAGAAGTGAAGACAGGAAGAGAGACATGGACGTCATTGATAGAAAAGAATAGAAGCATGCAAACCCAGCAGGTTCACATTGAGGTTAAATATGACCATTCTAACGTGTTTTATCGTCGTTTTTTTTGCGGTATGTGCAACATCATCTCCTCCGCTATTGGCGATGTTTCACCGGGTGTCAGTTTAGAGGCGCTGTCAGGCGAATCTGGTAGCATTAGACACGATATGACGCCGAGTAGAATGGAGAGCGCCTGGCGTGGATCATACCCCATGGTTGGATTTTGCTAAAACCAGAGAGGGGTGCAACAGAAGCAATGAAGCCTACACTCCCATGGGCTGATGGCATGTCCTTGAACCATCTCCACCCCATCCGCTGGTACGTCCTCGTGTGCTTGGCTCATCTTCTGCAGTGGTGAGGTGAATCGTTGGTACACTGTGGCGGAAATTCTCGAGAGCGGGTTTGTCCTGGGGAGTGTGTGAAGGTCCACCCATAGCTTGGTCGCTCGGTCCGCATGCTGCTCACAAACTGTTTGTATGCTTGCCTCTGTTTCGGCCACCGCCATCGCTACCGTGCCGAAGGCCCCAGTGATGGCTTGCACTCCAACTCTCTACACTCTATTAAGTGATGCCATAGCGGCACTCCCGCAAGCGTGCATCCAGATGTTCGAGGCGTAGTCAACCACTGGCGCTACTGTTAACCCAAACAGATGTCGTACCGTCAAGGGAGACACTATCTGCAATCGCTTTAGCGCTATAGCCGCCTTGAGACCTTTGGTCGCTGCTCTTGCAATGTGTTGCTTGTACCAGAGCTTAGAGTCTATAATTATACCCAGAATCTTGGCCGCCTCTTCAGCGCCGCCTCTTCAGCACTACTGCCTCTCCTTTAATGGTTATTGGAGCGGTACTGGTTTGATCTCCCCTTCAAATATCGCACCGCTTCGCCTCTCTCAGTCAAACGCCTCGTTAATAATAGTCCGAATCCCCTCGCGATTTGCCTCTGCCATTAGTCCTACTACCCACCTATATAGTCGTCCACAAACGCTATAGACCCCCCGTTCCCGTCAATCCGCCGCTAGACTAGGTCGGCATTAAAGAAGAGGAACAGCACCGGTAAGAGTGGAGACCCTTGCGGCATTCCTGCCTATGGTAGCTGCTGCTACCCCGAGACGTGTCTATTAACGAGGATCGTTGCTGTGCAGTCCGATCAGAACAAATCAATCCACCGAACTAACTCCGCTAGGATCCTTCTAGCTGCAAGCCTCTGTAATATCCGGTCCCTATACGCTCCGTTCTACACGCCTTCCATGTCGAAACTGATAAGGCTGAGCACTTTTCTAGCCCGCTATGCTTAGATACTTTCCTGCAGGAGTATGAGAGCCTGTTCAGTTGACCGTCTCTTCCTTGCCCTAAAGTGGTTTGCAGGAAGTAGCCTGAATGTCTCTACCATATATAATATCCTCTTGGTGACGACCGACTTCAGTGCTTTACCAAGCGTGGACAGCAGCGAGATCGGTCTCCACGCTTTGCTACCGTGCAGGCCCCTTGCCCGGCTTCTTGAGCGGGATGATTTTCGCGTTCTTCCACTGTGACGGGAGCTGCCCCTAGTTAAGTGACGTCGGGAAGAGGACAAGTACTCGATCTTTCACAGCCGGCCATACCTCTTTCCATACCACTACCAGCAGTCCGTCCTCACCAGGCGCCTTCTAAGACTGCGCTTCGAACACTCTCCGCTCCACCTCCTCTATCGTGAGGCGTGGCATTGCTATGGAAGCCCGATGGGGCTGCAGGCCTTCGTCCTCGATTGCCGCAGGGAGCGGTGGGAAGACGGTGGCAAGCAGCTCCTCCGCCTGCTCGACCTTGTCTACTGTAACGGTCTCATCGGCTCTCTTCAGCGGTGGCATCTTGTTGAATGCCGTGGTACCATCGGTGTTGAGATACTTCGCCGCGTGCCAGATGTTCGCATCATCTGCAAGGAACTCATCCCAGTGAGTCTTCTTCTGCGGATTGCTTCGTGGTACTGCCTAGAAGCGGCCTTCGCCTCCCTCTCGAGTTCAGGCGCTGCGCGACCCGGCTCAATGCTCAGACCTGGCCTGACCCCTCCAGTACGTGTAGACTCGGCGCAGCTGGGTTAGGTCCGTCGTCCGCCACCGCCGTGAGTAAGGTGATCGTTTGGCCTTTGGGGGCGAGGGCGTGGATGGCATCCAGAACTGCCGCCATCAGACAATCCGTTCGCTGTTGCACACCACCTCCAACCGGAACTGTGTGAAGGCTGGCCTCAATTCGTGCGTTTATATCTTTCTACAGTGCGTTATTAAAGAGGGGCCTCTCTTCGGCCACCGGTTCTGGAGTCATGATACCAAACGTCGTCTCGATTGCCCTGTAGTCCGAACCGTGCTCGGTCGCGTGTGCTCTACACCTCACAACCGATATTGCCAGCTCTTCAGAAGCCAATACCAAGTCTATCGTGGTCTCGCGACTGCCGCTCCGCCACGTCTTCGTCCCCCGCAGTAACAGACTGCAGAGCCTGTGCTCACTTATAAGTTCGATAATAGGATCAGCCTCCCCTTACCTGCTCGCTAAGACATCGTCACCTCCCTATAGCTGATTATATCAGCTAAAGTCCCTAGCGACAAGTACATCAATGCGTATGCTAACCCGGGAACAAGTGTCGCGGATGATTTAGTCCAACTTATTGATTGCCTCTACAACTGCCTCTTCATTATGCCTCGTGATATACACCGACACTACCAGTACTAACCGGTCCGGCAGTCACAGTATAGACGCTATAAGGTCTAATGATTGCACCAGCACCTGCTCTGCTTCAATATCCTTCCGGATCTACAACATGCTCCAGAACACCCACCTCTCCTGCCGCTGTACGCTCAGCACTATCTCAGTCCAGTTTGTAGACCTTGGTCAGGGCCTCCATCTAGTTCTGGTATATCTGTTTCTGATCTTCCATTACCTTCATAAGCGACTTGATAGTGTCCGTCAGGTTCTTGATCTGTATATTGGTATTTATCCCCTTTTCCTGTAACGAATGGTTCAAGGCTGGTACTAGAGGGCGCTCTGCTTTGGCGGCAAGCGCGCGGACCTTTATCGCAACACTGCGATCACGCAGATAGCCATTGATCTCTGTACGTTTAGTCTGCAGCGCTACAGGGACGGAATCGATAACTTCTATTATATCTTCCGTATCGCTGGACCCTGCTCTGAGCTGCCACATGCTCCGTTCGCGCGCATTCGGAGTCTGGATGCGCTCCCGACCTGATTGACGCGTCGGACTCGCTCCCTCTCCCATTCTGCCTCTGCGCAGCTATCCTACTAGTTTCGCCGGAGCGACTAGATGAATGAACGACTAGATGAATGAATGAATGAATGAATGAATGATTGATTGATTTTATCATACACTCTCCCAGCCTCTTTAGGAAGCTATCGAACCGGATGTTGAGCACACATCCGGTGCCGCAGGAGGGCATCGTGTGCTCGGATTGAGCTTAACCGAATACCCTGGTCTCAGGGCCTTCCGCTGCCAACGACGCCGCAGCATCGTCGTCCGCATGGGGCGACGTACCGCCTGTTTCGCTACTATCGCCCCTACCTCCCATATCCCGCCGCTGTTGTGCGGCGGATATTTTCCTGCCAATTATTACTCGCCTCATCACCTTCTAAATCGCGGTTGGCTTGCGGGCGCCCCTGGATGACCAGCCCAGCTGTCACTCATTTACCCGTGAAAAGGTAGATCCTCCCGCCACAGGCGATTTGCCTAGGTCAGGAAAAACCATGCTCGGGTGGTTGTGCCACTACTAGGTTATGCAGACATAGCATGCCGGGGGAGGCAATGAATTAGATTATGCTAGTTATCGTCGGGAAGAAAGGTATTTAGTGTTGCACCGTCTGGTCCGGCTGCGCTGTTGCTAAGGTCAATTGCACTTGAGTGAAGTCGATTGGCAAGTGGACTCCGCTGCATGCGAGATGTTCTCCTACGTCGCTCGTTCAGCCGTTCTGGTCCTCTTGGCAGCCGCCAGCACCACTGTGGGCTCTCCTCCTGTCTCTGTCCGCTCCCCATACGCAGTGAAAGACACGCACCATGTTCCCCGGAAATGGACCAAGGTGGGTGCGGCCCCCTCGGACCACATCATCCATTTGCAGATCGGCCTGAAACAGAGTCAGTTCGACGAGCTTGAGAGACATCTCTATGAAGGTGAGTTCACTGCCTGCACGGTATTGACTCTTTATATACTGACGCCCTTACAGTGTCCGATCCCGCGAATGTGCGATATGGCCAGCATCTGACCGAGCACGAGGTCAACGAGCTAGTTAAGCCTTCTGAGGACGCCCTTAGCCTCGTCCACGGGTGGTTGTATGATCACGGTATAGAAATTTCCTCTTTGAGCTATAGCCCTGCCAAGGACTGGATTAAAGTCTCTCTCCCGGTCAGCGATGTAGAGAGCCTTCTTGACGCCAAGTACTCCATCTTTATACACGAGGAAGGCGGATATATCGTTCGTACACTAGAATGGTCCCTCCCGCAGCATTTACACGAGCATATCGACGTGGTCCAGCCGACAAACTCGTTCTTCTACACTAGAGCGCAGCGAAGCACGCTCAAGACGGACAAAAATCAGACGGACAAAAATCAGAGCGGCTGGAAGCCACCCCAGCCAGTCACCTATTCCAGTAATGCTACTCTCTCCCAGGTATGCAACAAGACTGCTGTAACGCCTCTTTGCCTACGTACACTCTACGGCACCGTCGACTATAAGGTTCAGGCGGCAGGCAAGAACCAGATTGGTCTGAGCGATTTCCTGGACCAATCCAACAACCGATCCGATATAAAGTTGTTCCTGGAAAGCTATCGACCTGAAGCAGTGGCAGCGGCCTACCAATTCCAAGTGGAAGTCATTGCCAATGGCACTAACAACCAGAGCCAGCTTAATGAGACCGAGTTGAGAGCCGGGGCTGATCTCGAGGGCAATCTCGATGCCGAGACGATCCTCGGAATCAGTTGGCCCACGCCACTGACTGCCTTCACCACCGGAGGCGCGGCTCCCTTGAAGCCAGATGACGAGTTGCCTATCCATACCAACGAGCCGTATCTTACATGGGTGCAGTACATGTTGTCGCATCCTAATCCTCCGCAGGTGATCAGCATATCGTATGCTGATTACGAGCAGACAGTGCCGTTCTCCTTTGCTAAGTCTGTCTGTAACAGCTTTGCCCAGCTTGGAGCGCGGGGCGTGTCTCTGCTGTTTGCCAGTGGGGATGGTGGTGTTGGCCCTGATAGGTATGTTTGCTTCCTCTTAACCTCTGTTCTTCGTTTCTCTTCCATTCTCTTATAAATCTTTCTCTTTCATGCAATATTAAATTTTCCTTCCCTCAAAGGCAAATCCCTTACAGAACATTATTCCTATATCCTGATACCCATCACCAGGACCCAAATATTCTCATTACTGCTCCCATGCTAACATCTCCAGTGGCTGCTTCACCAACGATGGGAAGAATACATCCACTTTCCTTCCCCTGTTCCCTTCAACCTGCCCATACATCACCTCCGTCGGCGCAACCATGGATCACTCGCCTGAGATCGTTGCCTTCGACCCCCAACCCATCGACTCCTTCTCCTCCGGCGGCGGCTTCTCATCCTACTTCCCTCGTCCGGCGTATCAAAATGCCGTCATTCCCAAATACGTGTCCTCTCTCAATGGCTCCTTCTCAGGGCTCTTCAACCCACAGGGCCGCGCATATCCCGATATCGCCGCACAGGGTTTCCACTTCATCATAACGTGGAACGGCACTAAGATCTGGATCGACGGGACCAGCGCGTCAACTCCCGCTGCCAGCGCGGTCATCTCCCTTGTCAACGATTTCCTGATCGCGAGAGGCAAGCCCCCGTTAGGATTCCTTAATCCCTGGTTGTATGCCGGAGGCTTCAAGGCGTTTACGGATATCACAATTGGCAGCGCGATCGGCTGTGGCACGGATGGGTTCCCGGCGACAGAGGGCTGGGATGCTGTTACAGGGTGGGGCACACCGGTGAGTTTTCGTGACTGGGAAGTTTTGTTCTGATGTCATATACCCTATCTTGTTATCGGATGAGATGGAATAGAGCCCTAGCTGATAAGTGAATAGTTCTTCCCTGCGATCAAGGAGTTGTTGGACGGGAAAGGGTATTAGGCGAGGAATGAGATATGCCTTCCGTAATGAATGATTTCTTCCTATGCAATTAAGTGTAGGAATATCAAGAAAAGTGTCATCAAAAACCAAATAGGAGATCATGACTGCTAGAAGTTGCCAAATCTGGAAGCCACCCGTATTCGTCCAGAACGGCCGTTTGATTCTGCAGCGTGCCAGTTTAGGATTTCCCAAAAGTCTCAAATTTCCTTGGAGGCACTTTGCGCTCGATCTACCGCTGCAGTGATTTCGGCGATTAGGCCCAGAATGGTTATTGAAAGGCCGGCGGCATCCATATTGAAATGCACAAGGCGAAAGTCAGGTCGTTCACATCCTATAACAGTAGCACATGTGTTATGGCTACAAAGTTGGGCTTCGTGATGCAGTCTATAGGACTTGTAGTTTGAGTTGTGGCCATAAAAAGAGATAAGGTTGCCCTGCGATAGCCCACATATCTCAGCTGAGAGTGGATGTGGCTGGTCTCGAAGCATCACCCGTGAACATTAAGGAAACGTTTGAGAATAATAAAACCCGGCCGGTAATCACATGTATAGTATATACCCGCAAAGTAGAAATAAAAATAATTATAGAAGAATCCCGGTCGTGAAGGGGGTGAAATAGAAACTATGCTTTAGGGCAGGAAATTAAAACCAGAACGTGGAAAATATAACTAGGCTTTGGAGGAGCCTAATTAGCCACCCGAAAGGCGTTAAAATAGCTACTTAATATATGCTTAAACTCAGTTAACGTATACTTAGGCCCTGCTCAGGCAAGCCATGCTCAGGATGCTCGCCCTCTGTTCAGGTCAAAGCGGCCGCTGCCCACATCCCTAGATTAAAACGGAACCAGCGGAAGAAACTACTTTTAATCCATTCGTGCTAATGTCTAAATATTATTTATACTGGGGCTTGACTGTCTTTAAATGTCTTCAGCTTAAATAAGCGCCGCGTATATGGCGTCCGATCTTCTCCTTATCACCCTCCTTCAAGCCCTCGATCTCATCGAACCATGTACACGCATCCTGATAGTTTTCGAATGGGTAGTCCGTTAGAAACACGATCATATCCGCATTTCCAAATTCCTCGATACAATATTTCAGCGTCGGCGTACTGAAGTTGCCTAAAGTTGTAAACTAGATATTCTCGCCGAAGTAGTCTCAAATAGTCCTTTTAACCGGGATGCCTAAAGGCTTCTTGATGTCCTGAAATCAATGGTTGATGTGCCATAAGTCAAAGGGGATACGCTTGCCGAAATGACCGAGAATAACTTGCAGTCTTAGGTTGCGATTAAACACACCGTTAGTTACCATCTCAAGAGGGTGCAATGAGACATCCTGCGCAAATGATTGTAGTGGGCTAACGAGCCACTTTCGATTAACCCATAACGTATTGTATACGACGGCCAGTAGGCTACTTAGGATGTAAATAGAAGGGAACATTGAGCTTGATACAGGTATTCTAGATGATTTCCCAAGGACGGTTATTATAGAAGATTGACGACTGCCTATCAGGGCCAATTTGGATATCATTGACGATTGCACCTTTAAACCCGTAGGGTTAGACTCGTCCTTGATCTGTTTATATACCCAGTCATTGACGAGTTGAGCGACCTTAATCGCCTTCATTGGGTCGGCAATATCTTGGATACTGGGGGTAGTATGCGAAAGAATATGGAGCCGACTCCATGATCATTAGCGTACTTCAATCACCATAATGTCGACATCGGTGATTTCTCGGGCATGCTTGTCGACATCAAGGGCAAAGAAAGTTGCCTACCATCTTGCCTTCTTAGCATACTTTGGAATGTTGAAGTGATCTTTAGGTGTCACTTTTCCGAGCATGATAACGGCTGGAGGCAGGTTAGAGGGGATATCAGAAGGACATGAAAGGTAGAAGGAATTGGTGGCAAGCAAGGGAGGCGGTGAACAATAGGACACACAGCAGCGTTCAGGGAGAAGAATTTGACATCCGTTGGATTTGAGTTGAGAAGCTAAGAGAAGTGGGATGCACAGATCTGACCGTAAATCGGATATGGGATGTCAGAAAGGAGCGTCGCATAGTCGGATATTGGATCTGACAATATGTTGCACAATCCGACCCGATCCGATCCGAGATTGTCTCAATCGCTGACAAGCCCATCATTCCGCGCAGGAACTAGACATTATCAATTGCGAAGGACGATGAAAATCAAGTATGTACATATATTGTACTGGTGATGGATTGTCTGAGTAGACTGATCTGAGGCCCCGAATCCAACTACGAAAGAGTGCTAGCAGTTAAAGACGCTGTGGAATAATAAATCAGAGATTATTGATGGAAGGGCAATAAGTTTATGTCATAATTCTTGATATAAGTTGTCTTCTAGCCTACATTGCGCCTCAAGCGAGCTCTAGTTCTTGGCTTTGTTACAATATAGTTCTTTCTTAATTATACTGTTGTCCACAGCCCGTGGCTAGAACTGAAATCATCCTCGTGCAATGCGACTTCTGGTTAGATTCGTGGCACAAGCATGAGGGCGGCAGCGACGTGCTCAAGCAGCTTTTCACGGACTCTGATTCGACGGTTCTCAGCTCTCTGACACTTGGTTATCCAGTCGTCAATTGATACATTAAGCTCTGAGATGGCTTCCTCCTGCTTAAGCAATGATTCACATGAGAATTGTGCGAGACGTGGAGAGCATAGATATACGTGGATCCGTTCTAGAAGATCGCGGCGTCCTGATGAGAGACTGCGAAGGGTCTTATAAAGGTATTCACATCTTTCATCGAGAATGTGTAATTCCTGTTGCATGTCAGCAAGAGATACACGAATGAAATAGTTGGAGTGGTCTACTTGAGACAATTTGAGAACATCTTTTGAGCTGAGAACGCCAAAGCATTTTGCTTCTCCAATGGCCTGTTTCTTCAACGCCTCAATCTCATCAGCAGACATCAATGAGCTCGCAACTGTAGGCGAACAAGATAGAGGTAGTGTCCTGGATGCTTCATGGTCTTGGCTAACTGGTTGTATAATTGATGCCGAGTGCCTGCACTTTGAAGGGTCCTCTAAGAGGCGCTTCTTTGTTTGGCTTCGACCCACAATAGACTTATCAGTCTCTGATGCTACACGTTGGTTGGGAATGACTAATTCAGTTACAGGCTCCAGGTAACTGTTGGTACAATCTGAAGGAGCAGAGTTTGTCTGGTTTGGACGCGACTTAGTAGAGAATATGGAGGTTGCTAGAGTCTTCGGGGTTTTAGAAGATGTTCGTGATTGTTTAAATGCGGAGCCATTGAGAGCTGGGGAAAGAATAGGCATCCTGGTGCTCTCTGACTGGATACACGTGCCTGGTATCTCGTCACTCATTGACTCTTGCTCCAGAAGTTGTGGCAGTGGAGAAAACGAGGAGACGACGAGATGGCCTAGAGCACCAGGCGGTGGTAGTTGCCTTCGCTGGCGATATTTCACTTGCTTTAGTGTTGCACTATAACTGCTTGTTCGTTCGTGTGATTTGTCGGTGCTATGCATAGCCATCTTAGCAGACCTATCAAACGCCTCTCCAGAGACACCACGAAACATATTCTTGCTGGCTGTGTGCTGCAACCAGCTACTATTTTGCATCTTCTCTAGTCGTTCATGCATTAGCGACCTCCTCGGTACCGTTGCTTATCATTGGATCAGTCATATTTGTATAGAAACTGGTAATTTGCCTCTAAAGTTTAACTTACTAGAGTCAACTGGACCTGCTTGCATTGTGGCCATTGCACTGATCTCAGAAATATATACTTCGGGTCGTCTCATGAGAGATCTGTCATCGTTCTTGAGTATAATAGCGTCTCCCGCATGATACCATTCTCTGTCGAAGTTTCCATATGATTGTCTCGACGAACTACTTCCTGACGCAGGAGTATTTGGTATTTCTATCATATATTGCTTCCTATTTGGCAGGAATACTCGCTTTGTGCGATGCTCTGCAGGTTGGAACGTGCTCTGGACAAAATCATCCTCGTCGGAAGGAGCGTCTAGAATTAGACCATTTGATTTCTAACTATGGTAAGCGGCTGCCTGATAGAATATCAATAATACATACCTTGTTCTTGAGTCTACTCGGGGAGAGATCTTTCGCTGCGAATTCGTCGGAGCATAAACCACTTGAAGTATCAAAGACATGATTCGCTATGTGTTCCATCGTTGTGCAATGGCTGTAACGGTAGCTTGCTCCGTGTACGCAAAGAGAAGATGATGAAATTGCCAAATAAAATACTGGAACAAAGTGACAGATGGGTCTAGAGTCGACTTTGTAATACGACAAGCGTAGTATATCGATCGAACTTAGAGAAAAGAGATGCCTATGTAAACTAGATAGTTGACAGCCGGACCTCTAGTAATAGTCTGGTGGAAGGTAGAGCATGCATCTCTCAACAGGAACTGTCGCTCTTTACCAACTGGGGAATGATATTAGACCTTCCACTCTCCGACCCTAACCCAAGGTATGATATGAGTTTTGTGGTGTTTCCAAAACGCGAAGAGAGGAAGACAGCGTAGGAGCAGCCAGGAGCGACGGGTTCTGCTACGGCATGGTGTCACTCTGAGGCTTTCGACCATTGTGCTGGGGCATTGGCCCAGGCCGGAGCTCGTGGAGCTACAGCGGCTGGAATGTGAATGAATAAGGCACAGGTACTACGTAGCTGTGCGCGCTATGACCATTTCCACCCGTAGGCTGTCTCCTCCCCCGCATCAACGAATCAGTAGCTCCGATCTTGGTTTAAATCTAGCCGACTATCTCCTAGGGTAGCGCTATGATCGCGCGCTTTTGCACGAGCACATGTCGATACCATCAAAACGTTGGCTTGTGATCAGTAACAAAGCGCATTCTATGCCAAATACGATTTAGTGTACTTTGCTCTCCTATTAAAATTACCAAACCAGAAACAATCTCAGGATCCGACCGGAGATGCTCATACTCCTAATCGCGCACTAGATCGGCCGGCAGATGATTCGTGCATGGTTCAACGCAGAAGCTGTAGAACAACAGTAATCGACCTCCAAGCGAACGCCCCCCACCTTCTTTCCCCTCCACCCACAAACAAAACAAACCGGTCTGTTCGGCCTAGATGTCCACGAAAAGCGAATAGGGTGATTGCATACAGAGCCTATTAACACGATAATTTATTTCATCATACAGTCCGCTGAAGATACTCACCCCACATATTGTCTTAATCTCTGATCATCATCTCTTATTTGTCCTCATGACGATGATATCTCCGCGGATCAGTCTCGGGTTTCCAAAACGGATATGTGCCCCTCCGAAACCATAATTCAAGGATTGTGATGAGGAAGATTAATTAAGTCCGCCTTAACGGAATCGCTGGAAAGAGATTTGCCGATAAGTGGGATATACTTAGATGTGAGTGCTCTGCAGTGACTATCCACATTGTTAGCCCCCCCCCCCCCCAAAATTCGCCCAATGATATGTAGAAGTGCTTTAGGTCGCATATTAAAGAGCCGTCAAAGCACATATTTTCACGACGCTGTCCCTTTAGCTTTCACAAACCTTTATACTAATGACAAATTCTTAGTATGTCTTGCCACGACGTCTCCGGCTTCAATACAGTGCTAGTGGCCAATGCCGTCTAGAATCTCCATCTTCTTTCGTCTGCTTCTATTGAATACTTCTGTAAATTCATGTCGCATCTAGATATTGGTGCAGTCATATCTTCAGAGCCTGCGATAATTGATAGCGGCACCTTTATCGCGGCATAGTTTGGTTTTGTTGCTGTAGCGATGTTTGAAGAGGAGACCATTGGCCCAGACTAGACTGTATTCCGCCTGGCTGATTTCTCGGGGAAGCATGATGAAGGGAGCTGGAAGAAGGATCGCGAACAAGCGCCAGTATTTGGGAAGAGTGACTCCACAAAGAGGGGCGAGAGGCATGTAGGAGTGGCTCTGTCCAACAATGCGCACCCCCTGAATTTCATTAAAAGACTATACCAAATTATGACAAAGTATATTTGGAGAAGCAATAAATAGATGAAAAGGCTCGATTTGAAGAGAGCTGTGTCTGTAGGTTTTCGAGATATGCCAGGTCCTGATATCAACAAATCGAACTCGGGATAAATCGGCAAGTTGTGCAATCGACACAACGGGCGATTCTATCCCAGCGGGTTTGTGTGGAACTAGCGTATCACCGAGACACTATCCTCGTGCTCGTACATCCAAGACGGTCAAGCAAGCCTCTTTGATTGTTTCACGATCTTACTCAGTGTCCCCTAGTTACGCTACGTCTGGTCTCATTTGGAATCTTGTCACATTTGTTTTGGCTGCTAGCAAAATCGGGTAAGTTTTATAGTTCATTGTCTCTCTGAATACTCTGTTATATGTGTCCGGCCCTTAGCCTTCCCCAAGCGTCATATAAATACGACTCGAACAGTGTGTCAAAGCATGGACACAACTGAATCGAAGATAGAAGAGGATCGAAGAGCTACTCAACGAATTCAAGCGCCCTCTTTTACGTAGCTCTCTCCCCACTTGGTAAGCTGCGTGTGCCAGGAGCTCAGACATACAACGGTCAGGCGACGAGACGGTCTGGCTTTGGAGTGTGGGGCTGTTCTGGCTAGGCCGAGTAAACTGTTAGAAGACAACCTAGTGGGTTGGGCTCTGTCAAACATATCAGTGTCAGTAATGTCAGGGACAGGCGTTAACCCGGCAATAGGGTTCTGGGAGGGGAGGGGCCGTGCAGCGATGATAGCACAGCTGCCGGGTAAATTGAATTCACACCGCCGTTGCCAAGTAGCCCAACAACCAACGGCAAAGAAATGCCTGTCCTCTCATAAAGAGCAGTGAAACAAGAGCCCAACATTACCTAGGAATATGAGCAGCATATGTCTCATAGACTATGATTCTTCACGTGCATGGACTTGAGCCACGATTCTCCACTCTTAAGACATCCAATTTTGCGGTGTCTTCACCTTACCTTCACATATTGTTCTCACTAGCCCCACCCAGTTGAAACAAATGCTGTATTCAGGATCCCGACATCACAAAGTCATATACACACGCAATACCAACTTTGGATAAAATGAGGCTTGACTGTATTAACATTATTCCTTATATATCTTCTACATTGATCCAGCTTCCGATACCATACAGGTCATCACTGCCAAAACAGAAAGGCCTCTTCAACAATTTCTTCCCCATTTCCTCCAATTTTTGATCCATTATATTAAAAGCACTCGCTTGAAACTAGTAAAGACTTGGCCCTTCGTTATAGAATCGAATATAGCCGCCTCAACTCCACTCAACGCACCTTTTTCACAGGGCCTCTACCAGTTTGACAGGCAGCAATCAGAACTAATTAATTTGTACATAGAGCAAAGAAGCAATTGCAGAATGGATATCGTAGGACAAGTGGAAAGTGAACAGAATGCAAGGTCCTTTCCCTGTAGTTGGGAAACTTGCAACAAGGTATGAGGACAATCTTTGTCGGATAGGGTGGTCTGTTTATATGACGCCGTAGAGCTTTAACCGTAGGTCCGACCTCAAAAGACATTACCGTATACACACCAATGAGCGACCATACTCGTGTATCACTTACGGGTGCTGTAAGAGATTTAATCAAAAGAGTGCTCTCGCTACTCACATTCGGACTCATACCGGCGATAGACCATACAAATGCTTGCATGTAACTTGCGAAAAACGATTCTCTGATGTATGGTACATCTTACTAGACAATTTCTTTGCAGCTTACATTCTCATAGTCATCGACTCTCGCCCGTCATCGTCGTGTCCACACTGGGAAGAGGCCATACATATGTGGTCATGAGGGATGTCCAAGAAGGTCTGATTCATCATTGTTTGGAATTGACTATCCCTAATATCATGTAGTTTCTGCCGTAAAATGGCCATGGTGAAGCATAAACGTTGCTCTCACCAGCACGACATTCATTCCTTAAAGATCGATAATATGGATAGTTCGGAATCCAACAGCGAGTCCCATCCAATACCACAACAGTCACGCCATCTGTATTGGCCAATGAACACGGCGATCCGCTTACAACCTTCTTGGGCAGCAAGTCATAAATTGCACCTGGCATATCCTTTCGCAAATTTCGGCCAACAAATAGAGCAATTTGCTGTCATACAAGCTTTCGATCACAGACACCATTTCTCCGACGGCGATCCAATTATCAATTTGCAAGTCCCGGAAAATAACTCGCTGATGACCCGGTCCGAGCGCCCATCTGCAATTTACTCATATCATCTTGAACTGAGGCAATAGAGGTGCACAGGTCGTAGTCAGGAATCAAGGTGAAACTCAGTGTTATATTAAGTGATGCAGAGACAACTAAAGTAAGAAGAGATTCAGGAGAACTAGAGCCTTTTATGCTCAACACTATACACTCAATTGAGTCACCAAATAGGCTCCCACCTGGTCACCTTATAGGCACCAGTAGGCAGCCTAATAGGCAGATGTGTAGTATGAGTAAATATGCCCGAAGCCCTAGGACCTAGTCAACATATCATATACCAGAATATAATAATTCAAGACTAACCACCTCGAGCACAAATTATTTATACCCCCAGATACATCATTCTACTCTCCGTCAACACTCACAGGAGATTCCACACAACCCCGCTAGATTCTCCCCCGTTTACACAGCGGATCCCACACATGGAGAGCTTTGCTATGACTACTCGACAGCCAAGGCTACAGCATACAGTTTTCGAAACTCGCCCTCTGCCGAGCAAAAATCAGCCGTACAGCTCCAACAAATGTCACATCACCTAACAGGGTCGCAATATAAGTCAGCATCCCTACAAAATTGCCACTTGCAAGATAATGTACCCTTCCAATCATTCATCGAAGTAGCTAGTCAGATGCATTTCGATCCAGTGCAGACATCTTCAGACAGTTATTTGTACAGGGCAGAGATATTTGACCATGCCTCATCACAAATGCAAGCAGGCGTATTGGGAGCCTGTAACCGTCACTTGGAGGCTTCTTAGCGCAGCCACCAAGTGAATACGGCAGCCGACGTCTTTGACTTCACACAGCTGTATCAATACATACCTATACATACTATCTACCTCATATGCCTTTCACAAAGATGGCGGTGAGAATATCGCAAGTCTCATATAAGGATTGAGGATTGACCAGCACAAGGAAACAAGGCTCAAAGTTGCATAGCATAAAGCTTTTCATGTTGCCCGGCACCTTATTATTTAAATGATGGCCAGATTAATGTACTACAAGTCTCTCAAATTCTCTAGCCTATCTTGTACCCACACCGTGCTAGCAGTCCAGGGCATTACCTATCTCAACGTACTTGGTTGCAAAAGGTTCTAGATACACAAGGGATGCTCGCTTCGTGCCGTAAACGATAGATGAGCCACCCTAATTAAGGTACATAATTTATAGACTTACTAGAAGGAATTCCAAGTTGTCCATACCGCTGTCAACGTATGGTTGTAAGTTCGCCTGAGAAATAGTCTGGCCGTCAAGATAGAGACCAGCCCAATCACCAAGAATCGTGGTCAGATTCATGTCTAAACCCCACTGCATCCTTCGAGAACTGCTAAACCATCCGTATTTACATCGCCCCAGGTCGCTCTGTCTCCTGTCCCTCCCCTCTTCTCGCGTCTGACACTTATAAACCGTGCGATTTTGACCTCTGCAAAATGACATATTTCGAAACAGTCTGTAACCCCTCGCTAAGGATCACCCTACTCTTCTATAATAAATTGCATTCGGGTTGATTCCATTCAACATGCTTTGACTAGTCGCCCTAGATAAAGTTTTAGGAGGTTGCCCTTAGCCTCGGTCTATGCGTTCCACGGCATGCTCATACTACCACCTGCCCCATTTAGTCGTATACACTCCTCCTTTTCCTAACATGTCACTTCTATTATAGATTATAATTTCACTTTAGAGGCGCATCAGCCTCACGGCCGAAAGGACCAGAGCGTACTTTTGTACGCCAACCACAAAGCATTTCTCCAACGGGATTGCTCGACAAGGCTCCAAAGACCCTGATTCACCAGCCATACCATGGACACAGTATGGCTGATCCAGTTCAATAGGTGGCCTCGGGAATTAGTGCAGCGAAAAATTGTGCGTCCAGGCCCATGGCTAAAGCCACAATCCGACACGGTACCGCCTCCCAGCCCTGATCAGCTGCCAAGGTGGGTGAAAATCCCAAGCAATGAGGATGTGAGCTGATAGTTCACCGAACTCGAACACCATGCCCCTGTAGCGGCGAGGGATCAATGGCGTCTAAAAGTTGACGGCCGGAAACGAGGTCGGATTACCTAGTAATCGACATGCGTCTGCGAAAGCAAGGTAGGGACATCCACCATGTGAGCGCACCGCATCTGCAGGTACGGCTGTCTTGTATCATCACTCCTCTTAACCAGTTTCTCCAAATACCTTTCATCAAACTCGAGTCTTTAGTACGTATCGTGCTTCTTGCGGTTCGATGTCCTTTTCTCATGCTGCAATTTCCTTCCGCTGTCAGAACGCCCACACAGTTTCCTGCATTGCATTAGGCGGGTTATAGTGTATTCAGTCCCCCTGTTGGTGGTTAGCTTGGCAAAGCTTGATCACTGATGATTGGCGCGGTGCCAAATAAAACTCACGTGACTTATACGAGATGGGCCGATTAAAGATAACCTTTATTGCTTACATCTTACATCTAGATTCTCGAAGTCGGAGCAGCCGAAACACGACATACTTCACTCTCACATAAGCAATCTAGAAAGCTCCAAATCTTCCTAGATCGGGAAAATATTCATATCAATGTTAGGGTTCAGTTAGTATAAAAGTTACTAGCTGAGGATCCGAATTGATCTGTCCTAGCCAGATTTACACGCTCCTAGCTTCTGATACTAAATACGAACATGCCTCGCCTTCAACCTGTCTAGCAGTTACGAGATGGTGCGAATTTAAACTTGTTTCCAGGCCGTGTGCTTATATTTTGGTTAATAGACAACTCGGGACTTCAGCCAATCAGTTGGGACGGCATACCAGCTATGTATAGGTATGTCAAAGCTCGAGACTCTCTTGACAATGATCAAACAAGCCACAAAGATGATGAACCAGTAATCTACACCGCTATAGTTATGTTCCTTCAGCCTTGAATTGAATTGTGCCAATGAACAAAGTAGATCATATCAGCAGGGTCTTTGAGATATCGCCACAATTACTGCAGTCGTGCAGTATTGTAAGCATGCAAATCACCAGCTTCTGTCTATATAAGCGGATTTATATGCCTATAACACAAGCTGCCTCAGGATCTATATCATGAGAGTGGTTTAGAAAAAGGTATATAAGGTCCTCTATTTCCCTGGTTTCTTTTTAATATCCGCACAACTAGAAACTTCGGTATCGACAAAGAATCATAAATAAATTGAAGCGTCCCATCCCTAGCCTACTCAAAATGAAGTTCTCCCTCGAAGCTACCTTTGCAATTAGCACCTTCACTCATCTCGCTTCATGCGTCGCTCTTCCAAGCCCGTCCACGATTTTTGACTCGGCCCTTCCAGCTAACATCCTCTGCGATACACCCGCCCCGAACCTTCCTGGCAACCATCTCCACAGACTTAATGACAAGAGTGCCAATGACAAAAAACATACCGAAAAGCGAGATCTCGAGAAGCGCGACTTCCTCTATGTCAATGTTTGCATGGATGAAGATTACCTTGGATTTTGCCAGGAGCTAGGAACCAATAGTATGATTCACTTTCAAGCTCCAGTTTTAACAGCAGCGCTAACTTGCATGTTCTTTCTAGCGGGTAATTGTTGTTAGTATCTCCAAAGAAGCAGAGGGAAGAAGGCAAAACTAATTATTATTGCAGATAATTTGTACAACGGCTGGGACGATTCGATCTCGTCAATCAAGCTCGATTATTCTTACACCTGCGTCTTCTATAAGTTCGTCGTCCTGTCCTCATATTCATGATTTTCGGCTAACAAGTGGCTTCAAGCGATGTTAACTGTAGCAATGACCAAGGGTTCGTATTTCCTCCTACGATTTATGATATATATCATGCTTATCCGTTTTTTAGGACTTTAACTATTTACGGTCCTTACGATGTAGCGTTTACTGGCGCTTATGGGTTTAATGATAATATTAGCAGCTACTTCTGCTATTGATTACTTTAGTATTCCTATATATATTAGACTTAGGGTTTTTCTTCTATTTAATAGTTTTCCTAAAGTAGAATATATAAGTTATCTATAGCTTTGTTTTAACTTACGTTTGTTAGAATAAATAAATTAGTATTTCTATAGTATTAGACTTGCAATACGTATTTACTATAAGATTGGAGGCAATTTATTACTTTATAATATCATGGGTTTAAAGTAAAGGTAGGAACATTCTTAAATGATAAAATTTCTATTCTTCCTATTACTAAATTTAACTAAATAGTAGAACTATATAGAGTAGAAGTTACTTACTTTTTACTATAAGTATATATTATACATAAAAATGTTAAATTTTAAAGATATTAACATTCTTAGTTGTTTTAGCTTCAATCTGTGTAATCTTGTTTTCGCCTGTTACGACTGGGCTGCCTGCCCTAGCAATGTAGGTTTTAGGGCCGAGACCAGTTGTTGATCTACGCCAGAGATTCTCTAGGAAGCGCATACCTGTTCAGCGGGGTTTATCTTGCTGAATCAGGTGGTCTTCTGAGTCCATAAATGAGAACGAGCCAGTCTTCTAGTAGTTTATGCCCTTGCGCCCACTTTCTGTCGACATTATTGTGAAAACACTTACAAAATAAAGAAGTTGTTGTACGTCTTCTCTACGCACAGCAAGGATCACAGCTAAAGTACCTTGTTCATGAGTTTGTTATATACATTATGGAACTTCCATCCTCGATGCCAACAAGCTAAGGAACGGACCCCAAGGTTTCCTCGCACGAGACTCCTTGCTGAGCGGAGCTCGGAGAGAGGGTGTTTTTTGTTGCCCATGTTAGACGTTCTCCTTGTCTTTAAAGGATATGCGTGTTAAATACAATCTCAGTTATGAGCACAGCCCGTATCATGCTGGAGGCATTCGAAGCGAGCCGATGATTATAGGATTTTCCATGGTGTGGATGTCGGCCAATTAGTTTCGCCTTTCATTTCCCCGACCTCCCCGATCTCCCCGATCTCCGCGATATTACACATGCGCGACCGCATTAGTCTGGAATTCAGTTCTGCAATAGGACTGGAGAATATGCCATAGATTATTTACCCCCCTGGTAAAAGAGGAAACGCACAGAGAGAAGTAAGCTAGGAATCGAGAGACATGAGATCTCGGGTACCTCTCCCTTCATAGAGCGGGCTAAATTCGGCGCTGGCACGACTGTAAATAGCGCCTGATGACCATCACTAACGCCTGTCCATATGTATAGCCGCTTCCAGCCACCACTAATCATAGAAATTAGCAAAACACAAAACACAAATTGCAGTATTCTGGTCTTGTTCCCCGGCATTCCTGTTTCGTCACAAAACCTGTTTGTTCACATGGCTCCTCACGAAATTCCAATCACCGAAAGTATCTCGTTCAAATCCGCAGGGCGCAAGAAGATCGACTCCATTCTTCGGGTTCATGGAACACAAATAGTCGATGGACGTAATGATCCTGTTGTACTCAAGGGCGTATAGTCAATAAAGACCCTGGATCTGAGCAAGTCTTGGCTAATAATTGTAGGCTGGCGTAGGTGGGCACCTGAATATGGAGAATTTTATCACTGGATTTCCAGGACATGAGCATGAACATCGAGCAGCTATGCTAGAGGCACTAGGGCAAGAGAAGTATGATTTCTTCTTCGATAAAGTGAGTATCAGTTTATGGCTCTTTTTCGGATTTTCATCTGATGGTATTTTAATAGTTTCACGACTATTTCTTCACAGATTCAGACGCCAAATTCTTCGCTGCAAGAGGTTTAAATTGTCTAAGGATACCGTTTAACTATCGACACTTCGAGGATGATTTAAATCCAGGTGTTTACAAAGAGTCGGGCTTTCGTATGCTTGATCGCATTGTGAATCGTTGTGCAGCTGAGAACTTGTATACAGTTCTAGACTTGCACGCAGTTCCTGGGGGTCAAAATCAGGACTGGCATTCGGACTCTGGTGTTCACAAAGCAATGTTCTGGCAGTTCAAGGAATTTCAGGACAGAATGATCAACCTGTGGATTGAGATTGCGAGACGGTACAGAGGCAATGTATACGTAAGAATCTTTCAACCTCTTGTTAGGGGTAATATGAAGCTTACAATGCTTACAGGTTGCGGGTTACAACCCGCTCAATGAGCCATCTGATCCTGACCACACAAACCTTCAAGCCTTTTATAAGCGCGTTGAGCAGGCTATTCGATCTGTCGACCCAAACCACATCCTTTTTCTTGATGGCAATATGTATGCTATGGACTTTGAACACTTTAAGGAAATACTCCCCAACACGGTTTATGCTATGCACGACTATAGCACAATGGGATTCCCATCAGGGCGACAGTATGATGGAAGTGCCGCTCAGAATGCACATCTCAAGCGGTCCTTCGAGCGCAAGGTCAAATTTATGCGTGATCATGGAGTGCCAATCTGGAATGGTGAATTTGGTCCTGTTTATGCCTCGACATCTGAGACTGATTACGCTATGACAAATCAATGTCGGTACAACCTTCTACAAAAGCAACTCGAAGTATACCGTGAGACCGATATTTCATGGAGTATCTGGACCTATAAAGACATAGGGATGCAAGGCATGGTATACGTGTCACCGGAAACCCCATATATGAAACTCCTCGCGCCATTCCTTGCAAAAAAGGCCTCTCTCGGGGTCGATTTTTGGGGGCGAGACAACAAAGATGTTAAGCACATATACGATCCATTGTTTGCTCATCTCGACGAGGTAGTTCCAAAGCACTTGCAGAATAAACGATTCCCAAGCCCACTGTGGGAGCTTAAGAGACATGCGGAACGAGTCTTACGTGAGATGCTCCTGAGTGAGTATTTAGGTTTCGAGATGGCAGAGCTTTTTAAAGAGAAGACATTTGACGAGCTGGAAGCTTTGGCCGCTAGCTTTAAACTAGAGAATTGCATCCAGAGGAAAGAATTAAATGAGATCTTGGAGCAGGACTCAAAGCTAGGATAATTTGTTTATACAGACCTACAACCCCGCATGTATTTCGCTGGCGATGCAGAACGAATCTAAATTTTGTAAAGTCCGAGTTAGCCTAAATAAAGCATATCATTACTACTTTAGTATCGCGACAAGTCACACTCTTACTCCTTGCTCGGTGACAATTTCCCTGCCTTACCAACACGAACTCGACTACTTAGCTAACGGCGGGGCTAAGCTTTATTCCTATATCTCTGCCATATCGTGACCTGAAGACATAGTCCCGCACAAGGAGCTTTAGATGACTACGAGAAGTCCGGGTAATATTCAGTATTCGTTGACACAGAGAGCAGATGGATGAGAAAAATAGGGACCTAATGATGAATGATCATTTGGGTGGCTGAGATCAGTCGTAAGGCGTCTCATGGACCACAAGAAAGGCGTCAAAAATTCGTATGTGAAGATCGACACCTTTAATTTACGGTCTTCATAGCATTATCCAGGATGTTGCGTCTATCGCGTGAATCGTTACACTCGTTACCCCAGAACTCCAATAGTTTAATTACAGCATGAACAGCATGTTGCCATCGGTATGGTAACAATGTTTCGACCTGGCCACTTCTTTTTGCAGCAACTAGGACAAGAGCACTTCGCGTACATGAACGCATCATGAGCCATGTGCCATGGTGGCGATACCGAAATCCGGGCTCGTTAGTCCATACCCTGTCGACACATACTTGGAGCCCTTTTCGTACAAATTCATCAAAATTAACGTTTCTGGGGCCTTGAAGATTAATTGCGCTAGACACAAAAGGCCAATAAATAGCCTCATAGGAGTTATAGAGGTGTCCGCAGAGTATGAAACGTAATATGTCATCGCCTGGTTCATGCTGAAGAATATCGACCTCAGGTGGCAGTAGCTGAGACCTTTAAAAGCTCAATGTCAGCTTTCAAACATTATACTTTGATCACAAACATACCATTGCGCAGCTTGCTGTTCAAAAGTAGGCACTAACGCTGCGAGAGCATCAAGATTATTTTGAGCGGGACCTTGACAGTAGGGAGCAATCTGAGTCAAGATTTGCAGCAGGAGACGTCGCAGTGCTATTTCGGCTAAGTAAAAATACCATGCTTGGTCCTCCTTCTCGATGGCTTCCCTAGGTGGGGTAGGAAGGAAATCTGGGTAAGACAATTCCATCGAAGGAAATGCAGGGAGCTCGAGCTCGAGACGAGTTTCACTAAGAAGGGTTTAGTAATGTGTCTAAGTGTGTGAGTAAGCCACGCAAGCTTACAGCTCAGTTTTAAAGCAGGTCCAATAGATACTTTCGTCTGGAGTCCATTCAACTGCACTTCTGTTCACAAAATCTTGCAGTGGGGCCGCGACCAAGTGATCACTTTTGGATAAGCATTTGAGGGTCTGGCAACACGCTAAGGCCTGAACAAATAAGGACCAAGCTGCATAAGGGCGAAGAATAGACATTGCATATACCCCCGAGAAGAAGAAACATTGAGCAGCTAAGATTCCACCCCCATGCGTGATGAGGCTGCCTATCCTCTTTTGCGAGGCATTAAAATAGGCCTCTGCTGCACGACGGTCTGCTGAGAGCTTGGAAATTTCCACCGGGTTTTCTGAGTCCTCTGTAGAAAATGGTGCGGAAATTGCGCCTAATGCACAAACAATTAACTAGCAGTGAATTAATAGGTATTGTGAAGACACAGGAAAGATGCGGAAAACTTACTACTAAACATGAGCGAGCGTCCCACCCTACGCCGTTCAGGGATATTTCTCTGACCCAACTACGAATCTCATCTTCATCTAAAACTGGATTTTTAATATGAACATAACGAAAGAAATTATTGACAAGGTGCGAACACGATTCAAGCTCAAAGTCGATTAAGCTCGATGCTGCAAGTGTGCCAAATGCCAGCGGAGAGGAGGTATCATCGCATGAATTATCGGAACTTGCCATGAGATCTCGAATATCCAGACACGGTCCATACTCCTCTTTCAAGACAGGCCATGATAGAACGGCCTCCACAGTAATAGGTGACTGATTCCCACTTCCTAACACGCAGTTTCTACCAACTTTTGTTGGCGGTGCTTCCTGGCTGCCGTTTTGCCGAGCGTCTGCCGATTCTAGCCATGATCTGTTTCCGACGAGTCTCGCCTCTAAACGATCAATCCTATCTAATATGGCCTGGCCGGATACATCGGGACTGTACGGGTGTTGCGGTCAGGTCTTACGAGCTATAACAAAAGCAGTCTGAGCTGCTCTGCGAGTTGTGATGCACGTACCTTGGTGGAACAACTGAGCCGCTTCTATCACAGGTGGCACCGATGCTCTGACAATAGGAACAGCGAGGCTGCTGATTGTCACATTTTGACTTGCGAGCACGACAAACGCTGCAAGCTGTAGCGTTCTTTTTGCGGGGACGGATGGACTCTTGACCATGTGACAATCGATGTGTGCGCTTCTCCGGGCTTGCTCCGGCGTCCGGTTCTATGTTGGGGCGGGGAGTGGCTGGCAGACTTTCCATTCGGCTGAATTGCTTAGAAAAGGGAGTAGTCCGAGGTCAGACGTATCGACAGAGAAAAGGAGGAAGAGTGCTGCTGAGCAGGGCCAACAAAGAAGAGACGAAATGTTCGGGGAGATCGGGGAGAAGAAATAGACACAGCCTCGCACAGACCACCGGGTAAAAGCATCACAGCGAAACCCTGGTAGCGGGGTGCATACGATCTGAATCAACATTGAAAGTCTATCAATAAGCCTAGATGTCTGGGGTACCCCAAGGCACTAGCCGAAAGTGCGGAGGACATTTGCCTCCATAGTCATGCCGTTTATATATATAGTCTATATATAATACGATATCTCTATGCATATTGCCTTCCATTTCCCTCTCTTCATCTTCATATTTGATTTCTAGCCTTTCCCTCTCAGACAATCCTCAACGCTGCCCTCGACAGATCTTTTGCTCTCCATATCGAGAACAATAGATCATCTTCTTGATCCCACATCATGGAGGACAAATACCAAAACAATATAGGAGCATCGGTAGAGCTACATGAGAATGCTACTACTCAGGACAACCTCAGAGAGCATAATGCGTCTCTTGGAAGCGTCATGCTTGGACACAAGAAAATCGTTTGGTGGACCTTCTTTTTCGCTATGAGTGCAGTGGCATGGTACAGAAACCTCTCTCCGCAATTTCTGCCATGGCATTAATTTATCTAGGGGCTTCGATGCCCAGGTCAATGGTGCGATGTTGTCTGTCCCACAATTTCGTGCAGATTTTGGGTGAGACTTGGCACTCGTCTGCCCTTTTTATACGCTTCTAACGTGAATGCAGTGAGGTATACGGGGATCAACATGTCATCCCGGCAGCCTGGTTGTCGGCTTTTAATCTTGCTTCCTCGGCCACCCAATTTTTCGGCGGATTTATTTGTAGTTACATATCTGATCGATTCGGTCGCCGTCAGGCTATGGGTGTCGGAATTATCTTCTGTATTGGTGGAGTTGCTGGAGAGATGAGTTCAACGAGTCGACCGGCATTTTTAGTGAGCAAACTCGTCCTTGGAATTGCCCTGGGCCACTTCTTGACTATTGGTCCTATGTATTGCTCAGAAGTAAGTATTGTTCCTCTGCTAGTAACTATGCACGTGCTCACCTGTTCTAGCTATCCCCGGTTATTCTTCGTGGGGTTACAACTGCCGGTGTCAACCTGGGCATTGCCTGCGGCCAACTACTCTCAAACGCTTTTGTGAAAGCTTTTGGATCGCGTACCGATCACTGGGCATATCGTGCCCCTTTTGCGTTTCAACTTTTCTTTGTCCGTGAGTACTTCTTCACACATCTACAACATCCCAAGAGCTTACCATATAGTTGTTCTATCTGTCGGGCTTCCATTCGCACCAGAATCGCCATGGTATCTAGTCCGCCAGGATCGACTAGATGAAGCCCGAAAAGTCTTGACCTCACTTTACTCGTCCGAAGAAGAAGTAGATATAAAGCTAGCAGCAATTCAGGAGACTATCCGAGAAGATCGCTTGGCCGATCAATCCCGATATATTGATTGCTTCCGCGGTACAGACCGGACGCGAACGCTTATATCCGTTGGAGCTTTCGCCTGTCAACATTTCACCGGTATAATATTTGTTTTGGGCTATTCAACATACTTCTTCGAGCTTGCTGGTCTCCCAACTGCCGAATCCTTTGATCTCGGCGTTGGTGTCACAGCATGTGGAGTTACTGGAAACATTCTCTCCTGGTTCGTGGTTAACAGCTATGGGAGACGCAAAGTATTTGTGCAAGGAATGATATTCCTTACAATGTTATTGTTTCTCATCGGTATCATGGACGTCGTCCCAACTTCAGGTGCGAAATGGGTACAGTCAGCTTGCACTGTCATTTACGCTTTCGTCTATTTTATGACAATCGGTGCCATGGCTTTTGTCCTTCAGGGTGAAACCTCTTCGCCCGCGCTACGAGCGAAGACTTCTGCTCTATGCACCGCTACGCAGGCAGTTTTTGGCATCGTGATGAATGTCGCCATTCCATACATGGTCAACCCAAACGAGGCTGACTTGAAAGGTAAGGTGGGATTCGTATTCGGAGGACTTTCTCTAATTGCCACAATTGGATCATACTTTTATGTCCCCGAACTCAAGGGCAGGACATTTGATGAGATCAACAGGATGTTTATTGCCAGGGTCCCACCACGGAAAATGGGATCATACGTAATTGAGCCTCGAGAGACGGAGAAAGGTGTGGCCGAATAACTGTATATGTTATCGCGACAAGAGCTATAGAGTTATGTCAGATTATTCGAAATTTAAAATCGGGCCTGGGGACTACTAGCCTGTTTAAGACTACAAAATGTACCATTTACGCAGCTGGTAAGGAGAACGTGAGAGCAATGTTCCAGAACCAAAAATCGCTACAACTTCATTCGCCTTGAATCTTCGCTATCCGCCGACAAAACCCCTGTCCCTCCTTTCCCACCCCACCGCCCAGCGGTACCAATCCAGGCCTGTCACGGCGAAATCCAAAAGCGCTCACACCTCAAACAAGTTTAGATTGATCCTCTCAGACGGAACTGGCGAGGAAAATGATTGGTTACATCTAGGCCCAGGGAAGGGCAGTGCTTGGTACAATGGATTCAGACATACTGAAGGTGAATACAAGGAATGTTTAAGCTCGAAGAAGGCCTGCAGGTGCAACCTAGATGGTTGAACTATGGTAACCTTATTATTTTGCAAGAAACGAAGAGAAGATTTGGATCCCGGAAGGGAGAAGACTTCAAACTATAAAGGCTAAATCTTGAGTAAGTCCCCTCTGATATGACTTCCCAATTGAGCCCTCCACAGCTTGTGCTCGTTCAGGATGAACAGTTCGCCGTTCCTGCCGAAGCAAAAGTTTGCTGCCCCTCCTTCTACAAGAATCCTTCCTAGTAATATACCACCAGGTGACCAAACATTCACGCCATCGCCACATCCGCTATACACGTTGCCATTAGTATCACACTTGATCCCATCTGGAACCCACTTATCTGCGAAGGCAAACAAGCGTCGATTGGTCAAAAACGGCTGACCAGAATAGTGCACGATATCAAATGCGTATCTATCCACAGTTAGCAATACCTCGCGAGGAACATAGTGAAGGAGGCTCACATTGAACTCGCTCTTACCCCATCAGTCGTCCCATCTCCGTGAATATAGTCTGTATCCGTCACATACACGATCTTCTCATCCGGACTGAAACAAATCCCATTGCACCTCCCAAATCCATCAGCGACCGCCCTGATACTACCGCCATTCTCCACATCCCACCGATAGACCTGATTCGGGCTAGTCGCCGGAGGTCTAATTCCTTGTTCCGAGCCGTACATTGGGTCCGTGAACCACACTGAGCCGTCGCTGTGTACGACAACATCGTTCAGTGAATTAAAGGGCCGGCCATAAAAGGATGTCAGCAGGAATGAGGACCGGTACGGCGGCTGAGTCTCCATGAAGGCAAGTCCCGATGGAGCCTTCATATCGCCTTGCGCGCAGAACAGTATGCCGTTCTTGTAGTTGACCCCTCCATTTGCCATCGGAACGCTCTCGGGAAATACCTCTTCGCATCGTATAGGGTCATTGCCGGGGAGCGTAACCTTGGAGATTTGAATTTTCTTAGTGGGTGGTGACAATGGGTCAACATATTGATTACTGGTTATAAAGAGACTGTTTTCCGACGGGATGAAGACACCAGCCTCGTGGGCAAAGGGGTATTCCTTATTTTCCAGTAGGACATCGAGTTTCGGCGAATGTCCTAAGATGGCCTTGAAATCCTCGTGGTATATTGTGAACGACGACATTTTTGTGTGGTAAGTATGGCTTTTGCCGTGACGCATAGCCGACCCTCCGTCAGACAATATATTGATGTACTTTGTGTAAGTACTTCCCGTGTTTTGAGGGTCACGGGCGGGCCTAACACAAATCGGGAGTGGGTTTCAAAATCCTGTCCATCGAGGGACTTGATTCACCTCATAATACAGCCTGGGATATTACTTTGTCCTGTCATCGAAACAACCTCCGGTATATACCATGAACACACCCAGTATTAACTACCAATACCAAATATTTCCTTGCTTCATCGTCTATACATCGGCGTAGAGCCCGGGCCTCGAACATTCGGCCCTACAAGACCCATCAGACCCCGTCAAACACCGAGAATACCCCCGTTGTGGCTTCTATGCGGGATTGTCGGCTGGATTTGAATCGTTCAAACACCGACACTTGCTCGAGGATACAAACAGTGTTCACCACATCCCCAGCCCTTCCCCAGGTTCCCCAAACCCTTCCCCAGTGCTTGCTTGGTCAACTTGTTGGTTTTATCCCGCCTGGGCGGAGTTGGTTCATTCGCCGACGCGGGGAAATCCCAGATGTAGCTAGCGCCTTGATTACCTGAGGATGTCTATATAATTTTAAAGCTTGCTTTTTCCAATCCTCAAGCTGAAAAGCTGAATCTCTCCCCCCGAGATACTCCAGATTATTTTGAAGAAACATCCGACACCATGTACGAGCTGACGGGTCGTCCCTTATTGATCACTGTCAGTGTTCTGACTTCGCTGGGCTTCCTCCTCATCGGTTTTGACAATGGGTTGATGGGTGGCTTGGGTTCGTGCAGTAGCCTCTCTTCTAAATGGTGAACAGCTGAATTAATGATCATTTAGTCAATGGCCAAGCATTCAATGACACGTTTGGCAATCCAGGCGCTACCATGATTGGTGTGATCGTTGCGATCTACGAGGGTAAGTCTTCCTGCGAGCCTCGTCGGCCATCTCCTCTCTGACAATAGGCAGTTGGATGTTTCTTCGGTTCTCTCGCCACAGCAGCGTTCGGTGAGCAGATTGGTCGTCGCAAGAGCATTGCAATTGGTTGCGTCACTATGATCATTGGTGCTATTCTCCAAGCAACTTCATATGGCAGAGTACAGATGATTATCGCTAGAATCGTCAGTGGAATGGGAATGGGAGCTATCAACTCGACCGTTCCTGTCCTACAGGCCGAGTTCAGTCCAAAGGCTACTCGTGGGATTTGTGGGTAGCTGCATATTATATTTACTACTGAATTACTAACTGGCTCAAGATGTCTGCGCCCAACTATCAACGCTCAACTTTGGTATCTTCTTCGTATACTGGATAGACTACGCCTTTTCAACACATGTCAGCAGTTACGCCTGGCGAATACCCGTCATACTGCAATGCTTATTCATCGTTCCAATGCTGTTCATTCTCTGGGTCATTCCTGAGTCTCCCAGGTGGCTCGCAGCACACGACAGGCCAAACGAGTGTTTCGATGTCTTGCGGAGGCTTGGTAGTAATGAAGACGAAGCCGTTGTCCAGCGTCTCCATGGAGAGATTCTTCGGACAGTGGCGTATGAGGCCTCCATTGGTGCAGGATCATGGAAGCACATCTTCCAGAGCGACCGCATCAAGAGCCGAAGAAGAGTATTAATTGCCTGTGCTATCCAAAGTTTCCAGCAGCTCGGTGGAATCAATGCAATTATCTACTACTCTGGAACGCTGTTTGAGAAGAGCATCGGATTTGATCCCCACATGTCGTCCTTGATGTCCGGTTTCCTCCAAACCTGGTTCTTCGTCGCCTCTTTCATCCCCTGGTTTCTGATTGATCGCATCGGTCGTCGACCATTGGTGAGTTTTAATTAGAGATGATGGTGACCAATCTGTTGCTAAGCTCTTATTAGCTCCTTTCCATGATCAGCGTTATGGCAGCCGTTATGGCAATCCAAGCTGCTCTGATCTATCAGGTCGAGCATGCTACCGCCATAGCTACATCCGCAGGCATCGGTGCCGCAGCTATGCTCTTCGTCTTTCAAGGAGCTTTCACTATTGGCTTTCAAGCAACCGTATGGGTCTATCCGTAAGCGTACCTTCCAGCCATCGCCTCCACTAAGACTGACTTATTTCAGATCAGAGATCCTCCCCCTTCGATTTCGTCAGCGCGGCTCTTCCATTTCTACAGTAAGTAGAATCTCTCGACCTGTTAACAACCACTCACTCACTGCTGTACAGGCTTCCAATTGGATATTCAACTATATGATTGTCCAGATAACACCGATCTCCATCAGCAACATAGGCTGGAGGACCTATATTATTTTCGCTGTCTTGAACGCTTGTTGGGTCCCTATCATTTACTTATTTTTCCCTGAGACCAAAGGCCTAGAGCTTGAGGCTGTGGACGCTCTATTCTCGGGCGATGCGCTGGTGGAGCCGTTTGAGTTTGAAAAGGGGGATGGCGATATTGATGTCCGGGTTGAGCAAGTTGTTGGCAAGGATCAAGCCAGAGTGTGATACTTTAATCCATGGTGTGCCCTCTATGTGGCCATATCACCACTTCGATAAGACCGTAGATAGAAACTGCAGCTTCTCATCTAATTATGATTTAATAATCAGTTCACGGTAGCGGATATCTACAAGTTGGTGATATTTATTACCGGCGTGAGCTTGGCCGGTATCTTAAATTTACTCTTCCGCACCTTATCCCATTATCTCTCAGGTCAATTATCAGAGCAAAAGGTTTTAGGGACTACCCTCTCTCTCCATTCGTTCAATAGAAACTCTACAGCAGGTACGGGGGATGGGGCAGCATACTTCGTCGCACATGATTACACCGCGTAGACGACCATGACAGAAAATAATATTAAAGTCCACTGACAAAGTTACGAGAAAAGCAAAAATACATGCAGGTAAACCACACATGACTTTGTTCAAGCTATTCATGCGCAACGCCTTCAAAAGCCGATAGTACTGCAACGGCCCGTCCCGGCCTTTGCCACGTAGCACGACTGAAACCTTTGCCCTGCTCCAGTCATCAAAATACATGTAACTTTAACTTTCAAGGTCACTTCCTGTAGTACGTTCTCTTCTCTTCTTTAGAAGATGGTGATCCCGCCTCCTCATTCAGTTGTGTCTCCTACAAATGACCCTGCAGAAATTTACACTTCCAGTCCGACACCGACGGGATATTCTATCATTTGTTCCGTATCAACCACTGGCGGGCAGGTAGATCCCGTTGCCAATCACATTAGGGCATATCGGGCATGTCTCAACTGTCGGATTCGAAAGAGCAAGTGTGTTTTAGAGAGGGGAAGTGTGGTAAGTGTGCGCTGTCTTGGACCCTTATTTTCAAGATGATTGTCCAAGCTGCAGAGCAATCATACCATAGCTAAACATTATCATAGCCGTGTCGAAGGTGTCGACGAGAGGCACGAGATTGTGTCTTGGGCGGGAACCGTCGAGGGGGCCGACGAGTGCGACGGCGGCGTACAGTCGAAGATGATGCCACATCAAGCGGCACAGGGACTATTCAAGCTCCAACTCTCCCGATTAACACCGGCCAGCAGCCTTCTTTACCGCTGTCTATAGGGTGTCCGAATGAAACTTCGCTAGTGTCAAGTCATGCGTGGCATAATCTAAATCTCTCGAGCATGACGGAGTCTGCAACCTTCTCAAGGGACAGAGAGCTAGCAGACCATGCAAACATCGAATCTCCAAATCTGCAGAATCCTTCGGATGCACTCGATATATTAGCAAATGTAGCAGAGAAAGAGTGCCTAGATGGACAGCAACAAGGCGAGCATGCAGATCAGTCGAGACATGCACCAGGGACGCAGAAGCCGAGCGCTCCGAAGACGGATGACCAACTATATTACAAGCCCGTCCAAGACGGCCTCATGACTTCGCAGATGGTATATCGTTTGTTCTCGATGTATGTCTTTAACTCATTTCGCATTGCAAACTAATCACAGTATAGCTATGGCGAGCTATTCCATCCATACTTCCCCATCACACCCCGCGAGACCTTGGATCAGGCAAGACTCCCTTGGGTGTCACGTTATGAGCCGCATTTATTCGCAGCGATACTCACCATCGCATCAAAGGATAATGAGCAAGTTCATCGAGTTTGCTACGATCATATGCAGCAGCTCATCTCTATGGTCATGGCTGGGTCGAGTGCAACGGTAGAAGCGGTAGAAGCTTTGTTGCTCTTATCTCAGTGGGTATCTCACCGTCCACAGACCGGACTTCGAGTTGGTCGAGGGGAAGAAGATAGAGTGGCCTGGATGTACATCGGGACGGCGCTGAGGCTTGGATATTTCCTCGGGATTGATCAGGCATCTTTCAAGAGCGATAGTCAAGAGGATATGGCCATGCTAAATCGAAAGCGGCTTGCGTGGTTAGCTTGTTATATATGCGACAGACAGGTTTCAGTGCGCCTTGGGAAGGGATTTTGGGCTCGAGGTCCTGGTCCATTGTCAGGGCTGAAGTCTGATGACTTCCCCTCCCTGCAACCCCAATCACTAAATGAGGACAACTGGGCCCTCATTTTCCAGGCAAATATTGAGCTGACCCAGATCTTTTCAAATGCTCATGATATTCTGTACTCGTTAAAAGAGGACGGTGTGAAGGAAATGCTGGAGGGTCGATATGCAAAATATTTGGACGATTTTCGTACGGCCATCAGAAGCTGGAATAATGTCTGGGGCATGCTAATATGTAAAGTCATTTGCTGTTTATCTCTTGTGCTTAAACTAACAACTTTTAGGTTCTGCTCCTTTGAAGGCAAGTCTACTATTAACGTATGACTACCTTCGTCTCTATGTAAACGCATTTGCGTATCAGGCCACTCTATCACGCGCTTTGATATTTGAGAGTGACACGAAGCTTCCTCCTAATTGGCCACTTCCTTTAATTAACCCATCTTCACCAGATGCAAGATTCATCTATGAAGCAATCGACGCAGCTAAGTCGCTCCTCTCAACCTTTAACAATTTCATCGAACCTAAAACTCTTCGACATATGCCATCATCGTATTACCTCTTTATAATATACAGCGCGGTATTTCTTTACAAGGCCAAATCTATCACAGCAATGGCGTATGAAGAACAAACCGGCATCGGCTACATGATCGATCAGACGATTAACCGATTGCAAATGGCTTCTACAGGAAAGAACCACATGGGTTCCCGATATGCCCGACTGCTCCAACTCCTTTGGCGCAAGATACCAACACCTGCCGATTATCATAAAGCGTTACAGTCCGGGCCCATGGAAGACAGCCTCAAACAACTGGATCCAGTTGCCTCGTCTCCCTCACCCTGGTTTGATCAGAGCCAGGGCAGTGTTGGAGAGGTAAGCTTTGTGCCGAGTGACACATTCAGTTGGTTAGACCTAGGAGCGACATGGAGTTTTGCAACACAAAACAATAATATGAATGAAAGCCTCCTGGATGATGATATGGTCGATACGGGGCCGAACCTTCTGGATACGACACTACTGTCGGATTATTCCAATTTAGAGGGGGATAGCTCGAATCTGGTTTTCTGAAGAGCGCTCGTCACGAACTCGAAGATCTATGCTAGAGGTTGGTTCCTCATTCATGATCTCCTATGCTATTCGAATCCGACAAGTGCCGATCAGGATGGCACCACAGCATCCAAAAGGGATAATCTTAGTAATATTCGCACCACATGCAGCTGAAAATGGTAATTGATATGCGGCGGTGCGAATCTTAGTTATCTGTTGTGGTGCCAATATAATACGACCCGATTGACAGGTGTGTCGACTACGTAAGCAGGAATACTGTCAACCACTTGCACTCACGTGATATTATGTTATCAGAATCATGTATTTAAAGCCACCCTTCTTGTCTAGTTTTACACTCCTCAATCGAGTCAACTTCCCCCACATCTCAGGTTGACAGGTACTGTGTTTGTAGCGCTCGCCCCGGGAGCAGCTAGTTCCCTCTTCTTGATCGCTAATCGAGATCGCAAAAGCTGATTCAAATCCACCGAGGTTCCAGCATATGCCAGGCAATTTCCTACATCATACCAACAGGAAGGGTGAAATTTAACTCCCCTCACTATCAAGCAACTTTAGATAAGAGCCGATCTCGGCATTCCGGGATCAGAGTCGTCAAGACCACGACCACGACGTTAATACCTGTACACAAAGATTGGGAGCACTAAAACTGAAGAACGGCGACAATCCTCACAGCTTAGATATCTTTTTCACATAATCCTTGCAATATGACGAGAAAACTCCATGTTGCGGTGCTGGAATGCGACACCCCCGTTGACGCTGTCAAGGAACGGTACGGATCCTACGGCCATCTGTTTGAGAGGCTTCTGAAGGAAGGCTTGAAGGGACTGGGCCAAGGTGCAAGCAATGTGGAGCTCGAAGTCAGCAAATGGCACGTCGTAAATAAAGAAGAATACCCAAACCCAAAGAATGTTGATGCTCTTCTCTTGACAGGGAGCAGTATGTCTGGCCCTTCTAGGCTATAGAGATTTCCACTGACACTGAAAAGAGCACAATGCATTCGAGAACGACCCATGGATTGTCAGCTTGACAAATTATGTTCAAGATGTGATCCAGCAACACCAGAAGGCAGTGGTAGGTATCTGCTTTGGACACCAGATCTTGGCGCGTGCGTTGGGTGCGAAGGTCGGGAGAAACACGGAAGGGTGGGAAATCTCAGTCAATAATATCAACTTGACAGACACAGGCAGAGAACTGTTTGGAAAGGATACGCTGGTGCGTGGCAGTTTATTCTATCGAATATACATTACTGACATGCGATTCCAGTCTTTACATCAAATGCACCGCGACATCGTCTGCGAGCTCCCAAAAGATTGCATCAATCTCGGCTATAGCCCTGTATGCGGGATTCAGGGATTTTACAGGCCGAAACGAATCTTGACTGTGCAGGCACATCCAGAGTTCAATGATTTTATCGTATCCAAAATCCTGGAGCTGCGGCACGAACAGAAGATCTTCGATGACGATCTGTTCAAAGATGGAATGTCTCGTGCGGGGTTGGCGCACGATGGCGCAGTTGTTGCGGCAGCAATTATAAGATTTCTCTTAGAAATATAGATGGTATATCATGGACAATGTACGAAGTAATTATAGACTATTTGACAAGATTATAGTCTTGGAATGCTGCGTGTTTCGTGTGGGGCACAAGGCCTGCCCATGAGCCCTAAACGGTCGGCTTTTCTTCGGCATCCGAATACGCCGTATTCAGTGCGTTATACGGAGAATTCATGCGGGTAGAGCTCAGAGCCTCAGGAGATTATGGTAGTCGCAGGTGTGCTGTTGGCTACATTTGCCGTGATTTTCATATTAGCCTTGTCGGGCATATCCTACCCTCAGCCGTTCCAATGCGACGAATAGACAGTGGCGGCCGGCAGCTTGCGATACAGGCGTTAATACTAAAACAAGACATTATTCCCTCAATTGGTATCGCTTTCTATGGAGCATTCTTGTTCATTGGGATAAGTCGGATGGCTGCAGTTCCCGCTAGTGTTGCTCCAGCTCTCTTCAACCTGTTTGAACACTTCAAGAGCATCAGACATACATATGACAACGAGTCCCTCCATATAGATCTAGGATACGAAGTCTATAAGGGCCAAACTAATTTGACAACTGATTTGAATATCTGGAAAGTGTTAGATGCCACGTGCCCTGCTAGACTTTTACTCTGAACAGAAGTGCGACCGAAGTTACGTAGGGTCCGTTTCGCTGCTCCACCGACTGGGACTCTACGATAGCAAGCACCAAAACTGGAAGAATTTGCGACGAATGAGTGCCCATATGATGGATTAAGATCACTTAGCTGAAGTATAAATACCGGGCAAATTTAGTTTGGATGATTGAGACGCATATTCGTCGTGCCTAGTACATGTAATAGAAGATATTTCAGTACTTCGCCATATGTGAGGCAAACACATAGACCTGACCAGGCAATAATGCAATTGATTTGGAGATGCTTGAACATGCCTTGTATTAATATCCTGTATGCCGTCACAATCCGGTAATCCCATGTCAGCACGCAAGATAGAAATACGCGTATTGACGTATTGGCGTATTAGAGCAATGGCATCCGTACGGTATACGCGCGTCCACCAATAACAATGCATCTGGTTTCAGAGAAAGGGCTTTGACTTGTCTCGAACGAACTGAATGTATAAATGGTTTTATCATGACGAGCAATAGAATATAAGTATCTCAAGTCTTACCTATTTTCATTTGCCCTCTACCGTACAACTTCAGACTTTTCCACATCTGCGACAAACTGGAAATGCCACAACTTCTCCCTCTCAAATCCGGTTACTACGTTTGGAAGTATGTTCCCAGCATACCCGCTTCTGTAATTAGCGCCGTGATCTGGCTCGGACTTCTCGGATGGCGAACGTGTAGGAGACGGACCTGGTTCTGCTCTGCTTTCGTAGTAGGGTGTTTTAGTGCGTCTTCCCATAAATTCTTATATGCTTCGCTTTGATTTTACTGATTCCTCTCAGTGGAATTCGTTGGCTACTGCGCTCGCGCCAGTGCAGCCAACAAAACGGACAGGCTTATGCCTTATATAATCCAAGGCGCCTTTATCCTCCTTCCGCCTGCTCTTTTCGCTGCCACCATCTACATGTGCTTAGGTCGAATCATTTTACTTGTTGGAGGAAGCCATCTCTCGATCATAAAACCGCAACTGCTCACGCGAATTTTTGTCGGTGGTGATGTGTTCTCATTCTTACTACAGGGTGGTTCATCTGGCCTGACTGTCATGGCGTCTAAAAACCCGACACTCGGCAAACTCGGGAATTGGATGGTCATCGTTGGACTTGGTATTCAATTAATCTCCTTCACCATTTTCGGCCTCACCGGCATGCTCTTCCACAGGCGACTGCGCAACAGCCCAACTCCGCAATCATACCAAGTTGACCAATCCTGGATCAAAACTATGTACATGCTATATGGCGTTAGCATGTTGATCATTGTGAGGTCGATATTTAGGATTGTCGAGTACGTGATGGGGACAGATGGATATCCATTGACTCACGAGTGGACACTCTATATGTTTGACACTGTTCCAATGCTAGTCGCATCGTGGTTATTCTATTTGCGATACCCAGACAACATTGTATCAGAGAAGGTTTCGGGTATTCCACTTCTGGGCTAAGGTAAATGACTGAGAAGCAGATTCATGTCAAAGAAGAAGTATTTGGACGTGGGAAGAGGAAGCGGAGAAAATATTCCATTTAACGGATAGGCAAAATAGAAGTGTATTATATAGAATATGTTCAATAAACGGCGCAAGGCTGTATTTTAAACTCATCTTATAGTTAGAAATGCCCTCTCTGGAAGATTTATGTCTAGTGTAGGAGAGAGTAGGAAGGAATATGAATATGAGAAGAGATTAAGAAGTCATTCGGTCTTCTGCGAGCTACACGTAGTCGCGGATCCTACCACATAGATCCCCCTGGAGGCACCGCAATGCTACACTCAGGTGGCGGGATTTCTGTATGCCAATCAATTGTTTGTCTAGCTGCAAGCGTCTCATCTCCAACTGTTAAGGCTACTGACGAATGCATTGCCTCCTGAAAAGCGGCCAGCCATTGGCAGAATAAGCAAAGACCAGATTGACAGAAACGAATTTCTACCAGCCAACTCGGCGCAAACACCTCCCCGCCTCCTTCAGACCTGTATCATAAATAAATATAGGCGAAATCACTGTGTAAAACAAAATACCCATTAAAATTTCAAGTCTATCCTCTAAATCTACTATTTTCATTATCTATGTCTATGGCCTCACTTTGCTGGTATCATTGGCTGGCTCTCGTACTAAGGGTCTCGATGAGCTTAACAGTCTCTGGTTAATTAATCCGGACATCCTGGACACAACTAAATTAAAATTCTATGCGAAGAGAAAGCTGTATTGATTTTCGAGAAAAAATGAAGCTGAGTACAACATGATTGAAACGGATTTGCTAGACTCGTTCTCTAGTGGAATTATTGTGCACGACGGTCTTGAATAACAGTCCATCAAGGCAGCAGGCCGAGTCGTGGCGAATACATCTCGAGAACCGTCCCTCCAACAGATCCATTGGACAGATCAAGTCCTTCCACTTTCATCTCAGCCCTAGAAAGAGTAGCGATAACCCTAATCCTAACATCCTATGTTGACCTCATCACAGCCAAGAGCCCCGCACGCGATGTAGCCGGAGAAAATAGAAGTGTCCTGGTAGTAATTTATATATCCGCTTGACTTCGAGACAAATAAGCATTGACCATAGTCGTTTGCCCAGCAAACATGGGCACTATTGTAAATAACTTCGTATCTGTGTAGTGATGGATAGTTTTCAGACAATATTGTTCCACTGCACGCGGAAACTTCGCCTAACAGCTCGTTCTTTGCACTCCATGCTTTTATTGTGGTAGCACAGGCATAGTGAAAGAGTAATGGGTAAAAAAGGATAGTTTGCAACATTTTTATGTAGTTTGATTTGTATTTTAATTATTTTTTGGGAGGGAAAAAGGTACAGGAGGGCAATATATACTTGGTGCAAAATGTGGCGAGATTACTACCAGACCGGCAGACTAGCTAATTACATCTTGTGACAGCCAATCGTCAATGCGCTAAAGCATGAGCCCTGGCGCGGGAATCTATGCCAAGCTGAATCTTTTCTAGACTCCTATGCATATAGTCGGAGTATGCTAAATATAGCAGCCCACGGCCTAATTTTTCCGATCAGCTGGAATTTGCCGGAAATAATTTATTACTCGGCTGGACCTTTTTTAGATTCTTATGCATATAGTCGGACTGAGCCAAAATAGTACCCGTACTTTTTCGATCATGTGAGGGTTCGAGCCAAGGTATGTATTGGTTCTAAATGCAGGACGTAGCGCAAGGAATCAGAGGCACGGGAGATTCTCGCGCTTTTAAAGAAATTGGATAGTAGTCCTTTAGAGGTCAGATTGAGTAGCTAGTATAACAAGTCAAAGTGATGCAGTATTGTAATAAATACACATAATATCACGATAGAATGAAATATGGCATTAAAAAAGCCCAGCTATATCCCGTCCAATGCCTGAATCTCAAAGCCTACCAAAACTCAACTCTATTTTAGAATATATCCAAAGATGGGGGGTCAGACACCCCCAACCCCCCCGAGACTAACCCTAACCAATCCTAACCACTAACTCCAAACATTTGTATTGAAAAGTGCCTTACACTTCGAGATTTAGTCTGTAACGGAGTTGACGCTCTATTTCCATTCTAAACCTGGAACTAAATATCATTGGTTATTCTCCTAGCAAGGTATTGACGGACTTAACTATATCTAGTCATTGAGTCTAAACATCCCGCTCACAGGCAAAGGGAAGCCATTTTTGCAACGACTGTATCCCCAATGTCTTCTTTTTGAGTCGATAAATAGGCTGAGCTTCAAGTAGCTTGGCAAAAATATGCCACATATATTGAACTAAAGTATATATTTTCTACACCTCAACGAGGTTCGAAACCTTGAAATTCAACCACGATGCATAATAGTTATTTACATATACTATAAAACGTATTTTATAAGTCTGAAGTCTAAGGTAAGTTAAAATCCACTCGGCCGTACTTCCCACCTGGGCAAAAGCTTATTCTACAGCCACACCTAATGGTGATAAACCGTGGCACAGCACATATCACGTCATCACATTATTTTGCAAAGAGTGTCCTTTATAGCGTAACAGAGTCCTTCTAATATATATAAAGGGGCCGCATCCGAGCTCTAAGATGTCACCACTATACAGGAAACCATCCTGCTATGTGGCTGCTGTAGCGTGCAATAGCCATTTTGCATAATAATTGCCAAGCCGATTAAGCGAATGGCGCAGCCACTCTCTATATAGGCAGATACATAGGCAGATGGCTCCCAGCCCAACCTTCCAACTCCGTCTTGCTACCCAAGGGTCGTTCTGCTCAACTACCCAGCGCACATTATCATTTGCAATGGCCCGAACAAAACAAAATGCCCGCCCGTCAACAGGTGGCAAGGCCCCTCGGAAATTTCTCGCCGCCCTGTAAGACCTATATTTTTGCAACTAGCTACCCCTTTTAACTGACGTACATTTACCTAGCTGTGGCCGGAGAAAGCGTGTATGCTATAAGAGTGAGTTTGGAAAACGACACATTCCAACATCAAGAAATGGACGACATTCTCAGCGCCCAAAGTCTCACAACCAGGATACAGCTTCCTCAAATATAATAGCAAACTTCAAACGCCCTAAAGACTTCCCACACTTCGTCAAATTTCCTTACGAAATTCAATATAAGATATGGAATATGTTAGCCGAGGAACCACGCGTTGTTGCTATTAACACTAAAACCAACGGCGGGCTCTATTCATCCATCCCACCAATTCTGCACGTGTGCTCTGAATCTCGAGCCGTGGGTCTAAAGCACTATACTCTCAGCTTTGGACCACAACGATTCGATCAACAGTGGACCGACACTCCTGGGCATAGGATAAATGTGCTGCCGCCGAAAGTCTATTTCAACTTTGAGCGCGACACGTTATATTTCCGGGAGAAGTGGAACAAGAACGTTCAGGGAGCCTGGTGTTGTCTCCGGCAATTTAGTAATTTGGTAAATAAAAGCGACTTACAAAGAGTGAGGAAGGTGGGACTGGATGTTAATGCTAGGGTATGCTCGTTGAAAACGAGTGGTGACACATGCCACCCTGCTAACTTTGCTCATTGGGATTCGCTTGAGGCTCTATACCTTGGTTATGAAGATGTGAGGCTAGGAAGTGATTGTCCGATTACTTTTAGCGCGTTAGAGAGTAAGGATTGTGAAGGTTTTATGCAGAGATATATGTCGAATCCTTGTTGGAGAAGTATGCAGAAGTTGCCGCAGGATATCGAAGCTGTTGAAGCCGTTAAGCACTTGAGAAATGAAGTGCCAACTATGTGTCACGGGATATGGGAGAAGCCAGATTGCTTTCTTAAGAAGCTTGAACTGGTGAGCGTTAAGCATTTGTAGATCTCCAGAAGAAAAAGGTAAATTTCTGTATTTATCGTCTCTCTCTGCTATGTATAATACCATTTCTATATTCATCTACCCCAACACATAGCTAAAATACTACATTACTATCACTGCCCACGCCTGCCTTCTGCTAGCAATGCTAGATAAGTGCGGCATTATTTGTAGAATACCTGAACCGTCGTGAATATTTCCCATTTTGTTTTCTCGTACAAGCTGTTAATAATGAATGAAAGCTTCACAATCTTGTTTAGTACTATAAAGGTGAAATAGGTACTGTACTTGTAAACTTGAGTGCGAGGCGTAGGATTCGCAAGAATATGACAAGTAGCAGCTGCCAGGCACCTTGGAGTATGGCTAGGCAGTGGTGCACAGCTGCACATGTCTGGAAATGGACCCCTTTAAAAAATAATTAACTAAAAATCCTCGTCCGGAGAAATTCGGCTTATCGGCTCCTTATTCTCTGTGTCTTTAAAACTCAAGAACCCTATTTATTCTTGATGCGAGCTTCTTGCTGCGGTCCCAAATTTTGAAGACAGGCAAATGGTTATAATAGATTAGAGGCGATGTTGGTTACACCTGTTGTCCGGGACTTTTCTAGGAAATCGTTACCGAGAATGCTGTCATCCGGTGATCCCACATTTGTACTCAACGCTGCAGAGTGTAGCATAGTGTCTCTAACTGTGAGAATGTTTGCTAGTGCTGGACTGGAGAATTTGTTGTAAAACTGGAGATTTATCCCTTCTCTTCGACTATAGTGGTTGATTCCTCCTCCACTTCTAGAGGCCCCGGAACGAGGGTAATTCTCGAGAAAGTGTCATGCGTCTTCTGCTGTAAGATTTGAAATTTAATACCAGCTCCACCGCGGAAAGAGGACAGGTACTATACAAATTGGCTGAGAATATCTCGAGGTCCAACTTGCATTAACTGAAGAGTGGGCGAAACTGAGGGCTGGCATAAGAGGATGTCGGCGAGCGAATTCGCGACCTCAAATAATTTCATCTCCTTCGAATAAGTTAGGAGGAGGTTTACGATAGCGTAAAGAGTGATTTTGAGTATAGAACATACCATCCCAAGACCATGTGCTTCGATAATAGGCATAGGAAATGTGTTTAGACATGACACAACTCGTCGCGCAATGCTATCGGGGAGGGACAGACTGAGGCCTTCGTCCGCTGGGTTGATCATCAATTCAACATAAAAGAGCGACTGTTTCCATAGGACGACCCTCATCCACTGTTGTGTAATAAAAAAATCCGCCTTCTGTAAATTACTGCAGTGTTGCGGAAGTTCTAGAATCTCTCGCAAGCGCATGTGCATAGCGACGTAAAATTCTTCGGATTGCCCCAATCTGACGCTGTCCATGGCCGCTCCAAAGTCCCGGAACAAATTGGACATGTCAACAAAAGCGGTCAGAATAGCGGGGTTCTCGTCTATCTCAAGTCCTGGGAGGGTCGAATCAAGTTGTAATATCCTGGGCAGCTCAAACCGAGTTGTGTGACCCCTATCATAATACTTTAGCAACGAAAGCTCGGAGAAACGACCATGGTCCGCGTACCTCTCCGTAATGAATAATAGCCATGCTATTCTAAGCTGCAGTTGTGCATCCTGATTGCAGAGAAAAAGATAATGCTCCGCCTTGTCAAGCCCAAGTAGCTGTGCAAAAGTAATGGCTTCACGAAGCAGCAGCGTCGCTTTGTTTATTTGTCCTCGGTTTGCTACGGCTATATGTAGGAAGAAGGATGATAGGAGAATACTAATTGACGGTCTTTCTTGATAGTCTATCGTATGTCTTGCTCTCTCCGATTCAAGTGCCATCTTCGAGCTATCGACAGCCAATAGTCCTGAACTACCTTCGGGGAGAACGTTGAGTTGGGCCATAGTCACTGCGCACAGTGACGTTGCGAGAGAATATGCCTCAGTATCATTTGAGTCTTCCAGCCGTAATAATAAGCCATCTGTGTTGACTACGGGCCATATGGGATATAACTCTTGCTGATATACATCAAGGTATCGTCTAATAAGAGTGATTGGGATGATTGAAGTTGTGTGAGGCCTCTGAGGTAAAAGGGAGGGAACATTCACGGTAGCAGGTTCGTCGTTTGGGATAGAAAGGCTCCCGGTATCTCTACCTGGTCCTTGCCGTCTACCCTCCAGTGCCCTAGCTAGAAGTTTCTTTCTCGCCCATGGACCCTTGGGGCCGGATTTTGAGTGTCTGCGGACAGTCACGCAAGTAATGGAGAGCGTTTTACAACGCTGGCAAGGGAATTGCCGGTCGCATCTGGACTTCCGAGCAGCACATGGGTCACAAGCTCGATTTCTGTGCATTAGGATTAGCTTCTCGACCTTCAGGTTGCAAAGAAATAAAGCTACAAAGTCCTATCTGATGCGAAAACGGAACCTCGGGGTCTAGACGAAGCAATTCACAAGAGCGACGAGCAGCGGAGTGGTCCAGCGATGGCGCCATCGCTAAGTCCCCGCTCATCTCCACTCCAAATTCCGAATGTAAGAAATCTTCCCCGCGGACTTGTCAGTCACGAATAAAAAGGTTAGCTCAGGGGCGACTCAGGTGTTACTCACCAATATGATAAGCCTCCCACTAATGTGGGGAATATGCGACTAAGAAATCTTTCCTATAAGTGAAAATCTTTCCGCGCTGTATGATACCCGTATAAGCGCAATAACCATCTCTCATAGATACAATGCGCGTTCAATTGCTTTGGTCACGCCATTTCCGGCCTGTCCACACTGGTAGTGTCGGTGATGCTTAAAAGAGATGAAGGAGAGGCCCCAGAGCCATACCCCATCTGCCAGTTGTGACACCACATTCTCCAACTCCTATCGAAAAGCAGTTGATGAAATTATTGACGTCCGAAACCTCAAAATGTTCCTCTCGCTGTTGAAACGAAATCGCTTCTTTCAGCACTTTACCTTACGACTAGGCTTCTCCGTGGGGCTGATAGCATTATCTACCCTCAACTATGGATTCGATAACCAGGGGATCGCAACGAGTCAAGCTATGATTCCTTACAAGAAACAGTTTGGGAATATAACCCTAAAACAAAGACTTATGCTATACCGTCGTACTTCTTATCTCTTCTAAATAGCCTCAACTTCATCGGGTTCGGTTTTGGTATGTGGAGTCGAACTACTTACAAGACCCCAGTTGATTGAGAGTCAAGATTAACCCTATAATTCAAGGGCTCTATATCGGAAGCATTATCAGTGCCCGTTATGGTCGAAGGATGGCCATGTTCTGTATGTCGCTTTGGGCCATGATGTCCGCAACGGTTCTTGTCACCGCAACCAGGAAGGAGCAAGTGCTTGCTGGACGCATCCTGAATTACGCATATATAGGTATGGAGCTTGCGACCTGTCCACCATTTCAGGCCGAGATTGTTCCTGCGCCGATAAGGGGCTTCGCAGTTGGAACATACCAGACAAGTTTATTACTCGGAGGAATCATTATCAACAGCGTCTGCCGCGGTACGAGTACACTCACTACAAATGCAGCGTGGCGAATTCCCCTTGGACTGTTCTATATCGTTCCAACAATAGTGGCTTCGTGTGTCTGGTTCATTCCTGAATCTCCCAGGTGGCTATTATTGAAGGATCGAGAGCAGGAAGCCCGCGAATCCCTTCAAAGACTCCATGGCTCGAATGCATCCTATAATGTAGACGAAGATCTTGCGTTGCTAAAGCTCTCACTTCTGAACGAACAAAATAAAGGAAAATATATGGACTTGTTCAGGGGCTCGAATCTCAAACGAACGCTGATTGCCATGGGGGTCAACTTTTTCATCCAAGCAACAGGCTCTCCATTTACCGCTGCCTACGGCACGCTCTTTGTCCAGTCAATCGGTTCCTTCAATGCATTTAACTATGCCATCATGAGCTCCTGCCTTAACTTTTTCTGCTGCTTGGTAGCGATCTCGATAACGGACAAAGTGGGCCGTCGCCCGCTCCTGATGATTGGGTCATTCCTCCAGAGTATCTGGCTTTTTACGATGGGCGGTATTGGAACTATAACATCTCCTAGCCTTTCTCAGAAGCAGGTCATTGTTGGAGCCACGGCTCTGTCATCGGCTAGTCTTTGCTTTAGCTGGGACCCGGTAAATTACATTCTTACGACGGAGCTTCCGGCGTCGAGGCTTCGTGATAAGACGCAACGAGTTGCCTCGATAGTGAACATTGTCACCAAGTGAGTCTTGAAATACATTCCTTTATGTTATTGATGCCGTTTCGAGGAGATCTTCTTACATATATGCAAACAGTTTTCTCTTCTCTTTCTTCACACCTTATCTCCTCAACGCGCCTTATGCAGACTTGGGGTCAAAGGTCGGCTTCATATTTGGAGCTTTTGCAGTTTGCTCCTTCGCTTTTGCTTTCTTCTGTGTCCCAGAAATGAAAGGTAAATCACTGGAGGATATCAACCAGCTTTTCGAAAATCGTGTATCCATTATGCAGTTTGGCAAAACAAGTTTAACAAAGTGTGATGTAAATGCGGAAGGTACAACTTTGGAGTTTAAGGAAGGAAAGAGGGAAGCTGCAACATCAGAGGTAGAACAGGTAAGTACAGTCACAGTTAAGTGATATCCTGCCCTAGCTCCTTACGTGACCTAGTTGACTTTTATAGTGAAGTAGATTCAACAGAAGCCCTTGACCCCTGAGTTGGAGAACTATTGTCACATTCTTATATCGTTGTGTAGAATTTGAAAGATGGTGTCTTCTCAATCACGGTCATTAGTTTCGTACAGAACAAACTGAGTTTACTTCAAAAGAGGGATAAATGTGTGAAAATTGACCAAGCTTAATTTCAAACTTTTGCCGTGGCGCATCCTATAAGTCAGCGTAGACATAGAGATCGTAACAAAAGACACAAATCGCCTGATCCCACGCTTCCGGCCAAATAATCTTCACTCCTGCTTTGCAGGCCAGATTCAATCTATAGATGAGAGCGTAGCTGGCCTAGAGACATCAAAATCCAGCCTGTCGGGAATCTTTAGCCCGGCATCGATATGACCCTGCATCTCCAATAATGATACGCCGTCCCTAAACAGCCATGCATCCTTCGTTAGCCGTTGCCATTCTTCAAGCTGCGCACGGAAGTCGAGGACTAGCTCTCTATACACAGGAACCAGTGCCAAATTCACAACTTCTGCAGGGTCCTCTTCAAGGTCGTACAACTCTTCGGCTGGGCGACTGATGTACGCTTTCAAGGCACGGCCGCCGATCATGACCGGGTCACTGGAGTTCCGGATACCCTCCCATGACAAGGAGGCATAGATGTCAGTTGAGAAGGGAAAGTCAAGTTTCCAGGCAATGTTACGGTGGTATTTATATCGAACGGTGCGGATGAATCGTGTAGGGTAATAGTTTGTAATTTCGTGAAACGTGTGAGAACCAAAAACTCGCAGCCAACTATCCTGTAAAGAAGACTTATTGAGGATAGGGAGGATGGAGCGACCAAGGCGCTTGGGCGCGGAGGTTTGCGTTGTGGCCCCGCCGGCCCAGTCGAGGAAGGTAGGAAGAATATCGATGAAGGATACCAAGTTCGGATTTCTCACTCCTGGTACCCCTTGTGGACAACGGATAATGAGCGGGAGCTTGACACCGGCATCGTACAAAGTGGTTTTGGAGTTCAAGAACGGTGGACCGTTGTCGCTCAAAAAGACAATCAGAGTGTCGTTGTCGAGACCAGCTCCTCTCAGGGCATCCATGACCAGGCCCAGGCCTCTATCCACACGACTTATTGAGCGATAATACTCCGCCAGCTCATGTCGCACTTCGGGTATGTCGTTGAGGAAATGAGGTACCAGGACATCGGCCGGATCGTAAGTAGGGTCTGCTCCCGACACCTCATGATCACTATTACCGAAGCCTCCACGTGTAGAATCGCGATGGGGATCCATGTACGCGACAGTTAGAAAGAATGGTCTGGTATCTTCTTTGGCGGCCTGGAAGAAGGACGCCACTTGCTCAGCAATCCAGTCTACATTCCGTCTCGGACTTTCGACTCGAACTTCCCATGGATAGACATGATCGGGGCCAACATGGACTTTCCCAATGATACCTGTACGGTATCCACGATCCCGTAACAATTTGGGTGCAGTCTCGACATGGTCGAAGGTCATGAAATGGTGGCTATTATGATTTAGCCCATACTGTCCGTTCTCGTGTGTATGCAGACCGGTGTATATTACCGACCGGCTCCCACTACACGATGCCGTACTCGTAAATGCATTGTCGAAGAGAGAACCTTGAGCTGCTAGACAATCGATGTTTGGAGTGCGTATGGAGGGCGCGCCGTAACAGCCAAGGGACTTACCCAAATCATCGGCGATGACGAGATGGATGTTCTTTTTCGAGAGCATGGCAGGGAGGATTATTCGTCAGGGGAGTTATTGGGGTAAAATTGAGGAAAGAGGAGGAAGCAGTTGGAAAAAACGCAGGTGGGTAGCTAGCCTTTCATCTTCTAGTATAATTAAACCTTCCATGGCTGCTCTCTTTCTTTGGGACGGACTCGGAATTGCATGCGTGCGGAAAGATTTGCGGAGAGATTTTTCGAATTTTAAAATAGCGTCACGCCAGACCAAATTAACTAGTGGGTCATATCTGGATATTTCACATCACAGATCAACGCATCTCATTGGTATTAGATCCTTTAGATCCTACCCTTATATTTAAATCGCTCTCCCATACAAAATATAGGTTGCTCCACAAGTAGTCGACACACAATCTTATCATCACGATCTGTAATAAGCCACAAAGTCAGTTTCGTGACTCCATCACAATAACCAACATTGCAATCCATAAAACTGTAAACCTGCTTTAGATAATTGCAGTTAAATATATGCTCTTTACATCACCCACTAGGTCCCGTTCAATTAACCTTCAAGCTTGAGATAATGGAGTATGCTATCCGCAAAATATGGCAATGGGCGTGGTATGTTTTCTGCATAGGAACTCAACAAGTAAAAGATTAAAATTTACTAGAGCGACTCTAACTGTCCAAAAAAGCTACTCCAGATAGTAGCGGGGATTGTATTAGCCCAATTCCAAGTGTACCAAACTCAAACAAGGCAGGTTGTACCGGTTATTGCAAAACAAGTCTCACTCCCATTTATAGACAGGAAGTACCAGTCATGGACGGATCCTGCCAAGCTTCTAAGACCTGTAATGTTTCTAAAGCCCAGTCGGTGACAGTCACGAACTCGTATACCATATGCTGGAGTCAATATTACACCAGAAGCTGAAGGTGGAGCACCAGCTAAATACGTGCTTAGTCATGCCCAGGTCGACAGCACCAGACAGATGGGCTGTGATATTTTAGCGCTTATTAGCGTGCATACCTGTTCAAGAATAGCTTCGGATCGCGTATAGACGCCATTATGAGGCGCCAGCTCGTGCAAATATCCAAAGTTCAGCCTTCTACACCGCCTCTCGTAGGGAAGCCGCTTAACATTCTGGCATCTGGATGTGGATTCTTCACCGAAGCCAGCTTGAACAAAGCTTTTCATTAACCTCGGCACCATGAACCATCTCTTACAGCGCGCCAAGCCTTTCATGGATAATCGTAACCCTAACTTGTGCTCTGTGTGTGGTCCATTGTTCACCGGCCGACGAAAGGACAAAGATCTCGGTGTTCCAGCAACGGAGTTGCTTCCTCAAACCGTCCAACAACTCGAGCACACTGCCTCCCACGGCTGTGACCTGTGTCGCTTGCGCTGGAGTCAGCTAAAGCCAGAGGAGCGTACCGATTTGGGTAATTGTGACAAGATCACATATGGTTTCTGGCAGAGTCGAATTGGTGATGGAGTTGTCTTTGAATACTGGTTGGATACGTGGGAAGGTGGTCTGAAGCCCCGAGTATCTCGATCAGTAAAACTGAAGAAGCATTCGGGTAGATCTCATAGTCTCATTTCCAAGCTTTCAGGCTGAGCTAACAACTATGTCAGAGGTTCTTATGCCAGAAATTGGGAACTTGTATGCGGGCGCCTCCACCAGTAGCTGTGAGGCTTTAGCCACTGCGCGGCAATGGATAAGCGACTGTGATCAGAAGCACACTCAGTGCCAACGCTGGATCCGTCCTGACCCGACTTTCCTCCCAACACGACTCATCAAGATAGGCGCGAATCCCTCAGATCATCCTCGCATTTGCGATGGAGCGAGTCTTCCGGCGGGGACACAATATATGGTTTTGTCCCATTGCTGGGGTGGCGAAGTCCCTCTGCAGCTCAAACAGAACAATGTGACGCAATTCCAGATTGCCATAACTGCGGAGTTACCGAAGACGTTCTCTGATGCGATTGATCTTGCAAGATCACTTGGCAAGCAATATATATGGATTGACAGTCTGTGCATTGTCCAAGATTCTACAGAAGATTGGCAAAGAGAGGCACGCCTCATGGAACGCATATACGAGAATGCTTGGTGTTCGGCAGCTGCAACAATGGCGAGGAATAGTTCGGAAGGTCTCTTCTCAGCAAGAGATCCTATCAACGTTCGACCGGTGGCCGTAGAAGCATTCTGGCATTCGATTCGTTCGGAAACATACGTGGTATGGGATGTAGATGTATTACAAACACATATCGATGATGCACCACTTATGCACCGAGGCTGGGTAGTCCAGGAACGGACCTTGGCACCACGCATACTTCACTTTGCGCATGGCGAAATTTTATGGGAGTGTTGCTCATTACGTGCTTGTGAGACATTCCCTCATGGAGTACCGGACAACAAATCCTATAAGCCGAGCATGGAAGTCAAGCATTTTCAGACCGAGATGATACCGTACACAACCCCTGTCTTGCAGCTCTTCCGTCTGTGGCAGGCTCACGTCGACATGTACTCGGAATGTGGTTTGACCAAGCCAAATAAAGACAAGTTGATTGCCATTTCTGGTGTTGCACGCAAGATTGGAACGCCTGATGACTATGCAGCTGGCTTATGGAAAAGCGTTATAATTCAACAACTACGTTGGGCTACAGGCGACAACTGTTCCAGGCCAACCACCTGGAGAGCCCCTTCCTGGTCATGGGCATCAATTGATGGCAAAGTCTACGCAGCCATTCCGAATGAGTCGTACCTTGAGAGGGACTACCAAGTAGTATGCATAATACATGAGGTTGATATTGAACCTGCAACTGCTGATCCATTTGGCCCTATACTTCAGGGGGCATCGCTCAAGCTTGAAGCACCATTGCTTAAGGCCACAATTTCGATCACAAAAAATCAGTATGGGTACCCAATACATTGGATAAATAACATTACCGGCCAGGTGAATCTCGATGTTCGTCCTGTCCAAGCAGGGGAAATAGTGTTCTGTATGCCCCTAACCATTCTTACTCGACAAGGGTCAGAAACCATCTACGGCTTAGTGATCGAGCCCACAGACAGGAGAGGGCAGTTTGAGCGTTGTGGGACGTTCTTTATGGCAGCCATGAACGTATTCGATCAATGGGCAGCGAATGCAAGTCACGCATTCAGTGAGACCATCAATAGCGACGCAGTAGGACTTCCATTAGAAGATATCGTGGGACCGAATTGGAAGCGATATTCCATCACACTCATTTGACTCTGACACAGGTTAGGCTTAGCACTAACGATTGCTATAGCTGTCTCTCTAAACAATTCACACCTACGCTACTCTGCACCTAGTTGCACTTAACCGCTGAAATACGACTTATTAACACTAAAACTCTTGAATTCAAAGAAGTAGTTAGTTAACTAACTTAATTACCCAAGTATTACAGCGCCTTTCACTCGGGTCGACATGACACCATGAGAAATGTCCTTCGGCTGGTCAGCGGGCGACATAGCCGCAGCCCTGAGTATTAGTCATCAAGTTAGCTTCAGACTGTAGTCACTAAATTTACAGAGGACAATCGCTAAATTTATAGGGCATACGCACTATAAACTCTATACTTACACTTATTTATACTCATTTATCTACCTAATCGCAGACTAGAAATATTAATTTTTATTATCATATACTATAATAAAGACTACTAGAACTAGACTATATTATAGCTAAAATTAATATATATTACTATTGAAATTATACAATAATATTATAAAAGCTTATAGTATATCATCACTGAAGTTATAGTGTACTATCACTAAAGTTATAGTAGTCTATCACTAATATAACTACACTAACGTACTTCATAAGCGAGCGGCGCATATATGCGAGTAGCGCACTCCTCATTAACACCACTAATTCAAATCAATATGGCTCCACTATACAACGCTCAATTGGCTCAAAAAGAGGGTCGCATTGCTCTAGCAGTCCAGGCTTACAAAGCTAATCAATTTTTAAGCAAGAGAGCTTGCGCAAACGCGTACGATATTCCAGAATCAATACTCCAAAGACGTGTCAAAGGCATCAACATGCAATGTGATTCAGTACCAGTCAACCGGAAACTTACGACTTCAGAGGAATCATCTCTTATCCAGTAGATACTATCTATAGATGAACGCGGTCTACCACCTAGACATGATTCTGTACAACAAATAGCGAATCTACTCCTCAAGAAACGATCTGCTTTAGACCAAGATAATCCTCCTGTTGTCGGTAAACTCTGGATATATAACTTTGTACGGCAGTATACAACTTTAAAGTCAAAATATAATCGGAAATATGACTACCAACGGGCAAAATACAAAGATCCAGCCCTTATTCAACCATGGTTTGATCTTGTACGGAATATAATTGCAAAGTATGGAATTATGGAAGAGGATATTTATAATTTTGATGAGACAGGATTTCAAATAGGAGTCATTTCAACAGCTAAGGTTATAACTGGAGCAGAGAGGTCTAATAGACCTAAGTCAAAGCAGCCTGGAAATCGAGAATGGGTCACGGTTATTGACTGTATTGGGTCAAGTGGATAGGCTTTACCACCAGTGATTATTTTTGAGGGTAAGCTCCATCAAAATACTTGGTATTTTGAGTCAGAGCTGCCTCGAGACTAGGCAATTGGTCTAAGTGAGAATGGCTGGACAGACGATAGATTAGGCCTTATATAGCTTGAGCGTATATTTGAAAGGCAGACTGCATCATGTACGAAGGGTGTATACCGACTCCTAATCATTGATAGCTATAGCAGCCATATAATACCAGAATTTGACCTATTCTGCAAGGAGCATTCAATCATTTCACTCTGTATACCGCTACATTCATTACACTTGTTGCAGCCACTTGATGTCGGCTGCTTTGCTGTCTTAAAGCGATCGTATAGACGGCAGATTGAGGGGTATATACATACCGGAGTCAATCATATTGACAAGCAAGACTTCTTGATGGTATACTATACTGCCTATATGGAGTCCATGAGTCTGGCTAATATTCAGAGCAGTTTTGTAGCTACAGGACTACTTCCGTACGACCCTGAAAGGGTGCTCTTAAAGCTAACTCAATTCAAGATACCTACCCCTCCCTCGTCAAGTCATGCAGCTGCTCCTCAGTCAGGGCCCTGGACAATTAAGACACCTCATGATACTACTCAACTCGACCTTCAAGCTAAGGCAATTAAGGCAGCCTGCCTGCCAACTCCGACTAATCAAGCATTGAATCAATTAGTTAAGGGCTGTCAATTAGCCATGAATAGTGCTGTCCTTCTAGCAGAGGAGAATAGGCAACTACAACATGAAAATAAGAGGCAGAAGAAGAAGAGGGCAAAGAAGAAGACCTATATAGCTACTAGAGGGATTGTGACTATTCAAGAGGGGATTGATTTATGTCAGGCAGCTGGACAAGGGCCAAAAGGGCTACAAGGTGGGGCAGCAAACCAAGAGGCTAATATACCACTATGTGCACCATATATATGTAGTCTATGCAGATCTTTATTACATACAGCCCGTATATGTCCAGTAAAGCAGGTTTCTAATTAGGGTAGTTTATTAGGGTTTAATTAATTAATTGGTTGTTGTATTAGCTGTAAAAGTCCTGAAATCAAGGAGGAGTGCGCCACTCGCATATATACGCCGCTCGCTTATGAAGTACGTTAAACGCAACTTGATGACTAATGCTTGCACCACATGCAGCCGTAAAGGGTAATTGATATGCGGTGGTGCGAGTTTTAGTCAGCCAAGGTGGCCGTTTGTAACACAAGCCTGAGTGTAAGGGCCGCCCGCCCTAACACGAGCCGTACGAATGATCCTGCAACTTGAAGCTTTCTCAAAACTTCTACTTAAATTATGCCATCCCCTCTTGTCAACAACCCGCCATTGCGCTGATCTAGCAACCCTTATTTTCTTACCCGATCATTCTCATGTCCAGTGGCGAGGCTTATACGCCCTCGTTGGAGTGGTTTCCGCACGAAATCGTTAGTTGCCATCATGTTAACCCAAATGGACCCTGTTTGGCCATGCTCATGCGCTGTTAGATTCTTGAAATATGCTGGTATCTAACACCCATCGGCTATGAACCGGAACCATTTCGTCATGAGATACGCACAAGCAGAGGCACCAGTCTCTGCAATCTGCTTCGTTGTAGCAAAAGAATGCAGCAAATTGTGACGCCGCTACTGTATACACATATTGTAGATCCCGGGAGTCTCATGGGGCCATCGTTGCTCCTCCGTACCGTCCTGGAGAACCCCGGCCTTGCCCAGCTGGTAAAGTCGTTTTCTGTCTGTCAGGCTCGCAAATACTGGGTTTTTCCAAGCGCCAATTTTAGACCCGTCGCTCAGTTTGGATACCACCCGAATGGTAGCCTGCGTTTGGTATCACGCTGGTGGCCAGAAGTGAAAGACTCTATCCAGCCTACCATCGACACGGCCACCGTAAGTCTCAACCTGGCATACTACGCATATCCAACAAGGCCAGATGAAAGGTTTTCTTCTCGTTGGTCACGCGCGATTTCGGATTCCGCGTATTCTAAAGCCTGGGATGCCACGATTGCGCTGCTGCTATGCCTTCTCCCCAGTTTAGAAACTTTGCGCTTGCGGTCTGCGAACGACAATAGGCAGCACCAGAGCGATGGAATTAAAGGTTTCCAGTTCATCCTGCGGGTTTTGCGATCCTTGAAAATCTCCGACGAACGCATTATTCTACCAAAACTGCACACTGTACACCTCAGATTTCTTGACTGCGTACTCCGCAAACGCCTTCACCGCAGCTTGCTCAAGTCTATAGCCCCGTTAAACTCCATCCACTATGAGTTGCTACAGGTCCTTGACACATGGAAATCAGGCTCTCACATGTGTCGAGAAGTTGATCTGACTCCTCGTTTCATCCGAGCTCGTCTTTTATCGGGCTTAGAGCATAGTGTGGAAGATCTTTCAGTTGTTGCTCGGCCTAATAATAGTAGACTTCACTTCAGGGAGGAAACAAGCCAAGATGCGAATTCTTATGGCATCGGATCCCTGGGCGACTATAAAAAGCTGAAAATCCTCACGATGAGTGCCAGGATTTTAATCGGCATCCCAACAGTGCCAGCCCACCTTCCCTGGAGATCATCCTTTGAGGATATGATGCGGGGCTCTGATTACACCCTAGAACAGGAACATCGGTTTTATCATGGCCTTCCAGGTAAACTTGAGGTACTGCACATCGTAGACTGCCCCAACGCAGTGTACGGCTGCGTAAAGCGCTTCCTCCAGTCTTCATTTATCCCTCCAACCCTTAATCGAATCGAAATATCATATACCCACCCGAGAGACGATGAGAGTGCAGTAGTTGCGATGAGCCAATGGTTGAATAACAAAGAATCTAGGTGGTGCGGGAAGTTTTCTGGGGAAGCTTTTGCGACTAAGTCGCATCTGCAAGATCTGGCTTCAAAAATGGGAATAGTTCTAATCCAGCGTATTGATAAGGATTACAGATGGGAACAGATTAATCGCCGGGGAGTGGGATCCTTGGTCGAAAAGTAATGCCAACTTTCTAGTAGATTTGCTACATAATCTTGCACATGGCATTAATCCACGTATTAGAGCGATCAAATATTCTATTGACCGGTAGCGGCCTCAAGCACTATCTCTACCACCGGTGACGTTAAAATCAATTCTGTAATTTTGGATTGGACGACATCTTGCTCGTGCACATAGCTAAACCAAATGTCACCGATCCGATCCCAGACATCCCTCAAGCTCTCAACATCTAAGTTTTCTCAGTAGGCAGAAGAGGCGTATTTCCTACGTCTACTAGTGCCGACCTACAAACTCCTCGAACTCCTCCTTGACATGCTCCTGAAACTTCGAATTGTAGGAAACATCTGCAATCCCGGAATATCCGGGTTCCACTTGATAGGCCTCGTCCTGCGGCGAATAATTAGCCGCAGCGAAGCATAACCAATAATGCTGAAGCCAAACGCCATAGGAATAAGCCAATAGAGAGGTGTGAGGCTCCGGGAGGTCTTAAAGACCACTTCAACACCTGGGGTGTAGATGACGAAGGTAGCTAGGGATGCTCCGGCAAGGATGCAATAGAAGGTAGCTCGGTTGGCGAACATGTATTTCCCGAACGGGAGCTTGAGACGGGTCTTGCAGGCGAACAAGTTGAACATTTGCATGGTCATGATAGACCAGTAATACATAGATTGTGCTTCAGCCAGAATATCAACTTGAGTTGGTCCGTTGATACCTTTGTATGGCACAGCGTCGTTCATGAAATAATTCGTCGGAGAATGGTTGCCCTTTTGCATAATATGTGCATCGTAAGGAGTAATGCCGCGTCTATTCATGACAATAAAGAATGCTGTCAAAGAACCAATAGCTTCAATCACCCCGATCTCAAGATAGGCCCAGGAGAGGAGCGGCCCATCGACCAAAACTTCAGCTCCAGTGTTTTCGAACTTGTCGGCCCAGTACTGCTTCGTGAACCATTGCCGTACTTGGTAGATATATTTTTGGATTCTGCTTTGGTTCTCGGAAGGAACAACAAGCCCCGCCTCTTCATCGAAACGAGATTGTGTACGGCGTAAAGCTTGAGCGCGGAAGATGTTGCAGGTCTCAAGCGTGACTGGCTTCCGAGGAGGCAACTTCATCAAGCCTTCCTCAGTTTCCGGTGGGTCCCAAGCAAAGGACAGCGCAGCAATAAGTTCGAAGCCAAGATCAATTACCAGAATCAGGATTGCCGATAGAGGAAGTGGGATGGGGACGATGACATAGAGCAAGTTGGGGACAACCTCGGGAAATATGTGGGAAATGGTATACTGAATGGACTTTTTGAGGTTGATGAAGATGAGACGACCTTCTTCAATACCACGAACGATGCTCGCGAAATTGTCGTCTAACAAAATCATGGAAGCGGCCTCCTTAGAGACATCCGAGCCAGACATATTCATTGCAATGCCCAAATCAGCCTTCTTAAGGGCGGGAGAGTCATTCACGCCGTCCCCAGTGACGCCTACAATGTGTCCCATACTGTTTTAATGTAAGGAAATGACCACATGGACAAGGCAAAAGGGCAGCATACCTTTGGGCACGGCGGACAATCTCCAATTTGTGCTTAGGGGAGGTACGGGCAAAGATGATTTCATCCTTCCAAAAGATATTGTCCCACTCCGAGTCAGTCAAGGAATCGATTTGTTCACCGTGCACCACAATGGCATGGAATTCGTTCTCGCCAATTTCTTCGATGGGCTTGCCTCTCCGCTTGGCTACCATGGCTTTGGTATCGCTAAGCGTCAAGTTGATCTTACGACCAATGGCTTCGGCAGTTCTGGATGATCTCAGAGTCAGTGTTACCCAATGGGAATTCGATTGTGCCGCGACTCGTGAGAAGTTCAGACGTAGAGACAGAACTCGAAAAATATGCCTACAAGGGATGATCACCAGTGACCATAATCACTTTAATACCGGCAGCACGACATTTCCCAATGGCTTCGCGGACACCATGCTTGGGAGGATCTTGAAGAGACGCAAGGCCAACAAAGATGAAATCTTTTACAGGATAATTCTTGGTTTTCTTGTCGAACACGAAGTCCTCGGGATATTTGTCACCGGGCAATAACATTTCAGCAAAGCCTAAGACACGATGTCCGCGACTCGCCATATGCTCATAGGTTTCATCATAGGCCATCTTGTGCATTTCTGTTAATTTAGCTGACTCGCCGTTCAGTCCGGTGAGAATGTGGCTGCAGAGATTCCAAACACGCTCTGGAGCACCCTTAATGTAGAGAGTTAAGTAGCCATTCGCGTGGGGCTTCTTGTGGATACTCATGTGCCACTTTGTGTCGGAGTTGAATGGCAGTTCCAAGACCTTGGGATATTGCGTGGCAAGATTATCATAGTTGTTGAGTTGGCTAGCGGCATAGCGAATCAACCCAGTTTCGGTGGCTGAGAATCTCCGAGTTAGCAGTGTCTAATGTGGTAGAATTCGGAGTCGAAAGAATATTTGTGAGTCGCAACACATTCGAAAGATGAAATGACGCTTCAAGGATTCCAACACTTACCATCACCCATAATCTCACGGTCCTTGATGGGCACGTCAATGCGATCGAATTTGGCGCGGGAACAGAGAGCTGAGATGTACAGGATTTCAATAATACCGGGGTCGTCCACTTTAGCAACAGACTTCTCAGCGCCAGCTTGTTCGGAAGCTTCATAGAGCTCGCCACAAGTCCAGATATTGGTTGTCGTCATCTGGTTACGGGTCAATGTACCAGTTTTGTCCGTAGCTAGCAATGTGATGGCTCCCAGAGTTTCCACGCCTTGCAACTCCTTTACCAAGACATTTTGACTGGCCATTCTCTTGGCGGCAATAGTCAGGAGCATAGTGACAGTGGCGGGTAAGCCTTCCGGCACCCAGGCGACAAAGATACCGATGGCAAAGTTGATCGCCAAGGCCGTATTGTTGTTGTTTACCGGGAAGGCAATGCCAAAGAATATAAGGGCTGTCAAAATGGCGATCGTTGCAATAAGTTTGACAAAGTTGTTGATTTCGCGTGACAGTGGAGAGTTCATCTTCTCTTCACCGGCCGTGAGATAAGCAATTTGGCCGAGCACTGTGCTATCGCCGGTACGAATAACTATTCCATAGGCTTCGCCAGATATCACCAGAGTACTATTGAACATGAGATTAGATGCTTCCAGTGGATTCCGCATGTCATTGTCCTTTGTACGTTCCTGGGGCTCGGATTCACCAGTCAAGGACGAATTGTCGACCTTGCAATCTGAAGCAGAAAAGACCAGAAAATCTGCCGGAGTCTTATCGCCCATGCGAGTATAAACCACGTCGCCAGGCACCAAGGAAGAAGCTTCGAACTGTGCCAACTTACCATCGCGAATGCACATGCACTTTGCCGGAATCATATTAAGGAATGACTCCAATAGCGCCTGCGACTTTTGCTGTTGGTAGAATTCAATGAAGGCATTGATGAATGCGACTGCAATAAGGATAGCTCCTAAATATGTCTAGATGTAGTAATAAGCAATTGTATAAGCAACCCCCCAGTAATTGGCCAAGGATAATATCGATGACACACTCACATTCTGAAAGTTGTCCTTGAAATTGATACCAAGCAAAATGTACTCTAGAAAACCGGCCAGAATTAACAGTAAGTTGAATAAAGAAGATAGGCAGTCCCAGAACTTAAGGACCCAATGTCTTTTTGAGGGAGGAGTCAGAATGTTCGGACCATGTTCGAGAAGTAAACGCTCAGCTTCGTGAGTAGTTAAGCCAAGAGACTCGCCAGGCTCGTCCATGTTTATGTTTGTTTTGTACCTGTCCGCCACATCCTGGTGGGCCATGAGATGCTCGTCGATATCCACATGCTTCTTTTCCTCCTCTTTTTCATGTTTGCGACGAGCTTTCTGCTTTTCAGATAGCACGGGGGGGATAGAAACTATGCTTTGCGGTCGCCGTGTAATCGAGCCCACACTTTGCGATCGTCTTGACGGAGGGACAAAAGGAACATCATCTCTGGGCCTATCCCGATCTGGCTTCACAGCTGGTATGAATTGAATCCTGTGATCTCCACCAGGGCCGGGACTTTGAACCATCTCCACAACACCCTCCTCGGAAGGCCCCGCCTTTTCATTGTCCATAGCCAGTGAACCTAGAGGAGGAGATGGCCCAAATGCTGTCTAAACTACTCGGCATATACTCCTCTTAGGCACAGTACTTTACTTCGAGGCCTATTGGGGGACTCTTTTGGATGGACATGCAAAGCACCGAACTTCTGCTGTTCTTGAGAATCTACATTCAAATTTGATTTACCACACCTTTACAAAGATTTAAATCGCGCAATCTGAAGCACGCCGCCCCCCCCTCATTCTCCTGCCAGCACACAACCGAGTGCAGGTCGTTCGGAAAATCGCGCAAACTAGATCCTGATATCCCGCTACCCCGCAGAACATATTCCTACAACTCATGTAATTTTATTGGACGATAGGGATTGAGGAGGGTAGAGATTCCCACGGCCTGATATGTATCTTTAACGTCTCATGATTGTTCACGATAGCACGTGTCCCGTCCGACATCACAATTCGAAGACGAAATCTCTTATCGCCAAATATTTTATATGATTCGTAAGAGAGGGAGGTAGACTGTCTCTTGGCATGCGGGCTCTGAGTAGTTGATCTTGCCCTTGAAAAGGTGACATTAAGATAAGCCTTCGTGATATGGGGCGAACCCGTTCATAGTGAGGGGCAGTGCGGGGTAATAAACACACGTGATCACCTGCCCGCTCGTCCTAGTTAATATTTACTTCAATCTAGATGATATGTTGAAATAGTACTTTAAGATAATGCTTAAGTTTTTAGTGCTTTGAAGAAGATTTAACAATTTTTCGAAGTTTATTCTTATTATTCTTATTATGCAGAAGACTAGGCCGTGGTGTCTATAACGTCGTACACTTTAGCCATTTCCTTTGAATTGTCCAAGGAATAGTACACCTAGCTCGCCAATCCTTGCTCTGGAGTCATTTTCATAAGAAATCAGCCGCATAGATTAAGATTCTAGAGTTTGAAGCTCAATTTAGAACGAGTTTCTGAATCACCTACTGTACGATAATGGCGATTTCTACTCTATCACGCTGCCGCTACACTCTCCCTGATATATAAGCATTCTCCAACAACTCGTGATCGCGGTCATCGAATCTGTTCTGCCTAGGGAGTACCGATCCTATTCTTTGCCGAAGAGTATGAAGCTAGAAATCAGACTACTAAGAGCTTTCCAACTTCTTGTTACATACAGGTGACCTCGCCAAGGTAAACAGAGAGAGAAATATGTATGTCATGGGCCGTTCAACAGATGTGATCCGAAGACTGGAGTTGGGGGTGGAGGCAGGGCTTTAATGCCATTTGGTCGAGGAAGGGATTTTGCAACATCCTGCCGTCATTATCACAGCAGCAATTGCTATCCTTGTAGCTTGGATGCTGGGCCTGGAGATGATTAAAGGTTGTCCTCAGGCCTCGCGTTTGATGCGATGTAAAGTAAGGAAGTTTGTGGAAGTGGATGGTCAAAATTATGGCAAGATTTCAGGTTCCCCAAGTTGTCGACGACGTTAAGGACCCCTGAGAAGATAGAGGCCGGTTGTTGTTACTTCTACATCCAAAGCTTGCGTAAGATCCACTCAACGGTTTATCAACTACCTTTTCAGCCAGAGGTCGTATTCCCAATTAGCGTTTCGACCAAACACCAAAATTCTATAGCATATAGTGATTTATTAATGAGTACATAAACATTACATAGTTAATGAGTAGTAGCCGATACCCGTACTATAAGGAGAAGGGCTAGTTGTATTCGTGCCTTTGAGCATGACGAACGGAGAGCGATTTGAATTCGAAATATGTCATAGATTCAGCATCGGGATTTATTTGACACTACTGTATTTGGTGGTGTTTGCTTGTCCGATGTCTGCCTATCATCTGTGTCGAGCTTTAGTATATATGAAATTATAACTAGTGACGACATTCACGTTTTTGGTGTTCAGTCCTGATACACCTATCTTCTCAATTAATTCGCTGATAAATCTTACGACACTTACACCTCTTATTCAGGGGCGTTTGCCCACGTGTGACACGATTTCTCCACCAGATTGACATATATCAAGAGAGGATTGTTTTGAAGATATTTATAGCTTGGCCAAGAAACAGGTCAGTGCCTTTACCGTGGGTAAAATCAGGCGAATCTGCGACAGGCATTAAACGGGGTTATACACACGTGATCGCAACCCCTCATATAAGCCTAAAGGCGCCTGTTGATGCTCTACAATAGCCTGTGCTTCGGGCTCCCCGACGGTGGCTTACCGCTCACATCTGGCTGGCCGAGGTGCGCTGACACGTTGCCCGCCTAGAATCTGTAGATGGCTCAGAACCCAGGCAGGCTACCGCCATTCGCGGGCTAGGACCTGCAGATAGTATGCTCCTTTTGAGATACAGGTCACACCTGGCGGCAGTATTGCGGCGCCTGCGCACGGTGATGGACGGCACCTTGGGAAACACAGAGACAGCAATTGGACGGCGGGCCGGGTCAGATCGTAGCAGCTCCACTCAGCGACCTGCACTGCCACGCTCGTGCGGGCAGTCGCCCGGGAGCTCATAGCTGCCTAGTTGATTCTAATGACTTTAACTTTCCAATTCACTGCAAAATGCTTCCCTCGCGAACATCGGGGGAGGAGGGGAGGGGGGTTCATGTCTAGAACGCTAATTTTGTTCCTGGCAACGCCGCCGCTCAACCTCCCGGCAACAACCCCTCCCCGTGGACAGCGGCTCGTTTCCCGAATTTGCTCGTTGTTTATTTCAGCTTACTCAAATGTCTGCAGGCGCTCGTAGATACGTACAGGGATGAGCCTGAAGCAAGGATCAGCGACAATTGAATGAAGTATCTCCTAAGCTGAGTGCGGGGTCGACATTAGTCGTATTTCCCTCAACAATTCGAGCGCTGCTTCCACTTCAACTCTCAGTCGAACGCCTGGCCTCCAAAATGTTCCGCTCCAAAATGGTCATAATATTTCCATTGATCCTTCAACTCCCGCAATTGATTTCCGCAGCTCAATCCAAGCCACCTATCTGCAGAGCATCCCTTGGCTCTTCCGGCTGGCCCAGTCTCTCGGAATGGGCTGCTCTAAATGTCTCCGTTTCTGGCCGCTTGCTCCAACCAGCTCCACCAGGTGCAGTTTGTCACCCAGGCCAGCCAACGTACAATGCTATTGAGTGTCCAGTTGTTCTTAATGCCTGGTATGGCATTGATTTTCATGCAGGAAACCCGATTAGCAGTGTATGGGATAACTGGAATAATGATTCCTGTTTACCAACGCTGCCATCCCCTTGCAGTGGGGAGGGTTATCCCGTGTATGTGATCAATGCAACATGTAAGGAGGATGTGAAAGCAGGAATTGATTTCGCGACGAAGCATAATGTTAGGTTGAATGTTAAGAGTACAGGACACGATTTATTAGGAAGGTCTGTCTCGTCGAAGCCGATATTTTATGACCGAACTCTAATACAGTATAGATCAACCTCACCGAATTCTCTTTCGATATGGACGCATCATCTTAAAGAAATCTCTATCTCCAAGTCCTTCAAGCCCAAAGGATGTGATTTTACGATTGATGTACCAGCGATAACAGCTGGAAGCGGTAGTCAAATGGGAGATTTGAACCTTGCTGCTAGTAAGGAAAATCTCTATGTCATATCTGGTGGTGCTGAAAGCGTGAGTTACGGAGGCTACCTTACTGGAGGAGGTCATGCAGCTCTTGCCTCTACATTTGGTATGGCAGCTGATTCCGTTTTGGAATTTGAAATCGTTTCCCCTACAGGAGAGTTTTTGACTCTTAATGAATGTCAAAACCAGGACCTATTCTGGGCTACTCGTGGCGTAAGCACCCCCATTTCAAATCCCTCCATGCCTATACGGAAACTTACAAGCTCATTAATAGGGAGGAGGCTCCACTTTTGGTGTAATAACGTCCGCCACCACTCGCGCCTGGCCCGCATTCAACTTTCTGATTGCTACTGGCAGCGTTGGGACCCTCCCCGGAAACCCATCTTTCTACCCTGCCATGAGCTATTTCTTATCTCAATTCCCCCTTCTCTCATCCTTAGGCATAACTAGCTACAACTCCTTCACGGGGAATACCTCCAATTTCGGCGGCTTTGAAGGGAATTTTATGCTTCCCGTTACTTCTCCGCAAAACACTTCTGCTTCCCTCACCGCCGCTGTAGAGGCCATCTTCACAAACATCTCCTCTACGTACCCTGGCCAATTTGAATTTAGTCTCTCAAATGTCACTACCTACCAAACTTTCTATGATTGGTGGCTCCCTAATAATGGCCCCGAAAATGCCGGTGTCGAGCTTCTCCTCGGTTCGCGATTGATTGGCGCTGATGCACTGCACAATACCGACGCCGTAGAGACGTTTTTAAAAGGGGTGTTGCCTTCGGATGTGGATGGACTGAGTGTGGAGTTATATCTGCTTGGTGGGAAAGGGATCGCGGATGCCGTGCCGAGGGGAGGAAGTGATGCTGTGAATCCCGCTTGGAGAAAGGCAATCGTTCATGCGGGTGAGAGAATACGAACCAGCCCCCATCCCACCCCTTCCCACAAGACGAAAGTGAGCTAATAGTTAAACCCCAGTAACGAGCACAAGTTGGACGCCGTTGGATAACGCGGCAAAATCGAAGGCGATTCCGTATCTCACAGATGTAACGCTGCAATATTTTCGGAATCTGGACCCGGACTCGGGCGCGTATATTAATGAGGCGGATCCGTACGAGCCGAATTGGCAGCAAACATTTTGGGGGAGTAACTACGAGAGGTTGCTGCAGATTAAAAGAAGGGTGGATCCGGAGGATGTGTTTTGGTGCTATCCATGTGTGGGGAGCGAGGGATGGGAGGTGGTGGGTGATAGAGTTTGTAGGACTTGAGAGGCCGGGATATGGGTGGAGATAGAGATGGAGAAGGTAGGCAATACATTGGGATATGAAGAAAAGAAAGCGGCCACGCTAGGTGGCCCTTCGGCATCAGGGATGAACGTGTCGTAGTGAAAAGCAGGGCCCGTAAGGGGACCAAACGAGCCTCAATGCTCAAGAGCTGCATCGCTCAGCCATCTGTCTATCACAGAACAATGTGACTTCAGTCTACCCTCAAAGTAAGAACTTCAATTTGATTTCCTTTCCAGAGTCACCGACGCGAGCAAATTTTGCCTCTTCTTGTCCTCTACCAGGATTTATACCTCTGCAGTTGGAAAAATGGCAAGTTATAACAGCACAGATGAAGCTTTACTCGAAATATAAATAATTCGCTCCTTCAACGCTGTAGCTGCCATTCCCCTCGCGAAACGTATTTCTCGAAACCTTCATTCTGCGATACTATAGAACAAAGAAAGTACAACTGGTGCTGATTCTTGCACGTGGATTCGCGATTAAAGACGCGACGAATAATATCCTAACATCCCGGAAAACCCAGCACTAAACATTCTACCCCACGCGGCATTGACGCGTAAGACGGAGACTTATTCATCCATTACCCCGCAGAAAATCGTCAAAAGAGAGGATTATTTCTTAAGCAGAGACGCGCTCTTGTTGGATCTCTCATCTTAACAGAAGGATCCACTTTAGTCTCCTGTCGCGTAAATCACTACATCCAAGCATTATCTACCATACAAGAATGGCCGGCCAGGTATTTTTCAACCTATCAAGCGTGCCTTTATACCTAAAACTAGGCTGATAGAGCGATGCCTTGGGCAGGTCGTTTCTCAGGATGAATTTATTAAAGCTCGGAAGGAGTTCCTGGCCAAGGAGAAGGCCGCTCTCCGCGCCAACGATGAATTAGTCTCTGAGCTACGCCATTTGCCGATGGTGAAAATTGACAAGGAGTATACCTTCGATGGTCCAAATGGCGAAGTTACATTTGCAGACCTCTTCGACGGCCGCAAGCAGCTGATCATCTACCACTTTATGTTTGCGCCTGAGGATGAGGTCGGCTGTGACGGATGTTCTTTTCAGGCGGACAATCTCCCTTCCTCCCTCAGCCACTTGCATGCTAGAGAGACGACGTTGGTACTCGTTTCTCGGGCTCCATTGGCTAAGGTCGAGAAATTTAAAGCGAGAATGGGTTGGGCCTTCCCTTGGTATTCATCCTTCGGCACTGATTTCAATTATGACTTCCATGTTACGAATGATGAGACCGTGACTCCTGTTCAGTACAATTACAAGGGAAAGGATGAAATATTAAATGATAAAAACCCGCTGAACAGGGTTCACGTCAAGGGGGAGAGTCCAGGGATGAGCGTGTTTCTGAGAGAGGGAGGCGATATCTTTCATACTTACTCTACGTTTGCAAGGGGACTGGACACTATGCTTGTGACAAATAGGTTGCTGGACATAACTCCATTAGGAAGACAAGATGAGGTAGACTTGAAGTACCATGACGAGTATTAGTATTCAGGGCAGTAAAGGCGTTTATCGTTTTCATTTTTATCTTTACTACACTCAAATTTCAAACAAAGGCTCGTTGTTTATACTCTTACGGAAACGCAGACAATGTATAAGAGACAAAAGAAAGCAACTTATTCCAGTGAGACAAGATTGTATTGCTGAACAACGTTGAACTGGTGCAGTGGCTTGCAAAACTGCGAGATGAATATATGCATCCACTGATCAGCTAGCGCCAGCTTCATCAACCGCCGCACGGGAAATGCACACTACAATCCAGATATCCTCCGACAATACTGTACAAGATTTATCTATGAATCACAATTGTGGTGCAGACCTAGAGCAATCCTAGAAACTACTTCACGCTCCTTTGACGCCTTCCTTCCTCTTGTTATAGGAACTGTTCTACTCAAAGTCCGTGTGGTGTGCGTTGATGTTGTACAAGCTGCTCGCAGAGAGAAGCAACCTTCTGCCCTACGTTCGAGTGCTCTTGTTACAGCTGTAGAAGAGGGCGATAGCTCCGTAAGCCCCTTTGACAACGGAGAATCACCAACACAGACTAGTTTACGGGCAGTCGCAGCCGCCGTTCCATCGACGCCAAATGGTAGCACATCCCACAATCATCCTCGGCCTCCTTCATTGACGGCGCGCTCTCGTGTCTTGGGTAGTCCAGCTCTTGCCATGCCCTGACCAGAGATAGGAAGGAGAGGGATCGGCTTTTGGAGATAGCAGCGGCTGCGTCTCTACGGTCATTATCAGGTAGAAGATCTCCTGTTTCTATAGCATTAGTCGATGTCAAGAGAGTGCTATGCCTACGCGACGTTCGCGATTATATTGGACCTTTCAAAGAGTTGATGATATGTGTAATATCTCACTCAACTTTATCTGCTTCTATTCACGGGTTCTGTATCTTCGCTCCTCCGAGTCAGACTTTGCAGTATGTAGTCGTCATCTTCTTCTTCATTTGGATGCCTCTGCCTGCGCATGTCGCCAGAAGGTCGCAGTCCTTGCATGCTAAATCTTGTTCCAATAATCCTAGGGCTACCTAGGACTGATCCACCAGCCAATCTCTCAAACTCTGGGCTGTCTAGATCCTTCGAAGGGTAGTTAAGCATGTAAACCCCAAAGAATATTATCAGGAATCCACATAGAAGCAGCGTTGTCATTATTGGATTCGTTATGTCGAATCCTTGGAATAGAATGAAAGAAGCGGTGAGGACAGCGGTGGTAAATGTGACGTAGTATATCGGGCTCACGCTAATGGTTTTCAGCTGAAGTTTGTTGGGTTGGAGTGATATGCTTACATTGATTGTGGGAATGTATTCAAGGCCTTGTTAAAGTAATTCATCTGAATGATGATGCAGAGGATTGCGACTAAGGCAAAAACATATGTCGATGGACGGGCAAACTGGTTTGCACCAGCAAAGGTCAACTTGAGAGCAATTCCGAAGGCTTTTAATGCCATGACCGAGACTGCTCCTGTTGCAGCGCAAATCGAAAGATAGTATAGAGGGTTCGTTGCACCGTATTTTGGACAGACGGAGTATATCATGATGAGGGAAAAGATTGTGGTGATGAGGCAGAATAGTAGAAATCCTGGCAGCCTGTCAGTAATTGTCATTCAATTGCAGAATCATACGCACCTGGCTGCATGGCATACTGTAGAATCTCGTCAACGGTTTGAATGTCCTTGTCCGGCGGCGCATTGGCAACAATCAACACGGAGCCCACGATGCACAACGCGCATCCCAGTTTACCCAAATGTCCCAACCTCTCCTTAAGGAAGTATGCCCCCAATACCGTCCCCGTAAGCACGCTCAATGCACCCAGGGGTGTGACCAAGACCGCCGGCGCAAATGTGTATGCTGCAAAGTTGAAGAATTCCCCTACGACCAGCGTGATCATTCCAGCCCACCACAGTGGATTCTTAAAGTACTCGAATCCCTCTCCCTTGAAACCGTGTCGCTCACTGGCATCTCGCAGCCCAATCTTTGTTATCACGTAGCTGGTCCCTATCAGGCCAGAGCCACAGACAGCCAGACCTACACCTATGTATTTGTCGTCAGGCATCACGGAGGCTTCGGACCGGGTGGCAGTGGTGTCTCGGAGGCTGAGGCGGAATGGTATTGGGGGCTTTCAAGGCTTCGTGCGATGCGCGCATGTTCTGCAGGGCGGAATTGGGGTGCTGTGTGCCGTTTTCGAGAATGGGAGGTTAAAGGAGCATCTCCTGGTGCTCCTGATCTCAAGGTACGCATTACGTAAATACGCGTGTACTACATAGTTAGCATCACGTGATACAACCGAGGATACGTGGCTTTTGAACGACCTGGTAACACTGTACAGGGGTTTGGACAAAATGATACGTATTACCATGGCTCCCCACCCAGACCCCTTGGCCCTTAAGTTCACTCTTACGACAAATAACGACATGTATCCCGACATTTCCAAGTCTACCCAGACTAGTCACAGTTTTCATACTTGGTATTTTGGATAAACCAACGCACCCCCCGTATGTCACACTCTTTCGTTTCAGGGGTTCTCTTCCAATCAAATACCAGATAACCCGATGAAGCGAATAACTGTACAAGACCAGGGGTGCGTTTGTTTATCCATAATACCAAGTATAAGTGGCGCATCATGAGGCATCGGCCTTGGGACCGCCATCTCTTTCGCCAGGGCAGGCGCACTGTTAGGCCGCTGTAACGTTAACCAAGTGAGGCATCTCCTTTCGACTATGAAGTATGAAGTATGGCTAAGCCTCATGTTGACATATTCCCATTGCAGCGTGTCTTGGCATCTTCTCGTTATTTAATGGCGAAAATGGCACTACAATATATGCAATGCGTGCAAGGTACAGAGAAAGAGGTGTCACTCGATAACAAATCGTAATGTTGCAAATAAAGCAACGTTATAACGTATATGATAAGCGAGCGGAACAGACAGGCGGGCGGAACACTCCAAATCCCACCAGAATCAGTAAAATTTACGGTAGCTTTTGCCTCGCCATCTCTCAATACCCCGCAAAGTGAGTAGCCCTGGCATCTGCAAGGCAGCCACCGCCGTATCATGATAATAGATTTCATTTCCGCTGACTGCCGAATTCTCGCAGATGCCCATACCTCCCCACCGTCGGTGCTACCCAACTCCTCCCTGGCCTCGAAGAAGTCGGGGCAAACTTCAACGGCTTCATTCCTGCCGGCGGCTTCTTCCGGAACTACTCTCGTCCTATGTATTAGGACAAGGCCGCTCAGACCTACTTGAGCAACCACGAGAACCTTGATCGTAACCGCTTCAACAGTAATGGCCGTGGTTTTCCCGATGTCCGCGCCGTGGGATGGGATATCCTCGACGTCTACGGACCCAACTCTACATTGGCGGCCGCAGCTGGAACCAGTGCGTCGGCTCCAATTTTTGCGGCTATATTTAATCACATCAATGAGGAAAGGTTGGTGGCGGGGAAATCGACTGTGGGCTTTGTGAACCCACAGATTTTTAATGATGTGACAGAGGGGAACACCTCGGTATGCAACTCCGTGGCGTTTCAGGCGGCAGAGGGTTGGGACCCGATGACGGGATTGGGAACCCCGAATTATCCAAAGATTTTGGATGTCTTCGTGAAGTTACCGTAAGATGCTAATAGATGGGCTTGCCAGCTCGGACTATCTGGGAGGAACCCCGATTACGTGAGCGAGAGTGACATTGACTTGAGCATATAGCACTTTTCCACTCTAAATACCAAAACATACGCCGAGTTTTATAAAACAAAAACGTCTAGGACCGTGTGCCTTTGATCTCAACAACTCTTTCAGCACAGGGCGAACATGGGCGTGGAGGGAGACGCCTTCATTCTTCAAGGCAATACCCAAGCAATAGACGCTTCGTCTATCAAAATGGAATGCCGTGCTTGACTTGTAGGAACGTGGATGGGACGTCTCTTAATGCCGGGTCGGCGTTTCCCATGCACATTCGGAGTTTTCCAATGGGGCTGACCAACCACAAAATTTTGCCTTCCTCAGTAACTCTTCTCCCAAGTAGAGAAAACGTCCCCCAAACTATCACTTAGCTGCTATAGACAATGGTATCCCTTTCAAAAATCCGTGGTTCCAATTCTTTGATCTCCACCACCTTCCCCACATGTCTTGTCGACCTCTTTGTGGGAGCTAATTGCTTATAGATGAAAATATATGACTTCTACTAGATAGTGCTTATATAGAGGGGTTAAAATTTAAGAGTCAAACAAGCTTTCTAATAAGTTAACACATCGCTTTTGCAACTATATATAGCCTTGTTCTCCTGTAATAGCTGTCCATGAATAGGTTTCAGAAGAGCCCAGTCCATTCCAGATGGTTTTGTTATAGGTGCCTCCATAGACAAGGAGCTGGAGAGCTATATCACCTTCCGGCTTGTTGACCGGCTGACAATACTCCGCGGCAACTTCAAAGGTTTCAGAAGCCTGAAAAGAACCCGTCACAGGGTTCTGACCAGCTCTCAGAAGGCTGTTCAAAGAATCTAAAATGGACGTTGTATTTGTTGGTTCGAAGGCAATCCCAAATCGGTCATTCGATACAGTTGTGGAGATATTGAAAATTAAGCTCTGGCAGTTGTTGGCTGGCATGGCCGGCAATCCAGGAAAAAATTGCACTGTTAGAAGAAAAGACCAAAATAAAAACATAATTTGTGAGATAAGTGGATTTTCTAGAGTAATTTTAATTTTAGGTCAAGGTATAAATTCTATGAAGAGATTATGTACCAGTTGGAAGAAATATGACTAAATGTATTGATTCAATGAGAATCGAGCTCGGTCTCCAAATCGAGCTTTGAAGTCCGAAATGGTTGTGACGACGGAATCCCGGCACTCCGGCATTATCGTGCGAGAAGAGAGTGGGACGGCTCGGTTAAGACGGCAGAGTAAGTTCCAACTTACGGGAATCAGCTGGGTCTCTTTTGGACACGAGTACACAGTGCATTCCCCTCCTCCCTCCCCTGTCCTCGACGCTCCTCGCACTGGGTACGAGGCTAGTACCCCCATTCGTCCCGGAGCTAGCTGCGGGAGGATAATAATTCATCGACATAACAGGGATGTTGGATGACTTGACTAGCACCTCACCAGACGTGGGAGAAGCAATCGGCAAGTCGTGGCGGATTTTGACCGCAGACAGAGGACCTGGCTCATTTATCCAGGCTCCAGTTTGGTTCCTTGGCTCGGCGACCATTATTAGAAGACGTTTATTACGTTTAAATAGTAAGATTATTGTTTCTCGCCTTGTTGGATTTGCTGCAATTCGGTGTGAAATTGAGAGTTTTGCTTTTAGATGAAAAGTGACATCACGGATTCGGGCAGATAATTTAGGTATTCGAATTTTCGGGGAATGATCGGAAAACAAATGTTAATTTAGTGGAAGAAGCTGGGGCTCAAGACGGTGACCCCTCTGCGCCCGGGGAACTATCGGGACACCGATTGAACTGCAGTGGCTGGAAAGACGAAGGATGAAAGGGCGCGTGGTTGTCATTTACCAAATATGGGAGCCTCCTGTAATGTCATTGTAGCCTCTTGCTGGCGTCGTTGGGTCTTCTTCCCATCATACAGGGGAACTTGTCGAAAAGAGAAACCGTTATGAATGGCCGCAGAAACAAGGAGTAAAGCATTTTTCATGAGCAATTGAGCAGCAAAATATAGTATACATTATCTCTTTACATTGCGTGTCGCCCAAAAGGATATTCTTTAGCCACTATTGTATCCAAATCCTCTTCCATTTGCTGCCATTCTACCCATACTCGGGAATTATGCCCTCCAGAGTGGCATCATGTACAAAACAGCAAGCGCATCGCTAGACTGTTCCAACTCTCTGCCATTTTCAATCGCTTGAAGTTGGATCGGCCCACCGTGATGCCCATCGGGTGTTGGTGACGGGATGATGGCAACAGCCCCCTCCTATACACACCTACCCTTCATCACCAGTACGGGCCATAACACAAGAAGCCGGCATATTACCTAGCATATAACCTGGCATGCCGACGAGGAAGAAGCTTCTGTCACCAAGGAAAGTTGCAAGCACGTGAGAATTGCAAAGAGGCACCCAGATCTCCTTTTCACACCCAAGCTCGCGTAAGTGAGGATGATCAAGGATACTACCCGGAATGGCGAGTTTTCGACACTGACCAACCGGCAAAGTTGTTGCATGGCTTCCAGGTCCAACAACTATAGCTTCGTCAGAGAATTTGGTACCATCGCTGGTGTAGTCAAAGTGTAAATGGCTGCAACCACCGGATTGAACAAAGCATATGAAGAGGCGTAATGCCTCGTACATCAGTGCATGAACGATTTAAGCGGTCAAAGATATCCAAGGTATTGTGTCCAAACCGTAGAATGTGGAAAGTATATACGGCATACAATTCAGCCTGAATATTTTGGGCATATATTCCAGCTTGGCGCCTGTATATTTTAAGGCCCAGAGAGCTGAGGATAACGAAATAGAAGCTTAGGATGAAATTGAGGTCGATATTGAGGATTGTATTACAGCCGATGTTGCTTGAATTGATTTAAAACTCTGTTGTTCTCAAAAGCCTACGACAATGATGTACAAATAAGCACTGAGGTCCTATTAACATAGATCATTATATTAATTGATTGCACTATTTCCGATAATTATATGGTTCTATGTAAATTATATTGCAGTTTAAAGCCAATCTGGCCAGTGTATTAAGAGGTACTTGAATCGTCGAGCATTGGGTCTAGAAGAGAGATTTCAACTCAATCCGGGTTCGGAATTTAGTGGATTGTTGAAATACCGCGGCCAAGTTGGAATGGAGCTGAACTTGGCGCGGACATCAGTCCAATGGAAATTTTAAGTCGACGGTTAGGATAATTGCCTACCTGGTTTCCCGCAACAATAAAACAATGGAGTTTGGAATTGTATAATCTGCGTAACTAGCATCCTCTCAAGTAGCCCTAGCAACTGCAACACCGTCCTTTGCATAATTAGTGACGACTGTATGAATGCAGAAACCGATCAAACTTACAGGTCTCCCATCCGGTTCGACAACCTCAACGATTTCCAAAATCTCATACAGCAACTCAGGATTTCCCTTCAAATCCAAGTTCAAATCCTCTCGTCCCGGTCCAAAAGTCTCTTTAATCTTTTCCCCCTCATCGGCTCGGGGACCTTCTTTCACAGCACTTTTTTTCTCTTCAATACTACTGAGTAGATAATCTGAAAACAACGGATTACCGGTGGCAGTGTAATTATCTGCACACACCAATGTCCCTTTTATTACCAACCCCAGCTCCTCACAGAGCTTTAAATCCTGTCTGTATAGCACTTTCCAATGATCCAGAAACAGCATATCCAGACTTTCAATCTCACCCGACAGCTTCATAAAACGCAAAATATCATTGCTCTTACCAACTACAACCTTGACTATATCTCCAAGTCCAGCAAGATCAATAAGGCTGCGCGCAACAGCTGCAAATAGTGGGTCGCGCTCAAGACTGATGAATCGCTGTCCGCCGGCGCGTTTCACAGCATCACCAAAAACGATTGCGGAATAGCCGACATAGCCGCCTAGTTCGACGACTGTAGAGGGTTTCGTATCGGCTATGTACTTGCAGATGATAGCGGCTTTGCGGGCACCGATGTTCATAAGGAAGTATTTTTCCCTGGTGAAATTATCAATGGCGTCCAGAATACCGGCAGGGTTGTTGCGTAGCTTGCTAAGGCTTGGGTTACTGTATATAGAGCGGAGAAGCTCGACATCACGGCCATCGTTAAACTACGAGATTAGTGAGCGTTCAGAAAAATGGATGGGTTAGGTCCCACCCAAATGTTTCCCGGGACTTTGTATTCTTCAGCTTTGTCGGAAGTTGCTTCGGCCATAGTGTTTCTTGCTGTTTGTTGAAGTGCGACTGTTAGAGTTTTGCTTGGTGGTACAGGTACTAGCAAGACTACTTTTGTGTTTGTTGGTAAGCTGAAGTATGTAGTATATGTGCGGAATCTATGCAGTAATTGTTGTCCTGTTTATAACTAGGGGTAGCAGCGACTATATCAAAGAATTGAAGGGTGCCCGTGCTCACAATGTAGGAGACAAGCGGCAGCGTTGCGGCAAAGTCGGCTGTCGTAAGCGAGCGGACGATTAGTTAGGTTAGTATCTATAATCATTTACTAAACCCCTTTCCGTAATAACAGCGAGTACAAGATCTTGAATCTGACTTAAGATAAAGTCGGCAAGGTTTCATCACTCGCGTGGTATTGCTGTATTAAGTTAGTAATGCGAAGCGACATATTTCCTTACTCCGATTCACCGCTGGTTATATATGGATTGGCTGTTACAGTCCTACCGGGTAGGTTTAACACTATAGTAAAAAAAAGGATACTGGATCTATTTCTAGCTTATATATTTTCAGAACAATAATCAGATCCGCTCTAAGACGAGGCTAACACAGTATGCTTACACGGAACTCCTAGTAGTTTGGGACTTCTTGCTATATCTGAGTCGGAAGTAGAGCTAAGTGGAGCAACAGCCCTTGAATTCTAATCGAATCCAATTAATCTATCAATTAGTCCTTCCATCGGTCCTTGCGGCCGAACTAACCCCTCCTGAAGCCTGTCTCGTCCGTATTATACACGTCATCCTGGAGTATATTTAACTCTCTTAGAGCATACTGAAAGTCCTTCCACATCCTCTCGATCGTGTACTGCTTTCCTCTCTGCAGGCAGGGTCTTCGCGCGTATTGTCTTAAAGAACTCCTTATTATACGTGAGCTATCGCGTCGCCTATGTTTTTAAGCACCCTGAACCTCCCCACAGATTAAAAGAAAATCCTAAACTCGCGGCACGTCGAATTCTATCTTCTGTAGATGGTTGTCCAATCCGAATCAAGTATGAGATACATGGTTTTAATGCATCCTCTTGTATAGGATTTAATCCCTCGTTGTGATCTCCTTTTGCGCTTTGATCTGGAACCTTGCCTCAACAGAGTTTATAAGAGACGCGTTTTTCTCGAGCCAATTTTGCAAGCTTAGCCCCAGGAACATTTTGGAAGATATCTAGGCATATTAGCAGTCGTTTCTCTTCTTCAGTATCGAACAAGACATAGTGGTGGTAGGATAATAATTAATGAACAAAAGGTGACGCGTTTTTTCATAGAAAAGTGGCATATCGCTGAGGCCCACCTAGACGACGTCGGATACGTGGGAGCTTGGGGCCACGGCTAGGTGGCTGCGTGCGTTGCCGCTAACCCTGAGACATCGTGACATGAGTGCTTGAGGTCCTAACACCAGTCAACATGTTATAACACGCGTAGAATTTGAAAGATCTCATAATGGTACACAGGCCGCAAACACCGTGTTACGACATAACACTTGGCACCATTGCCCCACTAGTCGTAGTAGTAGTAGACGACAGGAGGAGTAGGAGTAGGTTTTGCTTTAAATTTGAGTTGAGAGTTGAATGCTCGATAAAGTTAACGGACAATTAGATCCAAGCCTAGCCCTTGTATTAGAGGTAGGCCGAAAAGACAGTCTTCCTACCCCCCATCATATCGATCCACGCTTTCGTCTTGAAAGCCCTGCATGCATACGTCTTCAACCTCTCGCTAACCATGTCCTCTCGTCCAACGTCAAATAACCGGGCTAGGAATGGTATCGTGTGCGCATCTAGAGCCGTTGGCTCCAGAGATCCGAATATCCACTGGCTAGTGTTACTACTGCCGTTTGAGGTATGTTCGAGAAGTTCCGTTAGTTTAGATAGAAACGAAGTGGCTTTGGATTCTTCATCTTTTATGACGGAAACAGTGAGAGCTGGGGTTCGAGTATTGTGTATGCTGTGAATCCGCTTATTAGCCATGTGCATATCACATTGCGGTACATAATTTCTTAGCCACAGATGAGATCTAGCAAGCTAACCAACTTACATGTCCCGTTTAAATTGTAAGGCTTTGCGATATCTGGCCGATATGTTCGGGTCAGAGAGTCGCTTTTCTACAGCATTTTCCATATCGGATGCGCGCTGTGGTTTATGCGTATAAGTGAGGGAAAAGAAGTTGATAGCATGCAATTCCCCCAGCAGTGATCCAATTTCATTAGAGAACTCCATTGGATAAAGGCAAGGATAGTATTTGCCGAAGTAAGCTGTTATGTCTATGCTATCCGTGATATTCCGCCCTCGTATATTGTTTGGCAGAGTGAGCACGGGAACCTAAAGTAACCGATTCAGTAACTATGACAATGATTCACGCTGGATGAGGCCGCATCAAGATTGTCTAACGCACCGTTCCTTTTGGATTCACCTCACAAAGAAAATATTCGGAATTTTGGTCTCCAAGATGAATATTGACAGGTTGTTCGTCGATATTAAGGCATTTGTCGGTGTACCCATTGCAGAGTGCTATCGAGGCTCGAACCATCAACGAGCAAACCGAATAATCATTATAGTACAGGATGTGCTGGTCCTCTAAGACGTTGGGAGTATTGGCGATGGTAGACATGACAAGCTCAAACCTTTGGCTGCAGGGGTGCTGGATATGCCTTCGAGGTTACGAAATCTAGAATGGCTAGAGCACTAACGAGATATATATACTTTTGAGGTAATTTGAATTGTCTCTTCCCTGATCTCTCCTACAAGTCATGTGCAACAAGAATTTTATAAGTGAGTCACACGGGTCAACAAGCACAAACGCCTAACAAATAGCAATTCGTCATAAAATATTACAGAACTGTTGATTGGACTGGGATGTTGCAGATAACAGATAATGATAGTCGCGGATTTAAGAGGTCTCTAAGCAAGAGCGAGGCTCACGGGGCAAGGTCGGGATTACAACGCGGAATCTTAACACTGGGATCGGAAAATGTTGAAACCCCCTCCCATTAGCGCACGAAGACCCGAACACGAATGAATACTATCTTTTGCAATGTAGGAGATCTCCAGCTCACATCTCTGTATATTGTTATCCTTTACACAATTTCGCTGCCAGCTACATCTCAGATAATCTCATTGCGTTCTACCGGCAACCTTTTGAGCCATGCTTGTCCAAATCCTCAACCAGTTCGACGGAGGAATTTGTGCTATTCTTCACTTTGCTACAAACCATTGCCGCCTGTCTTCCATATTTCTTTTTCTGGTAAGTACCGTGCAATAGTCTTCATGGTGACAATTGGATCAGAAGCTCATAAAAAGCACAGTCGGCATATATTGTATATGCCCTCTTCTTCCATCCACTCCGCAAAATCCCTGGGCCTTTTCTTGCAAGACACCTTCCAGGCTGGCTCGCATACCACGCATTTAGGGGACAGACGGAATCAGCTGTTATTAACGCCCATCTTAGATATGGTGATACCATCTGTGTCGGCCCTAAAACCGTCATCGCATGTGGTCCTGAAGCCGTGCAGCGGGTCTTAGGATACGGTCAGAATCACTTGGACAAATCCCCCGACTACGATGCGCTTGTCATCCATACACCCTCTATCTTCAGTGAAACTGACAAGATAGCCCACGCGCGGAAGCGTCGACTTGCAGCTCATGCATATAGCATGCAGACTGTCGTGAAGTTGGAGGCCGTGGTGCAAAATAATTTAGATCAATTTTTAGACAAGATGAATCTCTACGCCTCGACCGGAGAAGCTATGGAAGCTTCAACATGGTTTAAATTCTATGCCTTCGACGTAATCGGCGACCTCGCCTTTGGAAAGAGTTTTGGATTGATGCAAAAGGGTGTTGTAGATGAATTTGTGACAAGAATATCTGAAGGAATCGAATACACTTTTGTGGTGGGGGAGCCTATTCCCTAAAAACCCTTGATACTGACGGTAAATCTGCAGATGTTCCTTTTGCCCTCATTTTTAAGGCCGTTGAGCCGACTGTGTATACGCTGGCTACCGTTTAGTTCATTTCATGAGCTCAGAGAAGGCTTCGCCTTTGTTAAAAGGGTGAGCATGGACCCGATCAGTCTGTGATTGTTTTTTGATAGAAAGCAAAGAAAACCACGGCACTCGTCGGTGACCGCTGGAAGACTCGGAATGATGGTGCTCCGCAACGCGCCGATATCCTGGGTGCACTTCTTGAAGCAACTGACCCAACTTCTGGGGAACACCTGAACTTTGCAGAATTGGCGACAAACGCATCAACAAATATGTAAGATATGAACTTTATGCTGCTCAAATCTTCTTCTTTGCTTACGGAGGCTAACTATTTTAGTGTTGCTGGATCGGACACCATTACTGTGTCATTAACTGCAATTCTATACCACACTCTTCGCCATCCTAAATGCGTTTCTCAACTTAACGACGAGGTACGCACTTGCCAGCTAGGTGAACATCCATCATTCAAGGATGTTGTAAAGTTACCGTATCTTGACGCATGCATTAAAGAAGGCATGCGGCTTACATCGCCCTTCAGTGGACCCATGCCCCGTCTTTCACCACCCGAAGGTTTATCTATCGGCGACAAGTATATCCCTCCAGGTACTGTCATCAACGTGATGCATTGCCAAGTTCATAAGGATGAGCGAATCTTCGGTGACGCAAATGCAACTAAACCCGAGCGGTGGCTCAATGGGCAGGGAAAAGAGCTGGATAAGTTCTTCTTAGGAGTAAGATGGATTCACATTTTGTGTTCATAACAGAAATTACAGTCGCCTATATATCTGTCTGTATTACGTGTTTAACCTACTAATTTACTCAATTTCCAGTTCAGCACAGGCCCCCGCTCTTGTATCGGGAAAAATATCGCCCTGCTTGAGATGAAAATGCTATTGTACCATCTATTCCGAAGTTACGACATGTCTCTCGTTGCCCCCGAGCAAGAGTTACTGTGTCGTAGACTCCTCGTCACAAAACCTTTGGCTCCGGTTCTAATTAAGTTACGGAGGGCTTCGACAGAATGCAGTAAGTTTAGCGAAATCTCTCCAGTAGTCTGCTCTTGTGCACAATCTCATGATCTAAATAGGTTATGTAACGCAATTGGAGCCTGAAAAGACATAATAACGTGTTCTACTGGAGACTTATAGTCTGGCTCAGCCCCATAGATATAGGGACCAGCTAAGTTGTAGGCAGGTTTTATAGTAGCTACCAGCGGCATCGGCGAGTCGACGCTCAAAAAATTCGCCCAATACACCAACAGTCCACGAGCCTACTTCATCGGTAGGTCTCAGGATGCGGCTAACCGGGTTATGGCAGAGTGCAAGGCGCTTAATCTAAGCGGCGAGTACATCTTCATGAAAGCCGATGTGAGCTTGATTCATGCTGTTGATAATGTTTGCAAGGAGATTAGGGCAAAGGAGAAAGTTTTAAATCTTTTGTTCTTGAACGCGGGAGTTATGATCATGGATCGTAGTGGTATGGTGTTCTGAATCTATACAACAATAGCTAAGAAATAGACGGCCAGAGAAGAAGATTACTGCTAATAAGTCAGGATAAAAACATCCGAACACGTCCATCTACTAGCATCGTTAAATTACTATGCACGGATCCGCTTCTTCTCCAACCTCCTGCCCCTCCTCCAGAATTCCCCATCTCTCCGCCGCATCGTCACGGTAGGAGGCGGTGGAATGGAAGGTCCTCTCGGCGCCACCGATTTCCCTGCCCTGCGTGTCCCACTGCCCAAGCTCCGCGGGCACCTTTGTACGCTAATAACACTCGGCTTGGAATCTGTGTCAAAGATGGCACCGGAGATCAGTTTCGTGCACGATAGTCCGGGCAGCGTGAATAGGGGCTGTATCGCAACATGAAAGCTCTACCTTTTGAACATTAGGTCAGTGTACCAATTGAGGAGTGTGGCAAGAGACATTTGTACTTGGCGACTAGTGCGCGGTATCCACCTGGAGAAGGCGAGAGTACGGCAGTGAGGCTAGGAGATAACGTCGAGGTAGCCACAGGGTCGAACGGGGAAGTTGGGTCGGGAGTTTATTCGGTGGGGTCGAACTGTGAGAGTGCGTCGAGTGAGGTTAGGGAGCTGTTGGCTGGGTTGAGGGAGAAAGGAATGGTGGAAGATGTTTGGCGGCATACTGAATTGGAATTCAAACGCATTAGTAAATATTGAGCTAGATGGGGGGCAGAAGTGTGCGATAACACGCCGTTGCCTGCACTCGCGGCTTGCTGCAAACAGAGGCTTAGAAGCAGGGGCTAAACTTCGCAGATCATTCGTTTCGTCGTGAAATCTATGTTAGAGTTATTTATTCTGTCTGCTCTTTCAGTGCAGCACACTAATGCAGACTAGACTAATCTATTTCTCTTAAGCTGATCATGAACGATTCGTATTCCTTTTCTGCTAAACTAACGCATATTATCAACTCAAGTCGATTTAATTCAATTTATGCGGCCCTTAATTAGTTCCCTATATCCAGGTCTGTTCATCCCGCCTATAAGCCCTTATTATTACTTAGTCCTTTCGCGATATATACTCTTCTTGTACTCTTTTTACACTGATATAAGATTAATTTTATTCTAAAGATATATTATCTTAAGCATAAGAAAGAGAGTTTTAAGGAAAAGTATTTCTATGCCTTAAGTTGACTAAAACGCGCCAAAGGTTAAAAAGTACGCAGCAGCATACTACCTAACGAGATCCCTCTTATGCGACATATCATAAGCTCCGCCGTGCATGGGCTCGTGAGATTTACTGGGGCGTGGGTAGGTTGAGGCGATGGGGTGGGCTGGTCCAGGTTTGCCCTGACCGTTGTTGTGCAGCAACCTACAACTACTCTCGCGCTCATAGGATTAAGAGTTATTTTTGTTTGCAACCCTGCGGGAGCTGGTCCGCAAAATTGCAGACTTTTGTGCCGCTTCCTAGAATGTAGATCATTAACGGTCGCCCTCTTGCATCTCAGCTAGATCTTAAAGTTTTAATCCGAGTAAATAAGTGACTTCATGAAAAACGAGCTTCAAATTTTTCTCACTGCGTAATAGCCCTCCTACGAGCTAGTCTTATTCTAGTATCTTTGTCCAGACGCCTTGCTTGATCAAGTATGCCTGCCAGAACCTGCGATATAGACTAACCTCGATATAGGTTGTCGAAGTTCTGATATCCCACGCCCTTGACGAATGTCTGCAACCACGGGCCCTGCGTCTTCGCCTCTGCGAGCTCCCAGAAGAGTTTCCCATGCTCCTCTCCATCGACTTTGAAAATGGCCGTGCCGTCCGCCTTTCGTTCGTCGGCATAATAGAACCTAAAAACTGTCAATCCCTCTACTAACGCATTTAAGGATGGCGGGGATGGGCATACTTGAATCCTCGGTCTTTATATGCAGCCGCAGCAGCCATTATCATGTGTGCGGACGCCGATTTGCCAGCGCCCGCATCCATAAAAGACGGGAGGACTGCGATGTTCAGGATATTCCCCGTGAAGAAGAACGTCCTTGCCGCATGGGCAGGGAGCTCCGCGAAGCCGAGGACGGCTTGTTGCGCAGCGACAAAAGCACTGGTAGTGTTGATGGTCAAGTCTCGGTTGAAAGCAGCAAACGGGATCGCGAACGGGTCATTGGGAGGAGAGGGCGTCCAGGCGGCGGCTGCGAATCCTCAGCAAGCATTCGGCCGGTGTCCTTTAGTGCCGGGACTTACCATTGTAAACGACTACGCTTGGGATACCCAGCACCTTTTTCACTCTTGCAAAAGCATTGACAACATCATTAGGGTTGGCGAAATCACTTGTAATGTTTAGTTGATTTTCCGTGCTGTCTGCCTCCCTCAGTGACCGGGCTGCGAGGGCAACCTTGTAGCCTTTCGAGGCAAAGGTTCGAGCAACTGCCTCGCCGATATTGGGCCCTGCACCGAGAATGAGAATGACGGGAGATGTGCCGGGCATGATTCTGAGTGTAGGGAGAAGTCAGGTATATGTGCCATCGAGCAAGAAGCCCTTGCCTGCTATATAGATGTTTATCTGCCTGGTTGAGCCACAAGAGGGGCGGCTAATGCAGTATATGTCATGGAATTCGGGGCGGCGACAATTCTGCCGGAGCGGGGACCTTGACTTTCCGGCTTTCTGTAATAGCATGTATAGCTCCAAGGTATTCTTCCGTTAATATCAAGGTGAAACGAGCAACTTCGTGTAACTAGAGGCAATCACAGATAATTGAAACAAATAATTAGTAATAGCTATGAATTAATACTAGAATAAGAAAACGTCTCCTTCCTTGGCCGAACGTGCACCGTCACTTGGTGAGCAAGCAGAACGATGTGATTATTTTGGACAAACAACAAACAGTAATTACCGCTATTGCAAGCAGTCTCTTACTAGTGTTAAGCGCCTCGGTATTTTTCCCAACCTCCAATCAAATATTAGTTCTCCGTTGTTCTACGCTTCCAGAGCCGGAGCCGCCGTCCAATCTTGCTTGTCCCGATAATATTTCTGTGGCCAACACGGGTCCGTTCTCTGTCAATCTCGATTAAATCCACGTCCTCCATCAAGAAAACCAAGAGGAAGGGTATGGCCAAGAGTGCTAGCGCTATTATCAGCAAAATATGCATCACCTCTGTATAGCTCTGGTCGATTGCAATTCTCCCAGCTGACCCCACCGGGAATGATATTGCTGCCACGAAAGAATTCTGGATCTGGGTTGCCTGAGATTGCGCTGATGGGGGCAGGTATTTCTGTAGCCGCTTGAGGAGGAGATTAGCCCAGATGGCTCCGGATATAGCAGTGCCGATAGCACCACCGATGGCTCTTGAGCACTCGTAGAGAGTTGTTACAGAGGCGACATCTGGTTAAAAAGAAGGAAGGTAAGAATGGATATACTTTCTCTCAAACAGTAATGGTATCTTGACTCACCTTGATGTCTCGCCACAGCTTGCACGGCTGTTTGCGCAACAATAGAGATCATCCCTGTTCCTACACCGGACACAATCTGCCCAAAAATAATCTGGGTTAGGTTTGCCTCTGGATTTGAATATCGAAGCATCAAACCCGCCCCAATCAGCTTGATTAAAGTACCCACGAGAACAACCCATTTGCAGTTCCCAGTCCTTTTTACGACTAGTGAGATGAGAAGGCCTGTCGCTGCTGTGGCTACCCCCTGACTGGTCACTATGTTTGTCGCTGCCTTAGCGGACTTATTGTTGACGACGATTAGGAATGAATAAAAGTACGAATTCCACAGATAATAGCTGAGAAAGAGGAATGACTCGATAAGGCATCCGGCAGCAACGGTCCTGTTTTTCGCCAGCCTCCAGGGGAGGATGGGATACCTGGGGACGTAAAGTTCGTAAATCACGAAGGCGATGAAGCAGCATCCGCCGACTATGATCATGGAGATTGTGGCTGGCGAAGCCCACGAGTTAAGTAATCGACTTGCGAGTGTCATGGGCAGCAGGACGAGAGCGAGGCTGGCCGTGAAAAGAATTAGGCCGATCGGATCCATTTGAACCCATAGATTGGAGAGCCGCCGTTTTTGTGAGGTGGTCTCGGTGGTCGTTTTGCCCTTTCGCTGATACCACCAGAGTGATTGCAAGAAGGGCAGAGCCATCACGGGAAAGACGATTGCCCTGTTATGTCAGTGTTAAAGGACTAGCAGAGCGATATCCTCAAACATACCACATGCCGTAACCCCTGGAATTGTATTAGCGCCGTACTTTCCCAAGATATCACAATCTCATCACTTACCATCTCCAGTGTGCGGGTACCAAGGACGAGACCATTGGTGCCCCAATCCACGCAGTAAATATGGCGGGTGCCAAGAGCAGTGAGGAAAAGAAGGACCGGTTCTCGAGAGTGGTAGTATCGGCGGTAAAAATCTGCTGGAGGAATTGGAGACCGATCTGCCCAATACTGTAGAAAACCTGGCCCACAGCCAAGTCCGCCATGCTCTTAGAAGAGGCATTGACGATGAAACCCACAGTGATGGCGATGATAGAGATACTAATGGCTTCAAAACGTCCGTACACATCAGCGGTCTTTGCCAAAAGGGGTTTGACTGCCGCATTCCTTATCTATGTCAGCGTGAATTCTCCCCATACAGGGGCTTTTAAGTTGGGAGGGTCAGTTGGAAGGTAACATTAGAAGTAGGAGTATATTACAGAATGTTTTGGAGAGTGCTAATGGCAGCTAGCATAGAGTGAGCGCCAAATGCCGAGAGTGCGTAAGGCTGATAAGCCGAAACGGTTTGTCCATCGAGACTAACGGCAATGGCAATGAGTATCATGCCTGTCCATGCAATAGTGAGACCAGTATTTGACCACAGTCGCGAGATGTTTTCGACTTTTTGCACGCCTTCGGTCAGATCATCGTTATCACCCAATTCCACTCCTTTCAGCACAGAATCCTCCGCTTCATGGCCAGCTCCTTTGTCTCTCGAATGAGAGATCGGATCTTTGGGATCGGTTGGCATGATTTCATCACCACTGGTGCAATAATCTTCGTGAATAAATTACACTCTGGGCTCTGGACATAGATAAGTAGGAAGTGAGGTAAACAGAAAACCAGAAGTGGGACACCGGACACCGGCCATAAATTTTCTCAAAACGAGGGCTCCCAAGACAAGGCCCCCTCCTCCTTCTCTAACCAATCCTGGCACAAGTCAGGCCATTCCTATTGGTTGTGTCTGACCCAGCCAATCAAGTCCTACGTACAACACGGATTCGGAAGGATCGGATTTCCCACGGTATCGAATCTTATCTGATTGATCTTATCTGATTGGTCTTGATCTTGTTGCTCTTACATACTTGTATCCGATGATGTGCACCATGGGCGCCAAAGCGACAGCCGATCTCGGCGGTGAAAGGCCGAGTCGATTAATACACTTCATGTGGCCCTCGTTACCTTGTCAACCGCCAAAGCACTGCCCAACAAGTGTCTCTCATATACTCTGATTGCAAACAACTCCTTTTCTCTTCCCGTAACTACCACTACTGTGAAGACGCGAATTGATCCTCCGCCATGTCCGAGGCTGCGCAGGTTTCTAACCCACTCCAGGGCGTCCCTGCACATATCCGCTCGATTCTATCCCGTCTTCATTGTCTCTCTTCCGAGCAAGAGGAGGCATTGGAAGGCAAGGGTGCCGATGACTTCCCGGGATTGACATTTGACGACGTAATGAGAGACAAGTTCATCGCCCTCGAGGAGGACAAGTCCCAGTACGTCTACCAACTCTGCCGGGCAATCAATGCCAAGACCATCGTCGAGGCTGGAACTTCGTTCGGAGTGAGCACCATATACCTCGCACTGGCCGCGACAGCCAATGCAGCTGCTACTGGTGGACAAGCGCGCATCATTGCCACTGAGAACGAGCCAACAAAGGCAGTCAAGGCCCGGGAGCACTGGCGCGAATGCGGGGACGAGATCAGCGGTGTGATCGAGCTCCGCGAGGGTGATTTGAGGGAGACTCTGAAGGAAAACTTGGAGAATGTGGATTTTCTGCTCTTGGATAGTATGGATCCCCCTGACCCTGGGTCACATCCAGCTACTACGTAGACATGCTAACCGTAATCCTCAATTGGAGTAGTTTGGTGCCCAATGGCCCTGCCCACGCTCCAAGTAGTCCAGCCTAAGTTGCGTTATGGAGCTGTGGTTGTCACTGACAACACCATCGGAGCTATTGAGCTATACAAGGACCTCCTGGCCTACATTCGTGACCCAGATAGCGACTTCATTAACGCTACATTACCCTTCCACAAGGGACTAGAAGTGAGCGTTTACCTGCCTAAGACAAAATAAGTGGCGCAAAGTGGTACAGAACAGGGGCACGTTATATGAGTTAGCTTTGGCTCAGCAATTTAATAACTTACTAGGCAAAAGCATGAGTTTTATCCCTGTTATTAGCGACATTTGATATCATCCGTAGATTGACCGATGTCCCTACATGTAACGATCCACTCCAAAGCCTAAAGAAGACCAGCAATTTTTAAACGGCCACCGTCCGATCCCGGTAATCCGGACGGATACTCCTACACTAGAGAGTTGATTCCAGTACGTTACGTTAGAAATAAGCTAATTGGTATTGGTAAAGGAAAGGTGCCATAAACTGGCGATATATTGAGGGATTTATATAGAGCATGTTGAAAGCAATATTTCAACTGTAACTACCTATAGTTTTTAGAGGAAACCTTCGCTTCTAATCGAAGTACAAACACTCGGTCGTCTGGCTTAAATCTAAAACTCATCTATTAGTATCCAACAAGTTACTCATGAATCAAGTCTGAAGGACGCTTACAAGTTGTAGTGGCATCTTCTGCTGGGCCCTCGCCCCACTGAATATCGCTCGGCCTTTCCTTGCCTTTCCTTGCAAATTTACAAGGGCTTGCCGAATGTGTTTCGGTTGGAAGGCAATTCTTTCTTCAGTAGTGCGATCAAATAGTCCTCGCACATCATTTTTACCCAGTTTGCGAGAACCGAGATCTCCATTATCCATTCCATTCATCAGGATATTATTTTGTTCCTTAACCCTCAACGCTTCTTCAGTAATCCCATGCACCATATCACAGATCAAAAACCCAAGAATGTCCATCACATCTTCATTATCCTTGCACTCAGTAATAACACCAATTCCAGCCCACTCCCTAAAGCGCTTAACCTTCCTTCTGGTAAAAGAAGCCTGTCGATATTCTGACCAAGTAATATACTCATCCTTTGTCATATTCTTGGTTCTCTCATCTTCTCTTTGGAGTCGATAAAAATTCGCCCGATCCATTTCTTCTTCTTCTTCTTTCAAGTCTGCCGGAACAGTCTGGTTGTAGAATGAACCTATGTCCCACGGGAGCGGTTGTATCTCCTTTTTGACTTTATTCGCAATATCGTCCTCGTTGTCACTTATAGTTGGGTCCCCAGCAGCATCTTTATCTTCATCCTTTGCATTCTTTCGAAAGTCCTTCCAGGCGAGAAAACTCCGAATGCGGGAGACTTTGAGCGCGTCATGTCGGAATTGGAATATTATGTCGTTGTTTGTAATAAACCGAGAGGCTCGGCGCGAGGCTAGGCCATTGGCTATCGCTAACTAATATATTTGAATTAGTAGTTGCTGTATTGCGTGTCATGTGGAAGTTTACCATCTCGACAACTTGGTCGCGAACTATTTCTTCCATCACTTTCAGAACCTCAATGGAAGGTTCTGCCATCTCGCCGGAGACGAACATCATCTATTTATATAGTGTGTTAGTCATTTCGAATACAGTGAGCCGCGCTGACTTTATCTCCAACGTTGCATATAGGAGTGTAGCGTTAAGCAAGGCCATGATTTCGAAGTCTTTTCTTTGCTCCTATCATGCACTCTTTCTTTGCGAGCCAGAGGAAATTGCCATTTCTACTGACCTGTTGGATTTCCTGTTTGAATTTTAGTCCACCCTTATCCTCCATTTTAATAGCCTGCATATATCCGTTCACTTCTGTAAGAAATTCCAAAAACAACTAGTAATTGGCGACTCAAAATGTTATATCCTATTTCTTATTATTATATGATGAACATGTGCTTGCTTTTTGAAAATGATAATGACAATAAGAACGTTGGTGCATTTGAGCTGTGCTGGGTACGGCACGGCCGACCCCTGTTCAAGGTCTCGCACTTGTATCCAATCTAACGCAAGCATTCGCCTTGGCGGGCTTTCTCTTTATCCATAATTCGTCAGCTACAGAAACAGCCTGCAGGACTTTCGGCCAATTATATTGTTAAGTGCAAGCAAGTATTTACCCGACATCCGGAGATGTTTTAATCGAAGTATCGCGCCCCCCCCGATATTGCAGAAACGATTCACCATCATTACCCCAATCACGTGACTGCTTAGCCATCATGTTTTACGATTCGGCTGTTGTGAACATACCAGCCATACAATACCTGCTCTACTGGGGCTAAATATTATTAAAGCAACAGACGATTCGGGCTTGGATACTCGACAAAGTCAGCTTCGTCTAGAACAAGTGGACGCATTAACACCTGCCATCAATATAGTAAGATTGGGAAGGGAGCGACCGCAATGCTTTTCTAGCGTATGGTCGGAGTTAATATTCCGCTTTTCCATTCTGATGTCCCCAGTTCTCGCAGTGTGTCTTTTTTCTATCTCTCTGCGATACGTGCAGGAGAACATGACCGACGTCATATGTATACTACACTCAGGGACAAGAGTTCTTCTGACACTTATTAGAGAACTAATTATCTTTGCAGCTTCTACCATGGATTTCTTAAAGGAATAGTTGGAGTAATTTACTTCAAGAGTTCTATTGCAGGTATTTGTCCCGTTGGATAAGTGGGGTGAGGCATTTGGAAATGGTGAGATGTTAGAGGGTTGGTTTAAGGTGGATTAATGATTTAAGGGGATGCAGTCCCTAGAAATAGAAGGCATCTAGCCATGTTCTACTCTTCAAGCCTATAAGGAATATCAAATGAGCTAGTATAGAGAGAGGAGGATTGCTTTATACGAAGAGATTGTAAAGGGCCAAACCGTTCTAAAGGGAGACGACAGTGAGCAGAGAGAGATAACTGTGACTGCAGATGTAATAGTGCCTATGTTGTGAATATTGATTTTCTGGTAATCTAAGCACTTTCGTCTAATGTAGATACAGAATGTAAAAGTAAATAGTTGAACGTTGTAGAAGCCTGGATGGGTTCAGAATAATGGAACAAGGACCCGAGAGAAGCAATGAAGTAAAGTTGCGACCGAGGGAGGGGTTGTTAAATTCCAAACGCCGAGCTAGCCTCCTCTTCCAACTTCCTCGCCTCTGCCACATCCTCAAGTACTGTCCTTGCCTTTTTGTCAATTCGATCGATAGCATCCATTCCCAATGGTAAGCGTAGGACCTTTCCATGTAGCTTCCCATCATTGCCTTCTCCCGAGACCACCTCAAACAAGCGATGGACAGCTTTATCTGGATCGCCTTTTTGCTTCCCAACCATGCTAGGAAACAAATTTAACGTGCTCTCAACGATGGATCCTTTATACCCTTCTGGTAATGGCTTCTTAGGAGTTTGTAGTGCGTGTAGAAAGTTTGTTCGGAATAAACCAGGCTCAACAATCAGTACCCCAATGCCAAACTCCTTGACCTCATGGTATATGGACTCTGACATTCCCTCTAGAGCAAATTTGGATGCACCGTAAAGGCCACCCCCGGCCTGCGAGTCTTGTCCACCAACGCTACTCATGTTCACAATAAACCCGCTGCGGCGCATTCGCATACCCGGGAGAACTCCTTGTGTGGTGAATAATGGACCATACACATTCGTCCGATATTGGCGCAGCACTTCATCTTCGCTAAGAAACCATTAATTTGGGACCAGTTTCTGGGACGGGGAAAATGGATATAAAGCATTATACGTGCCTAAACTGCTCAATACCACCCAGAACTGAGTAGCCAGCATTATTGACGAGAATATCTATCCGTCCATAGATAGACTCTGCCTCTTGGACCTTGGTAAGAATGTTTGACTGCGGCTCTGTCATATCGACTTCGATGACATGCCCACCATTCTCAACAATCTCACGAACAGCGTTTGTGGATGCGTTTTTGTTGCGAACAGATCCGATTACACGGTGTTTAGCCGCGAGGGCAGTTCGAGCCAGAGCGAGCCCAAAGCCGTTCGAGGCACCGGTAATAAGCCATACTGGATTCGCCATGTTTTGTAACATGCAATGTGGATGTTGCCTTTTCAGCCTACGATGCGTGGACAATATAATAGACGTCTTCAGCGAAAGTTTGAGTTGCAAGTCATTTTTAAGTCAAAGGTGGTTCGGCAGTGACGGGCATCGCAGAAATAGGTTACAAGTTCCGCTTCTAAGCTCGGACGTAAGATGTACAGTAACTTGCTACTTCAAACTAGCGATCTTGATGTTATTCCACTGTTGTCTCCTCCACCAATGTGGGCTGAGCGGGCTTAGGTACGGCATCGGTGGTAACGGCATTGGAGGTAACGGCTTCGGAGGTAACGGCACCGGGGGTTGCGGCATCGGGTTACGGCCTCGGGGCTCAGAAGAAAATTATGATTGAACAATTGAACAATTAATAGATTAAATGATTAAATCATGGAGTCATAGTATCACATGCTGTACCTGCGCGATTAGTCTTGACTACTTTTTCTAAAATTTAAATTGCGTGAGTATACTGTGTCTGGAATAAATAAACAATAAGCTAACTCTACACCTTAATTGGTGGACAAATTAAAGAGGAACTACGTTTAATCTCATGATATCGAGATGTGGAGCTTTCTCTAGTAATATTTGTATTTATGGATTGCAAACCTACTGTAGAGCAAACAGTCGTGTATCAGGTAGTTCAGTATGGGAATGTCCTCATGACATTTGCCCCTTCCGTCTCTGGACCCGAGCTGCTGCTGCTTTAACCTTGCCAATAGATGGCTCGTACGGTACAGTTGCATCCTAGTATAGTCCAGGGACTGAAAATACGGTATAAAGTAGACCTTTCTATATGATTCGATAAGAAGCATCTGGTGTTACGATGGCCATTATAGAGACTACCGCAAGTTACTTCCAGCGGCCAGAATTATTAGTAAGCAGAATTATTAGTAGGACAGCGGTTCCTGGGCGTCGCAGCTTAACGGAAGTTTAAACCATCGTCCCTGTCTATTATTACGGTTTACCCAATGCGACCGTTTTACTCTACCGTGAGCTCTGGATTTCAAATCTCGCCTGGTGAAGGGGCGTGAAGTCCCGCTTCGAAGCGGTGCCAACATCTCAGACTTAAAACCGCTCCCTACATGGCCCGAATTCCTATTAAAGCTATTTAATACCATAAGTGACGGGCAAATGGAAAGAGTACCGAGGAGCGCATATAAGGAAGCATGGGAACCCGCTATATTCTAATCTGCAACTCTAGCTACGTCAAGACACTACATCCTTATCCTCGCCGTACTTCCCCAAATTGCTTATGCTCTTAGTCGTAGCCATCTATATATTATCGGACTAGTTGGGCTTCCCGACATTAGCCTTGAACTACCTCTCTATATCAAATATTAAATTGTACAAAGCACTTATCAAGCAAACTAGACAGGTAAAGAGCTAACTTTAAATAAATCAGGAAATTCGCCTTCTTCTTAGAGTACTGATTAAAGTACAGATGAAGTAGAGGGAACCGCGATTGTACAAAATATCGGCTATTTACAGAAAAGTTGTCAATAATATGGTTTTCCTGACAAAAATACACAAGCGTGATCCTCCAAGTGATTACAACCGTTTCCTGCATGACAGGATCCTGCTGGTCTCCCGTTGCCTGGGCAACCACAGCTTCTGTCGCACGGAGACACGTCTCTAAATCGAATGCACTAACGATGTATCTCCTCCAACATCTCTTGCAACTTAAGAGAACACCCCATGGCTCATAGGAAGCATAATTTTGTAGCGATGTACAGTACACGTTTCTAGTGCCATTAAGTCTAGAGACCCTCACGGCAGCTATGCGCTTTGCATGCTTATCCATCATCTTAACGTCCGAAAGATTGATCTTCCAATGATTTATGAGCAATTCACCTAGGCATGATCTTCTGTATACAATTTCCGTGGCCTTAATACCGTGCCCCGGATCCAGCGGCGTTGTTCTAGGTCTCTACACGGCATATGGCGTAGCGTGTTCTCCCTTCTGCTCAGAGTCTTGGTCAAGACTTATATCAGTCAGTGGATATAACCCATCGTCAATACGTCGGATCTTTTTCCCATCTTCTTCGCCATTGTATTTACTATTCCGGTTTTTCAGGCTAGAAGAGAACACGGGTGTGAGCTTTGACCACAGCGACGTTTTGCCAAACTTGCTAGCGACAGGCTGGAGTACGGGAATACAACAGCAGATCACACCGAAGCCTGGTTCAAGGAGCGACCAGTATGCAACCTTACCCACCACGTAAGGGAAATCCGAGAAGCCCTACAAAGCGTGGTTAGTGACCGGTCAACATGAAACCAATTAATGGGGCAAACCAATGTTGCAAACTCCACAACTCGAATAGTACTAAAGGCACAGACGCTAGACTTTGTTAGCATGTCACGCTCTATCGTATGTATGCCATTTAGTATATACATTAGACCAATTCCAAATGTAATTGTGAGACCAATCTTCTTGCCGAGGGGGAGTTGGAGACCCCATAACATTGGCATGGGGAGGATGAAGATCAAGAGATCGGTCAAGAGATTTACAATGCCTACCGCCTCTAACGCTTCCTGTTGATTGTAACAACGGCCCTCGATCATGTGATTCCAGTTATAAGCTATCGGTCGGCATACTAAAAGGGCTATCAATTGGCCCACATTGTCAGTGCAGGATCGAAAAAAGTAGAAGTGGATAGTCCCACTTTCAAGAATGACGGCTACCATATATGCTATGGACAGTCCAATGCAAACAAATGTTGCGATGCGAAATTCCCGCACGCGGAAAATGGTGATCTCAGGTGACGGTTAGCTGCCCGTGAGGACGTACGGGGGAAGACATGCATGAATTACATAGAGAAAGCAGATCGATAGCTTCACAAATGTATTGCTCATAGACCAGAATATTTGGAGAGGCATGAGGCACTAAGGATCGAGTTAGTATAAGCTATGTATCGCCAAGGGGGCTCGGCTAGGAGCGACTTGCCTTGCCTAGAATGGCGAGTTGTTTGGGCGGATTAGTGAGCTCGGTGAGGTGAAATCCCATACCACCTTCGACAATCGCTATGAACGGCATCAGTCATTTATAAATAGCATTGACGCAGGCGCCCGCATTCACACGTACCGATCGTGGCGGCGACCATGTCTCCAGAGCAAGCAATCTTAGACGTCCGTCAGCTCCATCGCTAAGCCTTGAAGTAGAAACAAGGACTTGCCAGCGCAATGATGGCACAGTAGTCGTCGAGACCAAGTGCTCTCTTCTTCAGATGTCTACAATATACTCGCAAGGCCACGGCGAGGACGTCTAGGGCATAAACGATGCTTGCGAGGATAATTGCATTCAACCCGATGTTCGATATCGCCATCATCGCTTAACCTGGGAACGATTCGAGAATTCGCTCACGCCACATGGAAGAGGGGAAAGGAGCAAGAATCAGAGTGATTAATGTAAAGCAATCCCACTCGAGTCCGGTACGGGTGGCCGCTAGATATATGCCCATCGATCGCGTGGACGAAGGGACTGGTGGGGAAGCTCACTGAGGCCAGACCCTTGATAAGGCAATGCCCGTCATGATGGTACATTGATGCAAGAGCAACCTGCAGCAGCAACGGCTGTCGACAGCCATCGTTCAGGAACTGTGCTTATTCTGGCCTCCGTCCCGAGGGGGAAAGCACGCCTCGTACCTATTATTGCAGGAGCGGTGCGGAAACATCGGCGTGCTACATTGCAAACAGCCTAGTCGGATCTATTACTGTACTACTTAACTTCTCCAGCCGTTGGAAGCGTCCATACTACAGTACTGTAGACGGCGGGGCGTGTTCTGCGCTGCTGTGCCGCAACCCGGCAGAGGAGGGAAAGGAGAGCACAATTGCGGCACAAGCTCACTGAACAGGGCAACCCGGTGACTAACGCACTCGCAGCCTTGGCGCTTTCGGCACTTGCTCGCATCGTTGGCTGCTTTGGGTTAAATCGATATGAGACGAAAGGCTTTGCGGATAAAGTGATGGCGACATCGTCGCTTTTGCTCAGCCAATCAACACTCTCGAGCCAGTGTCAATTCTGGTATCTGCTTGTATGGATAGGGGCATCTCGTGTTAAAATTAGCCACAATAGTACGGCAAAGGCCGGGCAGTGTAGCCTGGGTCCGCGTAGTGCCCAAGCACCGCCTTCCGGTCTTGCTCCCATCAACTTCCCAAATGACATGGCCTACACCTGAGTGGCGAGAGCACTACGTTCAATCACTTTGACGCCTCTAGTATATCTAAATTCGTCATTGAACCCAACAACGTCCAGAATGTCCATCGGAATCCCGAGAACCTAGAGGAGCTCGGCCGTCATCTTTCAAATTCACATCGACTTGGCCGGTTTCCATCAACAGTTTTATTACGGCTGGGTGCCTCTCTCAGTAGCATCCGACTGTGGTGCGTGGCCCTTGGAAGATCTCTGCGGGATTTTGAATTGGGTTTAACATCCATCTCTGCTTGGAGGACGCTCTACAATATTCACGTAGCATCATTCTGCACTCTAAAACAAAGGCGTTCTGCAATAATCATTATCCTCAGTTTCAGGATCAACATTCTCTGTATCAAGCAGACGCCATGCCTCCCCACTATCCCCAGCCCCGGCATATTGTGGCTCTGTCGAAACTGCTGATGTTCAGACACGAAGAACCTAGCACTTTTTAAATTTACATCGGACTTGGGCCTATTTGCCAGACGATCAGGATGATGTTTGGATGCACTCTCTCGGGCTTGCAGTGTGAGAGACGGATTATCTAGTAAGTGTGTGAATAAGGTGAGCAGGCCTGAGCAAACCTGAGTTAACCTGAGCAGAAGCAGAGCTGGTTCTGAGCCAAGCCATGTCAGATGACCCAGCGAGTCATTGGCTACTGTTGCAATACTAGACCTAGAGTTGACGACTTGAACTGCCACCACAGTGGGAGAAGCCTATTAAATACATAAGCAGTACCAAATGTACTGTATGCCTGCGAAAATTGAGTCGTTCAGCACTCCAGCACTCTGGCTTAAGTGGTCCTCACAATATTTCTCGCTAGTTATCAAACCACGAAGAAAAGTCACTGGTGCAACGTTTATGGATTTTTGTTTGAACGCTCTTCTCACCAGCATTTGTCCTCCTCAAACCCAGAATAACGCCAAGAGTCCGGCAGGTCGAAAAAATCTATATTCCAATTCTGTATCGCGAGATCCATTGCTGCCTGGTCCTGTATAATAAGCATCTCGCCTCCAGTGTTCGAAACAAGGGCCTCTTGCGACTCTGCCTCTCGTTCGGCAGTAAGAGAGGGAACCCTGGCAGCTAAGAGTTCATACGACGCCCTTGCACTTCTCATTGCGCCATCAACAGCACCCATCTCGGGAGATGTCCCGGCCTCAATAGCCTCCACCTGTCCCAAAACCGCGGAAATAAACAAATGACCCTTAAGATTATTCTCCGCGATCGCAATCCTCTCCGCGGTAAGCTCAATAGTATCGCGTAGGATTTGTTTCAGAGGTTCGCGAAATGCTTTACTTTGTTCACGAAACGAGGCTTGTTCCTCGAGTTGTAGGAGTAATTCGAGGAGTATGGCCATAGCGCTGTGGATAATGACGCCTCTGAAGAATCCGCCATCGCAAGTTTTAAAACATGTGAAGTCATCCCTGGGGAGGTGCTTTAGGGGTTGTGTCATACCGGATGCGTTAGTTGGATAGGTCATCATGGTGATCGCACAGTCGAGGACGACTTTTCGAGAAAAATAGTAACGGTGGTCTTTTTGGGCCTTGATGGCGAAGGGGCGGTGCAGGACGAGGAGGAAGCGGCGGAGAAGTATGTCATGCAGGTTGCGCTACAGGTATGTTGGTTTGCTGCAGAAGCCTTGGTGCTGGGGCATGCTTACATGGAATTGGGTCGGGCCTGGGACCTCTTCTTGGGATTGGCAGGTCTGGAATAGAGCGTTGCTCTCTTTACACGCGCTACTGAGGTCCTCACCTCGTTTGAGGATGTCTTCGTATGGTGGTTCAGAGCGGAAACCGTTTGTGACCCGTATAATTTCTAATCGTGTTTGTAGCGACCGGAGCAAGAGGATCTGGAGAGAGGCCTGCGTGAAGACTGCGGCTGGTCTCGCCATAGGAGGGGTGGTAGTATTCTCATCAAAATCCTCGTCGTTGAGATTTGCAGGTGGCTCTGTGTCAAAGTCATCAAACGTAACTAAAGGGTTCATCCCCGAGTCCAATGAAGACTGGGCATTGAACTCTAGGATCGTTGCCCAGAGTCTCCGCCTAAGCTCAGCTTGCAGAAATGTCATCCTCGGAAAATACTTGGGGTCCCGGTGCAGACCCATGTTGAAAGCGGCCCGCATGAGGGCACCGGTCGATATCCATATCAGGTCACCCACGATTCCACATGCTTGGCGAGCGAGAAGTAGCAGGCAGTGGATCTGCAGTCCGGAGATGTTGAGGCGATGCTTCTCGAGTGGCGACTGCGAGAGCCACGACTGGGCTGCGAAGGTCCATTTCTTCGCTTGGGAACGGACAGTCTCGCCATCAGGCCCTTGGTAGAATGATGACCCAATCGCCATGGCAAGCAGCATCTTCAGGATAAAGCCCGGGCTCGCATTTAGAGGCTCCTCCCAATACTTCTCATACTCTTTTTGGAATGAGGGGACGTGCAGAATTCTGTATGCCGACTCTCCTGTCCGGAAGTATGCACTTACGAGGACATCCCCGAGTTCCCGAGACGGAACTGACTCCTTGAATGCTGGGTCCGCCAAGAACTCGTTATGAACTCCTAGTTTGGCAGCTCGTGCCATGGCCTTGCATCTCTCCAGCAGACCACCAACATCCGAGCTTGAAATCTCATCATTGAACGAAGGGATACTCGTTCCACCATTTTCCCTCACGCAGGAAATTCGGCCAAACTACACATGTTAGTCCTGGTATTAGGGATGGGGAGGTTGTTCGTACCATCCCAAAAGAATGCAACCAGTGGCTTTGGCCGAAGAAACGCGTCTTAGAGAGCGTGCCCCGCAGGTGTCTGTTAAGATTATCGGGTTCTGGAGTTTCACAGCTAGGGTTGCTGATCTTGGCAGCCACGGAAGGCTCGTACACCAACTGTTCTACCTTATGGACCCGGCCAGTGAAAGCTTGAGCAATTGGGGGACATGTGGAACGTTGCGATTCTGGAGTTGGTGGCTCCCACAGGTCAACAGGAGGGCCAACTGACCGAAGGACTGTGGACGACGGGATGTGGGGTTGGGTGTTTCCTCCACGGCTCACGTAGCGGCCGTCAATGGCTCTAATATTTGGGCTGTATGTGCATCTAGCATTCTTTGATTGCCTACAAGGACCACAAGGGCAAATGCGATCGCATCTAATCTTGCGACGTCGACATTGTTCGCATGACAAGGCTGGTCTGCGCCGTTTGGTGGCTGGTACGGTTGACTCGGACATACTGTACGGGAGTTAGAGAGGCCGTTTAGCTACTGGAACAGCTGGACAAGACATCATTGATGAGAAAAAAGACCTTTTTAATCCGGAAATACTAGAAAAGTGTTCCGTATTACGGTAAAATAGAGTTTCCAGACAATGCGCTAAAATCACATTCTTCCAGGAGGGCTTTTGATAAAGCTTTACTGTATTAGGAATATTTTGCGACAGGGCTGGATCCTCGCCTCATTGTAATCTCACCATTCTTCTGTTGCTACCCACTCCAGAGCTAGGTCGGGCTTGGTCTAAAAGACGTCCATTCACCATTTAGTTCTGGCGGGCTGATACGATTATATAACCAGCAGTTACTTTGCTTACTATTAATATAAGTTTGCATCGGCCCAAAGGTCACCAAACTGCTCAGCGCGTCCTCAACTGTCGGAATTGTCTTGCAATGGCCCGTAGCTTGAGTTCTATGCTTCAGGAGGTAGCCTATTCCTCGAGCGGCCGCGCCCCCAGTTCGTGCCTCAAGAGGTGAAGGAGTACTCCATGGCAGCCGCGGTCCAGGAGGTCGCAAAGAGACTCCGTCCCAGAAAGGGGCTCGATGTTGTCGTGAACGATGTCGGCATCTAGATGCTTGAACAGGAAGGCGTCGAACACATGCATGGAGACACTGGACGTCAATGTCGTATCCGTACAGAGAGTCTCGTCTGCATTCCTACCATTGCTATCCCTTGCCGCCCAGAAGAAGTTGGTTGTCATCACCAGTGATCTGGGCCCCATTAACACCGCAGAGAGATACGCCACTACTGCCCCATACTCGCCCTACAAGATCTCCAAAGCAGCCGTGACCATGCTCACAATGCAGCACGCCCCTGGAGCTGAGCCCCAAAAGTGTCACTGTCTTCATGCTGAACCCGGGCTAGCCGCACCGGTATGGGTATTTCGCATGCCTTCCTCGCGCCCATCGTGGGCGCGAACTAGGTCGTTGAAATCGTTCAGAAGGCGACAACTTCCGAAAGTGGAATGTTCCTATCTGTCTACGTCGACGGGGATGTCTACTACGATGGGGAAAATCTGCCTCGGTGATGCCGTGAAACTTAGCATATGTAGAAGTCAGTCGCGTGGAGTAGCTCTCAGTAGCAGGGAGGCTGAGTCTTGGTACGGCAAGGCGTTATTAGACCTTTTAATGTTTAGCTTAGCCAGACATCAAGGATTAGTATAATCTAACATACTCACTTCATGCAAAACGTGCCTGTCATGGAGTCGGGTGGCGGGCGGAAAAAGTTAGTCTGGTCGCGGTGGCTGTGTTGAGAAGGTGTGAATGGTCGTTGTCAGCAAGGGGCCTGAAGCATTGAGTGAGAGAACCAAATCAGGACGCACTAGGAGGTTCGTATGAGGTATGTGATTTATGCCGAAAATCGATACGCGTAAATCCACGGCAAGGCACTTTGCACCTTTATTTCGTAGTGCCGTGTACAACTGAAACCCCCCTAGACATATTGTGTCACCCGCGAAAGAAACCCTACTGAATCTGCAGGCTTGTTAATCCACATTCTAATTATCATTTCTCGACCAACTGAAGCAAAGGCAGTGACAGTAATGATATATTTTAGATTCTCTGGTTCGAACCATGTGGGAGCTAATACGATCTAGGTCATCTTTGCTCACAGCTCGGCTTGTGTAAAGATTGAATATATGCTAACTGCCCCCTGGCTGACTGCGGAGTGCATGCTAAGTGACACGCCCGTAACCCATACTATTAGTCTCGCAGTATCGTAAGATAGGAGAGGGCGTTCAGGGCTGAGCTTGTTTGGCAGGTTGCTAGTTTAACTCGTATTGGCGCTCACGCCCGTCTCTCACTTGAGGAATGCCCCTGCCTCTCTGCCCTTCTTCTTCCTCCTTCGTGATTTATTTCTATATAATATATTTATTTTGTCTCTTTTTTCTCTCCAATACCCGTCCTAGTGCATTTAATCCACTAATTCGATCACATTTATTCAAAGTAATCGCGCGCAACGAGACGACTCTTATCCTAGAGATACCTTTAATATTGCCACGTCGCCCTTAGTCTGTTGTACGACGCGGCTCATCCTGTCGTCCTACATTATACCACTCTATTATTGTCTCTACCTCTCGCACTATTAGGCACATCGGTCCCTTTCATAGCCATGAAGTCATCATCGCCATTCTCGATTCTCCTCTTCGTCCACCTAATCACCGCAGCGCCATTACCTAGTATTCTATTAGACCGCTGGCGTGACAGATCCTGTACTAAACCCGGAAACACATTGCCAGATCAATATCTCCCTATATGGGACGCCCCTTTGGCAGTCGAGGAGGCTCCCGCGCCAGAGGATATAGTAACACTGATTACCTCCGCTGCTGCGCTGCGGGTAGAGGACATGAAAGAGAGCAGCCGATATGAGATACTGGTCTCCCCCACCGACGATGACAAGCGCGTGCCCTCGTGGTGCCAGCAAGCGACTCGGCAGGCACGGAGAGCCTCGAGGGAGTACAGCGAACTCCTGGTCATCAGCATCGTGATCCTCTTCCTCATTGCCCTGACCGCATGGGAGGCAGTATGGCAGTCTAGCCGGTTGTGAGTAGCCCTTTCAACTCAATTTACTCGCTAGCATATGCTCATCCTGAATAGAAGAAAGTCGTTGTATAGGACGAGGCGGCGAGGATCCATCTATATCTCGGATAATGAGGAAGTGTGTTCGCTCAAGGAGTCGCCAGCTTTGAGGCAAATTCTGGCTGAAGATAAGGTGGTCTTGAAGGATAAGCCCATCAGATGCAGCGAGAGGCCTTGTTGTACTGAGCATGACCACTCCTTTACAAGCTGCACGTGTGACGATCTTTTGACCTCAACCCTGATCTCGAAGTGCGTGCGGGGAGTTTGTGAGTTATAGAGCAGATCGAAGAATGTAGCTATTAGTTGTACATGTAGGAAGAGATTAATATTTAACCTCAACTAGCTGATCTCGTGCCTTTTCATCTCGTCTATGCTATGTAGGCTGATTAGGACAGACAGGTCTATTATGCCCAGGTTGAAGATATACTGAGCAATTATATACTCGAGTCTAAAGTCTTACTAGTAGCTGGAATTCAATCTACCTTTAGATAACCTCGCTTTGGCTTTCAGATTAGTACTCAAAGAGGCTGAATACTGTCAACTTGTAAGACACCTAGCCATTAATAGTACTTGCCGAGTTGGGAACTTCATATATTTCTTGGATAGTCGCCAACCTATAGTACAAGTAAAATGTAACTATAAAAATCCAGACCACATGACTGAGTACATTAATATTGTAAGATGTGAGAACAAGAAGCTTGATACTCTTGATACTTTATATATGAACAGGACCCTTGCTCTGAAACCTTAGCTATGCGCAAGTTGACAATAAACTAAGCTCCTCGAGATATAGTGACTAGGAAGTTAGTCTCTAATGAAGGGAGGACTCGATAAATCCAAGAGCTGGGTTCTCTACTCTAATGGCTTTGATACATAGAGTTTGAAAGAATTGAGTTCCCAGGAGCAAATTGGCAGCGATACCATGGCGTCGCAAACATATTTGATGGTGGTCATCCATATATCTTGCTGAAAGGTTAGTGTGGACTTTCTCTACTAATAATAATTGTACGGATACAGGGACTTTCGCGTCACACAATTCATGATCTCTAAATTGAAGTGACAAAGATATGGTTCACCTTACAGTTCAACAAGACGCATTTCATTAAGGTGCAGGAATAAAAAATATAGCCCAGCTCCCCACTTCTATAGGATCGGATCGCCCGTTAGTGGCCCTGGACTGATTTCGGCCTATAACCCTCCTCTAAGTAAACGATCTCCTCATCCGTGAGCTTTTGCTTGAGAGCGCCAAGGGCCTCCATCGTCCTCCCCGGAGCATTTAAGCCAATTACGGGACAGCAGTTACTCCTCGCTAGAATCCAAGCAAGAGCGATAGTGGCCATACTGACTGATTTCTTGATGGCAATCTCTTTAACTCTGCCGATGATGATCTCGTCAGCTTGACTCGCTTCACGCCGAAATTTGGACTGTGCCATATCTGTCTTCTCGCGAGTAGACTCGAGGGTGTTCTCTCGGTCCACAAACTCCCGTGCCAAGATACCTCGCGCGAGCGGAGAGTACGGGAGAATTCCAACTCCAGTGGCGTTGCAATATGGAATCATTTCCCGCTCCTCTTCACGATAGAGCAGGTTATAGTAGTTTTGCATCGAGATGAATTTGTGCCAGCCTTTCCTCTCCGCAATTCCCTGTAACATTCTAAATAAATTAGTATCTGCCTTTCAACCCGACTCAAGAAGCTTACTGGAATTCCCAGGCGGCCATCTGTGCAGCCTAGTCAGCCTACAGTCACTCTAACAGCATTGGTCGTACTCACAGAGCAGGCGCCGATATAGCGGACTTTACCACTCTCAATAACATCATTCAAAGCTCTCATTATCTCCTCACCGGGCGTATATTTGTCAAAACGATGTATCTGTAAGACGTCGATATATGTCCCAAGCCGCTTGACGCTCGCATCGACAGCATCGAAGATGTGTTTCCGTGACAGCCCAACCTCATTTACGAACTCTGTGCCGTCATTGACAGCAAATCTTGGCTTTATGAGTGATGGATCCGCCAGGAATCCACACTTTGTAAGAATCACCACTTTATGTCTCGGTATGTCCAGTTTTTTCAGAGCCGCGCCAAATATCTCTTCAGCTCGACCGTGGGAATAAGTATCAGCCTGAAACCGCAATTAGCGTCATAATCTGTATCTCGCTTTACTCTTTTAACCCACCGTATCCCACGTGTTGATTCCGGCTTCATAAGCATGCTGGATTACTTTTAAAGCCTCTTGTTCTTCTAGGACCCAGTCCTGCCAGTCTAACGAGCCAAAGCCCATTGAACCCAAAACTAAGCGCGAGACATTGAGTCCTGATGCTCCCAATTTAATATATTCCATCTTGGTGGGAAATTTAGAGCGGTTGATATCCATTTACTGGCCGTTGGATATCTGCCTCCCAGTCGCCCTTTATATATTGATTACAGATGTGCAGGCCGGAACGTTTGTTACACCGCCCTCGCAAAATATTCCCAGTTCTATTGAAAATATCTAGGTGATTAGTGGCAGAGATTAGACAGTATAACAAAACGTATGATTTGCGGGCTCAGACCGGACGTAAAGTTGCCGGTCTTCTCAACGAATACACCGATAGTGCCTAACTCCGTCGGCCTCGGCATTTCCAAAGTATGTCCCTTAGCAGCCTGAGCGATTTGTCCAAATTGACGAGGCCAAATACTAAATCGATTCATTCAAACTCCGATGGGTCACTTGGCGCGTGCATAGCTTATTACTGAGGATGATGGTTTACGAAAACTGACACATTTGGGTGGGGTCTTTATTGGTAGGTCTTGATTACTTTCAGGGAAATTCCGGGTATTTAGAGAACGCTCTCCAAGAACTTCACTGGGTCAGAAATTGGGTATTCCTTCTGCCCCGTTTTCCTAGAGAGCATACCGCAAGCTGTGTGTCCCGTTTCTAGATTTTTGGAATACCCAAAGGATTCTCACGTATAAATTGGCGTAGGACAGGACCACGAAGTTCATCGTTGAAGGCTGGTAGATGCATGTAGTTATGACAAGCCAGTCTTGAAAGGGACACTACTTCTCCTAGATAGAATTTTCTGAGCTCCAGAACAGGATTTGGTTGCAAATATGGGACTTGCATTTCGGGGAAGGGAGAAACTTGTAGTGAGTCAAATTTTGTCCCGCACTGGTGCCACCCTCATCTTGGAGATACTACCCCCCTCCCCAGTAATTATGTAGTTAATATTAGTAGTATTGCAGGACGGTGTATCAGTGACCTCCAGATAGTATCAAAATCCTACAATCTTAAGATAGCCTCCGTGTTACTAGTGACTTCTGTACCACTTTTAACCATACGGCGCAATGACGTGGATTATAGATAGAAATTACTTCTGAGAGCATTCGCTAACCAAGGTTGAGAAATTTATAGTAGCTAAATCCATCTTCTCCCTTATAAGTAAGAACCTGGGTACGTTAGGTTGGTGGAAAATGAATATATGCACACAGGTATGATCGCACTGCCTCATCATCAACACCAGGCTGCTTGAAATATTGGAGAATAAGGACGAGGACCCTTGACTGGCGGGGTTTCCATTAGTGTTTCGATACTGGACTTCCACAAATGAAAATAATATCACTATTCAATTAATTAGCCAGACCCGATACAGCGTGATAAGATTGATCCCTCACATTTACAAGCTGGGAAGTGGACGCACTTTTTGCGCGAGTTAGAATTATTTCAGCAAACTTTGTCACCGCTTTGGCACCCCCGCGATATCCATAAAACAGTTCGGGCTCTATGCATTCGACCTCCATTAGCACAAAATTCCCCTGTTCATTCACTACGCCATCTACTCTCATGTAGTCGACTACCCCATGCATTCCAAACTTTCCCTGCAGCCAGTCAACTAAGCGCTCAGCAACATCTAATGCGACTTTCGGCGGTTCGACATCATCTATGACAGTACCTCCAAAGTCCTTTTGACAACGGAATTCTAACTCAGTCTGCGCTGGCACCTTGAGGACGGCGTGAGAGTAGTTACCCTCGAGATAGATCAGAGACCATTCCCCGTTCCGAATTGATGGTTCAAATGCTTGAATAAGAAAATCCGTTTCAGAGGTAAGAAGAGTGGAGATCGTAGAGTCGTACCTAGAAGCTTCCGTGTGGGACAGGCAGAATGTATTGTGTGCACTTGCTGAAATGGTAGGTTTGATAACAATTGTCGGACAGGAGCTCGAGAACTCGTGAAGAGCGGAGGATACGGGGGCCGAAGTCGAGTGGGACAAGATTCCTGTTTTTGGGATAAGGAAATTGGCTTCCTGTAGCTCTAATAGGTAATGTTTACTGATATTCCAGAGGACTACTTCCGGATTATTGATTACCGAACAATGTTTGGATTTTCCCTGTATGAGGCAGCGGTGAACCCAGGCGATAAATTCGGATGCCTTGAGATGATAGTTAAAACAACTTTGTAGCATAATCGCGTCAAAGTTTGACCAGTCGATGGACGTGTCCATCCAAGAAACTACAGAAACGGTGGGTTTCGTCTTGTGTTGTGTTAGAGATTGGTACAACAATCTATCGTCGGGACCCAAGGTCGGGGGTATTGGTGGCCTGTTGCTTGTAACAAAAGCAATGGATAATAGTCGTTCCATTATTGCAAGACTGTCAGATTAATGGCCCGGATGCTTGCGGGTAGGCACGTTAGATGGCCAGCTTTTGATCGCGTGGGGGGCCGCCAATGAAGTGGTAGGAGACTGTAGAACTAGCAGTTCAACCCAGACGCCAAAAGCTAATGCTGATAATGAGCTGGCGGACGTCATTTTTAGACGCAACAGAGAAGGAATCATGCACCACACATGAAGAGACAGGTGAGGTGATCAAAAGATGGTGACAACGGACCTGAGGGGTTGGATATTTACATTGGATAGCGCGTCCAGTGTCGCATGAAGTAAGAGCTGTTGACGATAATCGATGGCCGTAGAGTGCGGCTAATGGACTCCGACTCAACCCTGCACACCTCGCAAAAATCTCCAAAGAGAGTTAAGCGTAGTCATTGCTTTACTGCTCATGCCAACCACCCAACTTATATATTATGATAACTATGACTTAGTTAATAACTCGAGTATCCTATTATTACCAAGAACTATACCATTTGCTTCAGGTCTTAATAGACTTGGAATACTATATGTAGCCGTGGATGGATATAAGGCGGTAGAGACAAGTGGCAGCTCGCCTCGGATGCAACCCTTAACCTAAAGATATCATCGGGCCGATGTCGCTGTCATGGGTTACAAAATATGGGCACAAGGTGGCCGGGAGGGAACTCAGCCTTCGGCAACTCCGCGAAACATACTCTGGTCAGGCAGATAATTACTGACAAGTGCGCTGGCGACTTAGTGAAAGAGTAATAATAAAATGTATAAAATTAGGGGCAGAAAGAAACAATCCATTGAGATTCTGTAAACTACGCTATAGCTTGAGTAGCGGTTGGACAGTATTATGCACTAGAGATACAGCTACGTTATAGTATGTAGTGGCACTTTCTGAAGGCTGCGCACTTGACACTTGACAAGGACCTGTTTATCATCTTATTAATACCCATTACTAACTCCTATTACCATATTCATCATTCCATCTTCCTTGCAAACCCCCCTATAATCGTAGTAGCATTCTACCATTTCCCCTGCCTCTCTCGTGTCGACGACGGGACTGCGGCAGGCATGTTGACTTCTGTCGTCCTTGGTGCGGTTCATCTGCGCGCTACCCGTTCCATGTTCTCCACCACCTGAGCCAGAGCGAAACGACAAGTGCAAGGCGGCGTTGCTGCTTCGCTCTCTTTCTCGCGTTCTCCACGGGTTAAGGTGAATCAAAAGTCCCCAAGAAGCCTGTTTTTCCGTTTTCGGGGAGATTACCTCTCAGAGAGAGAGATGGCTATGTTATCTCAATAAATACTAGATAATACTCTCTTACCCTTACTCTCGTCATCTACTGCCATATTTACCATGAGTACTAAAACCTTCGAGGTCAGCATCAATTGTCAGCGTCTTTCACGCCTCCATCCCAAATTCGAAATGTTTCCGCTTTCTGCCTGTGGTAATAAACTGAGGCAGTCCATCCATACTCTTTCTGGTTGTGATGGATGTGCCATCGCTGGGACCCATAAATTCCTCCCTCCACCCTCCTTACTTTCTCCCCCCCTCTCTCCTCTCTCATCCTTCTTCCCTTTATATCGCACCAAAATCCCACGCAAGATTTCTCCCATGAGCTCTATTCCCATGAGCTCTGTTCCCATGAGCTCTGTCCAGTCCATCGGCGGCTCCATCATGGAGTTCGTCATGAAGATTGCTCAGAACACCCACCGTGGCGTCGACGTCATCATCGACGATCACACGCCTCGAGAAACTGCATGTTATTCCGGCAGTAGCGGAGGATCCCCTACAGAGTTTCGATGACGACGGCGGCAAGTACAACTTCACGAGGGCGAAGACGCTCAAGCAGAGCCTGTTCTCTGACACCCTCAAGCGCATCACAATTACCACAACTCAGACAAAAGCCCTTGTGCTCCCAGCACCCAACTCCACTTGCAGGTCCGTGATCTCTATGGCGACCTTAAATCTCCGTCTCGATCCTAACGGCGAGGCCTTTGAGCCTCCGAGACTGGGTGATGTCGCGGTAAAGGTCAAGTCGTCTACTTACTTCTCGGCAGTTCCGTTGCAAATACTCCCAAACTTTTCGAGCCTGCGTAATGCGCCCAATCAGCATCACCAGGCCTACAGCAGCACCGTTCCTATCGCCTCCCGATGCGTCGAATCAGTTACATGGACAAAGCACGAACCACACACCATTGGCCAGAGACGAGAGTAGAACTCGCTCGACAGCTCTTCCAGAATTGTCGCCACCGAAGACGACGACATCCTCCATTATTTAACGAAGATCGTTTTCCTATCTCCCTGCCTTCGACCAAAGCTTGGGTGCCGTCCTTCAACTCCTGCATCATCTCTCGTGCATACGCCCTAGAGTTCGCTCTCACAGTCCACACCTCTTCACAACAATTGGGTGACGTACTCGAACTTGCCTTTGCTTCTTCTAAACCCACCCACAACTAACTTGCTTGATAAATGTGCCTCGAGTATCGTGGAAGCAACACAGAAAGTCTATTAAGGCTCAGCTAAGCTTGCATTACCGCATAACATTGGACAGCCTTGGTGGAACGAGGGTTGCTCTCTTGCGGTACAAGATTTCCGGGCCACAAGAAGAAGGCAATACAGTTTCGCAGCCGATAAAACAAAGAAGGTTTTACATCAATAAATCCGGTATCAGGTTATACCGATATTCCCGAAAATGAGCTAACAGAGATGCTGGTCTAATCCCTAGATAGCCAACTATTCTATAACTTTATCCCAAACTAAACTGATCTTTTTCTTTTGCCTTAAAGAGCTTCGGGAAGATATGCATAGTGTTGCTGCAAGTGTAGTTGGGCTGCCACATTCGCGTAGTACTCGTTGGATTGTGCTCCCACGGTAGAATTTTCCAGAAACGCCGCTGTCGCAAGCTTGCATATACTATCAGACTTGCCCTCACGATCTCGACTCTGCAGCTTTCTGATTCCATAGTCCCTCTGCCCCTGGAGAGGGCCCCATAAGCTAACAGTCTTTAGTGGAAATTCCATTAACAAACATCTATGAGCAGATGCAGGGGAACCGCTCGACTCAATAAAATAATCTGATGAGAGTATTGACTGGGCATGGAAGTGTATCCGGTGTTTATGCTGGTCTGTGAGCGGAGACACTAGTAACAGAAGTGAAAAGGTGATTAAACTAGCAGCATCATGTATGGCGCTGAAAGTCGCTGTATAAATATCACGATAGATTCTCCTCTCCGGAGTATTAAATACCAGATCAGATGTCGCTAGTCTCTCTTCGGTAGAAGGACCTAGAAGTGTTCGTCTTCGACCATCAGATTCTATCACCTCGGCACAGAATCGTTGGCGCCAACAATCTAACTGAGAAAGCAGGTCTAGAGCGCAATTACGCAGTCTTCGTATAAGTCCTAAGCCTTGATTCCCTTCACTTGAGACTTTATCACCGATGGCCAAGCACCCAGGTAATGACAGTAGGATATCAACGAGTTCATCAATAGGGCTCTTTGAGTAATTCTCAAATGGTATTGTTAACCATGGTTTCGACGCAAATACATGCGGCTTATTCGTTGTCATGGACGCATACACCTATGTCCGAGCAGCTTTGTAAGTATTCGAGTGTAGGCATATCTCTACACAGGTGGCTCACCAAAAAGAGTCTGACACTGAGGAGCATTTGATGCGCCAGTCCATGGCTGCAATTCTTGGGTCCTAGAATCACTAACATTGCCGCTGCAGCCTCTATATGCTGTAGCCAGGCACCTGGAGATGTGAAGGCCATCGTTTCGAATTGGCACATCATGATCGGGGCACAGACAACACCAGTATGAAGTGCGGTATTTGTTTCAATTAGACGAGTCCTGTGTTCCAGAAGACAGTGCAGAGAATTCAGGGCCTTTGTATACCAGCTACATGCCTCTGTTTGTATAGGAACATCGCCTGTCAAGATGCCGTAGAAAACCATTCCGACGGCTCGGATCGAATACTTGACAGGTGTTGATGCTGACGAGACAAGCAGTTCCGGAAGTTTATCAAACCATAATCCCGGCTGGAGTGATGAGTAGCCTCCTCTTATAGTATCGAACGATTCAATATAATGTGAGAGAAACATCTGCTCAAAAGGCTCAGCACGAGAGGGAGGGGAAGGTGGCAGTCGGAAGTTTGAAAGGGGATCCGGCACATCTACCCGCTCAGCCCGAAACTAGGTAAATATGTCACTACAGTCTAGAATATGCCATTCACTTGGCAGAAATGGGAGGGCTTTCATACTTCTGCCAATCCATGTCCGCTAGCTAACTGACGTCTTTGGCGAGTAATTCGCGAAGTCAAATCAACCAGTGACTGATTGCTACTTTTTTGATCTTCAGTGTGACTATCCAAAGGATCACTCTCGACCACCCCAGTCCTACGTGAGCAGTCATTTCCCGCAGCAGCAACACCTTTTGATGTCATAGCCTTCGTTTGCATGGGGATAAATACCATCCCGACAATAGGGCCGGGACACATTTGACCATGTTGTAAACACTGAGTACACGCTGGAAGTTTCTCGTCGCACTACACATGTGGAATTAGCTATCACTGTGGTAAGTATTGGTGATAGGATCCTGTGACGTCTCATATACCTTGACTTTGCGTTGACGACAGGTCATGCATCCTCGACTACGGCCACTACGGCGGACCATCTCGTAGGGTACTAAAAAGTCAAGTAAAACACTCTGCCGAAAATTGCGGTGCCGACTAACAATATCGCCTGGTGTTATCGATAACGAGTTGCGGGGTTGGTGTACAGGTTGGTGTACAAATATTACGAGCCATGGTTCTACATTACCTGGAAACTACAGTAGCGGTCACTCAAAATCATGTCATCAAATATCGCCGATCATTTACTAATTTCGGTAAACGTGGTGGCTGTTAAAATTAGGGGAGAAAAGTCTTATGCTTACCCCCCACTTTTGCACCAAGACTTGCTCTCTCCCCAATCTATTTAATTAAATAAAAAATCTTAAAATAATCCCATGGGTCTCTACAAAGAAATTTACTAAACATTTAATTTTATCTACTTTATTTTATAACCCCAATAACTTACGTTTAATAGGGCCCTTAAACTCATGCGTTACATATCCTTCACGATTCAGAGGATTCAAGCGAGTTAGTAAGAGGCCTAAAGGTCTATATAAAGGGACCTTACTCTAGTGTATCTATGCTCAATAGTTGTCTCTATCACTCAATACTCAATATAACTGAGTTTCACGTTGATGCCGATTACGACCTGCGCATTACCTAACCTCTAATCAAAAGCTTATATAAACAGGATTATAATCATATATAAAATTTATAGGAATAAAGCGTCTAGCAAAGCCATTTATAAAACCCAAGGCATTTAGTTTAAGGTTTTTATTTACTTAAACAGAGGGGGCGGGGGGTTAAAGATGGCAAATTGTCAAAAATAGCAATGGTTAGTTACAAACAAACGTGACTTTTTTTATAACCTAGCCACAACTTTATAAAATTAACTTCAAAGTCAGTACACTACCAAGACGTATAGTACCTTTCATCTGTGCAAATTTAAAACGTTATAGTAAAGGCAAGTATAAAATTGACATATCGCTGTTTTTGACATTGCCCTCCCTCACTCACCTTATGCAGCAAAGTGGCTGAACATAACCAAATGATTACGGGCTGGAACACCCAAGTCACAACTCACATAACCAATAAAGCACACGATGTCGCTCCAACCCCTTTGTCTCCCTGCGTACTTCCGAGATATTGCCCCGCATATCATTCTGTCCTCTGTTTGACGTGTCTGGATCCCTTGTCCCTTCCTGTCGCGCAGGAAAGGAACCGGCGCTATCATGCTAAAGAGGCACTCTAGCCTCTCATGAGTCGACCTAGCCATTCTATTGCTCGTTTGGGCCGCTACAAATAGGACTTCTTGCTTCAGGTGGCAAGGAATGCTGTATCAGTAGGTCATGAGCTCCCACGCCGTTGCAAATATCATCTCGTCTTGTCCCCAAACTCCGACCGCTGGTTTTAGGAGGAGGACGGACTAACGGTTTTGGGTTCACGAAATGTGCCCTTACAAGAGTTGAATTATCGATTGCTTCTTTCCTGTTTACAAGTGTGAGAATATTCCTTAATTCCTGGCAAAGACACCCTTTCCACTAGCATGCATGGAAATGATCATCCCCAGCCCTCCAATGACTACAAAAACCCCACTCATGGTAGAAACCTGGTCGAATCCACCATATCGACTAACAAGCGCACCATCGACAGGAGGCCCAATGAGTACTGCAAAACCAACCACACACATACCCATCCCCAGATAGGTTCCAATATCCTTTGCATCCTTAGGCACTTGTGCCAAAGCTACAGTCATGAGAGAGACTATAGCGCCCGAACAAAATCCGTATAGAACCGAGAAGACAATAATCGAGGCGTTGGACTGAAGGCGTTGAAAGCAGAAAATAAGAATCCCAGTGCTGAGACCAGCAGCGCAGAGCATGTTAAGTCGGCCCAGCTTATCCGCTAGGATTCCCGGAACAACACGTCCAAAGAATGATGCAGCATTGAGGATAGAGACAATATATGATGCCAGTTCGGTGCTCATGCCGTGTGCAATACCATATGTGGGGAGATAGAAGAACGGCATGAAGAGGCCCAGCATCATAAGGAAAACGGAAGCAATGATACTGACGTAATGCATATCCTTGAACGCAGTAAGGAGTAAGAATTTCCCTCTTCTTGGTGGAAGTCGAGCACGAATTAACATGCAGGCAGGCACGAGAAGGCCAAGCATCATAAAGGCGCAGATTCGGATGGACCATCCAAATCCCAGTTTATTACTATTGAGCATCTTCCCCAGGGCAATGGGGAAGATCACGCCTCCGAGAGAGGACCCGGCGATAGTAATACCCATGGCTGCTCCACGCTTCTTCTGGAAGTACTGACCCGTTGCCGCCAAGCAGGGTGCCATGCTCATACCCATCGATATTCCCCCAAGAATCCCTTGTGCGAGCATGAACTGATAGTATGAATTGCAGAGACTAGTCATGAAGACCGAGAAAATGTAGGCGGCTGCGGCTGGCCATAAGATCTGGGTTTGTCGGCTTTAGCCCATGTCCAGGCAGTGTTACGGAAGGGATTTTAATTCTAACCTTTGCGCCAAACATATCAAACAATGGTCCTCCAATAAGGGCACTGCCGAAGAGGAAGAACATCTGAAGTGAGCCAATCCATGAAATTTCCGAAGGGGTCTCGCCGCGGAGCTGATGTGTTTGGTAGTACTCTTGAAGGACGCTTATCATCATCAGCGTGTTGGTCGTGATATGCTCTCGAAAACGTACCCAAACGCGTTGGCATAACCAAAAGTGGCGAAGAGGACCCAGGAAGAGCCAATAGCAACACCCCATGCCCTCGCTCCACCGTCTAAAAGTTCCGCATCTTGCTTGACAGGACCTTTCTCGATTGAAGCGACTGTTGGGTCGGTGTCCTTGGAATGTGTTTCTAGATGTTGATCCATAATGGCCATTGGTTCAGTGGTGAAAGGTGCAACGTTTTGAGTATGAGATGTCTAGAATATTTCCCAGATGGCGGCTGCCTTGTAACCATCTTGAGCTGCAAAACCAATTAATGGCACGATATTTATATGTTTACATGCTAGAAAATATCCTCATTCCAGAAGACCGAACGGATATTGGAGCCCATTGCGCCTTATTCGGCATTTTTGTTTTCTCCGGACCGACAACGGGGCAAAGATTCACACCCCGATGTCCTCGATCAATGCACGGAGATTCCATATCAGATCTTTGATAACGCCGCTTGCCCCGTCTTCTCCGCGACTCTTACACATCATGTCCCATCCGGCGCCGCAGATCTGCAACCCATGCCACTGTGGGAAGATCAGATGCAGTCCTGCTCGCAGTCAGAAAACACAGGGATTATACGGGCCACGGACGAGCCTTTATCAGATCAGTGGCGCTGCTAATCACAGACCGGGATTTCCAGTGACAAGTCGCGCAATGCATCGCCATGGGACTACGATTCCACAGCCACGGCACTTGGCGGGTAGCAAAATACCAGTGACGAGGCCTGACTCACGTATTCGTAAAGACGATCTGGACGGTTGCGTCGAATTGGATGATGCTCAGATACACATGCACGGCGACCGCCGTTCTCAATAGATATTGTGGCATGAAGAGGCCGCGAGCTTACTCAGCACAGTGCCGAAGGGGGATATTATTGCGATGGGCCGCGGTTCCATAGGGGTTCGTATTACATACCAAAGTTGACTAAAATCCACATACCGGTTGATTAATTACCCTTTTTAGCTGCATATTAGTGGTGTTACGTTTTTCGGACGGCTGGTATGTGGATATAACTAATGCATATTTTGCGTAGAGCTCTATATGCAGCAGCCGGCTTGCTCAACCCATTAATTCTTTGGACAATACCTTAGCTCCGGAACCAACTTAGAACACCAAATACCCCTTGTTAGGGAGCTGAAGTGTTGGCACGAGACCGGAGTTGGGGCGAGCAGCGGGCTAACTCTAGAAAATCCCACGGCAGCTGGCGTAGTATTGAATATTAAAGAGCTGTGAGCTCGGTAAGTAGGAAACAAGATGGGTAGGTATTTCTAAGTAGCGAGAGTTTTGTAGAATATGGTTAAGATTTTATATCTCGAATATTTTAATATGTATTAACATTATTCAGCTTGTAACGTCCGTCCCTGCATAGAGAGAAACCCACTGTGCCGAGACGAACCCATTATATAGGGGTCTCAAATTACTCCCTCACAAGAATATAAAGTTATGGTCAGTGTGATATTATCTTCTAGTTGTTTCTCCACAGGGATTCCATTTGCAATAAACGCAGTAATTTGTAGTAATGCTATTAATTGTCCTGTCAATGACATTGAAGGCTAATTTAGTTGTTCCCCTTACTCTAGTATAACTATTAGCCCATCTCCATATTTTACGGCCACAGCGCAAAGGTCATATCAAGAAAAAATATGACTCCAAGTTTTGAAGACATAGAACACAAGGAAACCTGTACGCCAGGTTTTTTCTACATAAAGAGCGAGGAACACAAAACACCAAGAAAATTTATCGCAATTATATAATATTGTATTAACAGTCACACTACTTTGCATTATAATTTTTCATAGCAAAAATATATAAATTTTTAGCAGGTGAGTAACTAAGTACGTTCTACTTAATAGTTTAGGGAAGGCTAAGAAACAGCTCGAGCATCTTGGGATAATTGGGAGTTCCGAGACCAGTAGTAGGATCCCCTACAAAAATATCAGTATGGGTTTCATAGACGTTTCAGGAGGTGAAGAGATTCGGTTCTGGGAGAAATGCTTTCGAATAGCTCCCATCCTGATAGAGTGATAATTTTAGGGCGGAATTTGACTTACATCCAGGTACGGCGCTGAAGCCATCGGTTCCGCAACCCTATTTCAGATCAGCCTTAATTTCAACAACACCGGGCAGTCAGAAAAGAAAGGAAAATACATACCGGATTTTGGCCCTCCGTAATATCGTTGAGCACTTCAGGGTGAGCATAGAGTGTAGGATTAACGAAGCCGACGGAACTCTTGCCCGCCCTGATACGCTCTCCGTTGATGAGGGCAAGGAGAGCTGCAATTGTAGGAGCTGCGCAACTAGTCCCAAAGACCTGTGAAAGTTCACCAAAAACCGCGATACTAAACCAAGCGCCGTTGGAGGCGATATCAGGGAATCCTTATTTCACACAAGCATTAGCTTCATTCTTATATGGGCAGGCCAAATCCGAATAATAGGGGTAAAGCTTTTCTAACTTACCACGGACTGTTCCGCTGTTATTGTATTGTCCGGGGTAGTCAGGGGCGTACTTCTCCATGTACTCTTTGACGGCTGACTTTTGATACTCTGGAATAGCGAAGACGTTGGAGAAGCCACCGCTCGAGCTGAAGATTACCTGGTCAAGGACGTCCGCACCGGGAGGAACATCGTCGCCTACGAACCCCTCCGGTGTTAGATATAACTCCATGACAACCTCGACCTCCTCTCCAGCCAGGATGGCAGCATCGACATCGTATGTACCGTTTCTGATCTGTGTTGCGCCCTGTTATAGAGATCAGCATCGTGTATTGATTCGTTGATAGGAGCTGGCACAAACCGCAGAGAGGATATAGGGACATCCACCTGGAAATGTTGGGACAAAAATTCCCGAATTGCCATTGTTTTCCGATCCATCTGGATTGAGGCAACCACCACCATCGAATTCTACACCAAAGTCGCCGCTGGAGTAGACGAACGTTGTGCCCATCAGCCCAAGCTTGAGGTATTCCCTACACTGGCGCTCCTCATAAGCTGGCGGTAGATCGATCTCGGAGCTACACCCCGGAGAGTTAGTGGCTTCCTCTTCTAGTGCATTCAATAGAAAATTGAGTGAATAAAAGCTGCATCGGGCTGTGTGGAGAGTGCATAAGGGGAAGATGTTCTAGGGATGTGGGAAAATGGAGATCTTAATGGGCGGGCGGTGCTTACTACGAGTAGGATGTCGAAATGACTTTGGCAGCTGCATAGGTGCCACAGTTCTCCTTGCCTTGATAGCTGTTCGGCCCAGGGTAGGGATCTGGGTAAACGGCATCATAAACCGGATCGTCGCCACCGTCGTAGGTGCACTACAGGTCAGGGGAGTTAGTGATTTCTTCCTAACCAAAAAGTTTAAAGATGAAAAGAGTAAAGCCGTATTGGGTTGTGTCAGGAGTACATGAGTTCATGGATGGAGGAAGATAACTCAGGCACCAAGGGATACTCACATATGAGGCGTCAATAGCATCGAGGAAGTTGTTGAACGAGGTTTCATCTTCTTCTGCCAGATCTCCAACTTGGTACAGAATGACATCCTATAGACACGAATAATCAGAAATAATTAATAATTGATAGTTAGATCTAGAATCCTTTCACAGCAACATACCTGCGGGTAGACAAGAGCCATAGAATATTGGAGGTCAAGACTTGGCTCGCCGAGGTACGAAAATGCGGTGGTATCATTAAGGCCGGTATCATAAAGGAAACCACCTTGCCAGGTTAGTATATGGATGAGGATGTCAATTTCTTTTGTCCCTTACCATCGATAGAGTCAAAAGTAGGACGCTCGCCCACTGCCTGGGGTTCGTAGGCCTTGAAAAACAAGTCCAAGTCTGATGGCAGATATGATTCAGGTGTATACTCTACGATACCAAGACTGTTGCCTTTCACTAGACACCCTTGGAATCAGCAAATTCCTATTTCGATGTGTTTCAAGAGAAATTGAAGAGATATAATGCCCCAATGGAGTGTGAGAGGAGTACATAACACGAGAGAAAGACGGCTCAGGAATGAGAATAAGAAGGAATTAGGCTCAGATTCTTACCGGCGGGAAGATTACTCGGTACACCATAAAGCAATCTCAGGCATGCCTATATCTGTCAGTATTGGATGGGAAACAGAAGGACCACAGAAACCCACGGGCGTAACAAACGAAGTATTGCAGATCTGTCTCTCGAACTGACCCCAATGCGACTTAGCTGCCTTGGGCATGTGATGGAAAGGACCTTTATTTGACATTAATGGCTCGCCACGCCTTGTCTTCCCTTCTACGGCGGACCTCTTAGTCAAGAGCCGCGTGCCATCGGCAGCAAAATATTGATTAGTGTCAGACTTGGTCTTTGTGTCAAAGTGCACTCCAGGCGATACAAAGTCAATATGGGAGCTGATGTGCGAGGGAACCGAATATTCATCGCACGCAACATGCGTCGTCGAGGATCTTCCGTGCTCGAATAGATGATACGTTGTTCGGAATAGAGTCTCGGCTTCTTCGACGCTGGCCTAAGAGATGAATGTCAATAAAAGTGCAACATTTGCGATCGAGGCCGCAAATGATAATGGTCCAGTACTTGCATCAAATTGGAGCCAACCTAGACCATCGGAGAGTCGGTGTCTATCGGTATGGATACCAGAGTCATTAAGCCAAGTGTGTACCGCTTGGATAGTCTCATGGCTAGTTTCGTCAATTCTTTGATCATAGAGAGGCAGCATAGCCGTAGTAAAATACCTTGGTTTAAATGCATCGATAACTTCTTTGGCAGTCCAATGCTGGCCAAAGCGTGGACTCTTAGGATCAGAGACTTCCATAAGCCAGCGATCGCCGTGTTCAAGATTCGACTGCTTCAGGCCAATGCGAATGGGTAACACTTGATTCCCATCAAGCTGCGCAACTTTGGACCATCGTTGATCCGTACGCTCGTGACGCCTTTCGTGAACGACATAGTCTGATGCAAGAGCGGACGAGAAGAGAGCGCCAAGGGGCAGCAAGATTGACGCTCGCATTGTAAGATTGATGTGAATGTCAATGTGAAGGCGAGAGAAAGAAATAAAAGCAAGTGGGAATCAAGCTTGGCGGTATCACCTTCTTATCACTTCCTGTTTAATGCATAGCGATTCTACGCGAACTGATTAGACAATCCCCGCTTGAGGTAAAATAGCTCCGGGGAAGCTCTTCATATCCAGGTCGTAAGATCGAATACTACAGTAGAAAAGTGGGGGAAAGTCGGCTTTGACATGCTCTATGTAGCTAGGCTTGCTGCATGCAGATTCCACATAGTCAGCCGTGCTAGGTCAACTAAGGTAGGTCGATAAATGTAGTGGACGTATCAAATACTGCAATACACGACGGCCCCTGATAAGCATTCAGGACAAGCTTTTCTAACTAGGAACGGCTGATAATCTAACCCGCCCCTTGCTGGCCCACCCTGAATCAGCTATCAAAACAATCAAAACAATCACTCAAACCATCACAGCCACCACCAGCGCCTTAAAAAAAAAAAAAATAGATACAGCAATCTCTGTCTATTCGGAACTGGGTAATCCAGAACTCTCTTTTATACGGAATGTAGCTTGAAATCCCTGATTTTTTGTATGGTTATCCGGAATCTCTCTCTTTACTGTAATACGGAATAATTTTCTAGATTTTCCGGATTAAAAAGAGTCATTTTATATACAATACACCCTTTTTTATTGAAAATTTATATATTAGTGTTTTGACTATACTTATTTAGGAGGTAGCTAGTGGAGGAAAAGTCTTGACTATACCTATTTAGGGGAATAATTACCTTAGTATACTCTGTAATATACGGAACTTTCTTTTTACCGGAAAAAATTCTGACAAAACAGTTCCGGATTATCCAGAGATTACCGAATTGAGGACCGACCTCAACTAGCTATTCGATGTCTACAGTCAAAAACAGAGTCTATTATCTAGTAATACTAAGAGCATAATATTGTCCTGCTTTACCTCCCTCCACACCTGACACACTAGCTCTAGCCCTTAGATGTTAGGATATTTGGCCCTCTTGCTCAAGTATATCATACACTGGTGTCACAAGGCAGTATCTTTAGGGCTAAGCGAATAGACAACCATCAGTTCCTATAGTACTATCAAAAGGCACGCCAAACTTCAATTTGCGACGTTGGTGGGAAATGGACGAAAACTGCGAGGTCGGTGGAGAAGGTTGATCAGAGTCAGGCGAAGCATGTCCACAACCATCCAGTGCCATTCGGTATAACTGCATGACGACCGTTCATTCGCCAAGCTGCGTGAAACGTTGGAGACATCGGGATGCAGCGTTTCGTACCTGTCGGCGAGTTCGTGGTCAAGCCGGTCGAGCTCTAATCCTGGTGTTGAAATTCCAAGGTCTACCTTTCGCACCACCATCAGAGCCTTCGTCCACAAGGAACGGCGGCCAAGTGTTGTGTACGGAGAGGTAGGCACATGGCCAATGCAGATACAGAGCTTAGCCAGCTCGATACCCATGAGCGGGAGATACGTGTGCGATATCAAAGAAGCCAGGTACAGTTCATGGGGGCGCTTTTCCCGCTTTTCCCGCTTTCTGTTTTTTATACAGGGGTGGTCTCCCCCCCTTTAACAGTATGGAATTAAAGCCATCCCAACCGCTCTACGCCTTATTCAAACAGTGGTATGTCTAACGCTGGAGAGCTTAGTTGAATGTGCTTGCTATTCTTCTCGCTGGAAGTGCCAATGTGCTCGGTGGTCTCGCAGCCAGTCTCGGTACATTTGGGGCGTGGGGCATTCGGGGCACAAACAAAAGATACTTGGGTGAAAATCATTTTGAGCGCGAAGCTTCCATTCAGGTACTTGAAAGGCTCGATTCCGACTGCTGCTGCCTGCAAATTCACGAGTGCGGAGAGTGGAGAAAACGGCGCCATTCCAGAGCTTCTTATGATCTCGCTGAACGAGAGTCTTGCAACGAATGACACGCGCAATATCCTCAACGCGTACTATAAAGTTGCCATGAAAGCTAAGTGGAATTATTAGACAACGCGAGAGACTTTACACTCATGCCTCAATACCTTACAACGACCTTCAATGTCGTCCCCCTCTGAACCTGACGGCAACATCCACAAACAAGCCATCTACATCCTGATACACAGGAACCTTGCCATTTGCATTGGCAAGAAGGGTTATCATACCTTCAATCCCAATCGGAGCTGAGAGCTCTACAGTAAACTTACCATTGACCTCCTTAGTCCGCGAGGCCGTTAGGAGTCCAGCAAGTGCTGGTGCCCGGCCCTTTGCATACGTGAGTCGATCAAGAAATCCGAAGAGCGGTTGCATGGTAAAGGCCTCCCAGCCTGGTTGCGTAGGAAAATGCCCGAGCCCGTATTTTCCTTGTTGATAGACAGGCAGCGCGGAAAACGGGTGTGCGAGTGAACATAAATGATCCATGTGCCGGGGAGCGAGCGCTCACCCAAGCATAGCTAATAGCCAAACAAATATTAGGCCCTAATTCGGACCAACTTCATTATGGAACTCTTCGATTAGAATTCTCGGGGTATCACGGTGCGAATAGTGAGTATTTATGAATAGGCCCTGCATCTTCAGTCACTCCGATGGCATTTTAACTTTTTTTTAAGGCTAGTCTGGTGAGTCCGAGAGGCTTGGAGGCGGGATAGGGGGTTCTTCGGGGGTGTATCTTGTACTTGTAAGTGCCACCCCTAAATCCTTGCGATGATTGAGATAGGGGTTCTTTGAATTTCTAGGTGACGTAGGAAAGATTTAAGCGGAGTAGGAACCGGAGCAATAATAGTTGGAGCGGTTCGGGGAGAAGGAGTACTGTAGGTGTAAGGAGGACGAGCTGTGGGAGGATCGGAGTAGGAAGTTGGTTTCTCCGCCGCTCCGTGCGCTAGCTCCTAAGGGTAAGTTTTCATCCAGTCATTTAAGATGGGGTGCCTCAGAACCTCGACTCCAACTTCTTTATCAATAGCAAACGGAGAAACCCTCTGTGAGTTTAACCATGAAGCTTATCGTGGCAGGAGCCACGGGGTTTGTTGGAAAGGAGGTCATCCGGCTGAGCTTGAAGCGACCAGACATCACAACAGTAATAGCATTGTCAAGGACGCCTGTGTCGCCGGTGCTTGAAGACGGGACGGATGTGTCAAAGCTGCGAAATGTCATTATCAAAGATTATGGAGACTACCCAGACAGTGTCAAGAACGACCTCGCTGGAGCTGATGCATGCATCTGGTAAATTTGACTCCAGCCTCAGGCATTTTAAGCTAAAACCCGCGCAGGACAGTCGCTATCACTCCCACCAAATCCAAGGGCATGGACTTCAAAGAGGTAAAACGAGTATGTCAGGACTGCCCGGTTACGGGTCTGAGAACAATGCACGAGGCCGGGGCCAACGTCCCGTTCAGGTTCATATATATGAGCGGTAGTGCAGCCGAGCGCGACCCGACCAAGACGCCGGCTTTCCTCCCGGAATACCTTTTGATGCGGGTGAGTGTACTAAATAATCTAACCCTGAGGCTATGTACTGATGGATAATCCCTAAATTTTAGGGGGAGGCAGAGAATCAACTACTTGCGGTTGCCGCGGAGAGCAAAGGAGACCTGGAGGTGTGCGTTGCTAAGCCCGGATGGATCACAGCCGCAACATTCACCACGAGATCTGTCGTAGCCTTCGTGATGAAATTGGCCTTATCAATGCCCAGCGTGACCATCACCGAGTGCTCCGCCGCGATGCTTGACCAAGTTGCGAACGGATTTGAGAAAGAGCCTCTGGTGAATAAAGACTTGGTTAGGATTGGGCGACGGGTATTAAGCGCTCCTCCCTCAGAGGACTAATCGGTCCAACCGAAACCTATCAATTGTAGGTATATTCAAATCCCATGCCTTAGTTACAGACCGTATGACAAGCATTCTTGTACGGATTGCATCAGCAAGCTCATCTTGTTATTAAACTGCCGACCTGGGAGGCCACAGTTTATTTCACCAAGATCACACACACAATTAACAATTTCGCGACAGCCCAAATAGCCTTCGGATCTTTGGCAACCGGTTCTCTGGCAGTCAGATGCCATCCTAGGGGGGTCTCTACAATAGAGTCTGGGTCTCTGCCACTAGCTTTTAAGCCGTCATGATTGCTGCGACATCTGAAGTTGGCACCGCTATGGTAATCGCGGTATAGAATGCAGAGAGGATAGTTATGAATCGGAGCTTTCCTAGGGGCTACCGCCCCTAGTCTCTCACCCTTGTCTTCACTGGGAATTACGGTTAATTTAGCGGGGAGATTTTCGTGCTTGAAAAATAATAAGAGATTAACAAGCATATTAGTCATGAAGCGGTGGAGGAGGTGGCAATTGGCAAGGGAAAGAAGGGGAGTATGAGAAGCATCCATGCAGGCACGTGGTCAAATTTGGTACCGGCAATTCAGCCCGCCTTCATGATGATAATCCTGACACGTGAAGGGTTGGTGATTGACGATCGGGAGATGACTTGGTCAAGTAAAGTCTCTGATATTTATAACATGGCGAGGTGTCAAAGATCCCAGTCCTTAGTCCAAAGTGTAGCTCACATACTTCCAACCTGGAGATGACGCGGATTGGATGGGTTTCAAAGTGAAGCATCCTCCTCCGCGCGCGTATCTAGACACCACACGACAGTGAACTTCAATGATGGCCTGAGTCAACTCCTGGCACTCCAGGAAAGGTGAGACCAGAGTGTCGATGGCAATTGGCAGTGACGCTAGCCACAATGACAGAACTGGGATTTGGTGAAAGGAGATTAGGGATTTCATATATCTCAATATCTGGTACGGGTGCCAAGCTGTCGAAGCAACAACTCTCATAGAAGCCATGCCTCCATCTCAGACCTCCATCTCAGACCTCCATCGTCAGCTCTCTGAATTCAGAAAGATGGAGATTCCCTCCGTCGATATATACCCAAATATCCGACGACTCGCGTTCTGACAGCTTGGACGATCGAAAAGGGTATGCGGAGAATGCTGCTTCCATCGGGTGCTCGGTCGTCATTCGAGCGGGCGGAGCGGGGGGAAGTCGAGTATCGAGTAGGCCTCTTTGCATGCTTTTGGTTGCAATGAAGCGACGAATTGCCCCTCGGTGACCTATATTTTTCCTCGAGTTATTCTCCCAGGAACGCCCTTTGCAACCTTTGACACATTGAGCTGCTCCAAAGTGCGTCTCATCTCATGATGAGGATCCTAATACACACGGCGGTTGCTCCTCGGCTTTGCTACGGAAAAACACCTCGCGGAAAAGATTGGCGCGAACTTGGAACAATCACAGGGCAGTGCGCATTTGTATGCTAGAGTGAAGCCGAGGTCAGATGACCAATGAGACAGAATAATCAGGGCTGCAGGCACGTGCTGCAGTTGGAGCCTATTCAGTCGCTCAATTGGGTGCGGTGTATTGAGTCTGAGAGCTCTAGTTCTCCTGTATACACATCGTTCTTATCTTATTTGTCTCTGCATTACTCAGGTTAATATACTGAGTTTCACCTTAATACCCGACTACGACCTACACACCCTTTTACGCCAGCTATTTACCAGCAAACCTATTGAGTCTTCCTCCAAAATGTCGATTTGCTTTGCTGCAGTATATTATTTCCCTGGAAGTACATTTTCAGGGCACCAAATCCAGGTCAGTTCTTAGGCGCATTACTGCTCTTCAATCCATTTGCGGGTAATTACTCATAAATGATTAAAAAAAGCCTTTAAAATTTATCCCGTGAGCCGGATTGGTGGAGGTGAACAAAGAGTTCGGCCCTGGCGCCTAGCGGGACTGAGTCGGAGCATTCCTTGACCTGCATAATGAGGGGGTGAGGGGTAGAATCTTGCCTTTTCTAATGGAGAGCCTTGGCGTTTTCCACACGAAGTCGCTCCGCTCCCAACCCGCCTTTGTAGTTCGGGTATTAGGAAGAGGACAAGGGCTAATGACAGGCTCTTGGAAGAGCGTCGTTAAATGCTTCGTCCGGTAGTTGGCGCAATTTTCCGGCCACTTGACCATGTTGGTCCAGATTTAGTGCCACCTTTTCTTCCTCAGATGGCTACGCAATGGACACGACTATAATGAACTCCACAGAAACGGCAAGTTTAGTCAGTTTGCCTTCGCTAAATCGGACCTTTCTTTTTTCTTATTTACCGACGGGATTCAAAGACTGACCTACCCTCACTTACAGCATGTCTTACGTCAGTCCTCCAATTTAGTACTTTCTCCGGGAATCTCATTTATTTCCCCTCTTTGATGCTCGCCGTTTTTATTATGTTCAATTGGGGGCGTTTAAAGGTTACTCCACATCGCTATATTTGAGAAAGTATATGTAATAAGGGTATCATCCCTATTTGAATTTCATCCGTCTCTGTGGGATAGTATCCAACATCCTTTGATGACAGCTGCCCTTCGCCAAGATGGTGTCTTCAATGTTTCCTTCCTTTCTAGCAGTGCTTGGAACTGTAGTCACAGTAGTTTGCTCTATGAGGACTAGAAATGGAGTGATAACTCGATCGGCAAGTAAGACACTGACATAAGTACTCTGCTTCTATTATCACTTACAATTGGTTAGGGGGCTTCGCACCAACAATTGAAATTTCAGGTGCTATCTTGACCTCTAAGTGGTTCGAAGGGAGTGATTATGTGCAGATTATTGAGATGATTGTTACAAACACGCATCCGACAAATTCACTTACCCTCGCGGACACTCTCAACATTACGGCAACATCGAGCAACTTCAATCTAGTCAAAGCCGGTACTCTCACTCGTCTTTATCCAGGGCAAGCCGCAGTTGTCCAAATCGGTGTTCAGAACAAGGTAGGCGTGGCTGCTGGTACTACGTGCACTGCCAACGTTACCGCCGTTTGGGGTACTAACTACGGCCTTGCGCTCAGCACGTCGTCAATCATTTCTGGAAGTTGTGGTTTTGGAGACTATACGGCAGACTCGACCAGCCTTTCATGGCACTGGAACCCGGATTGGTTCAACGAAGTGAAGTTTGGTATTTTCATTCATTGGGGGCTATATTCAGCTCCGGCATATGGCAGTATTGCCCCAAACGAAGATTATGCAGAGTGGTGAGTTTACTGGCTACTCTTTGAGAGCTATCTAATTCCCATAGGTATTGGAAGAGAATGAATGACCCAACTTACAAGACAAAGACATATCAATACCACAATATAACTTACGGCACAAGCTTCACCTATGACGATTTTATCTCCAATTTTACCGCTATCAATTTCAACGCCAAAGATTGGGTCGATTTGATTGACGCTGCTGGCGCACAGTATATGGTTCCCGTGACAAGTACGTATTAGCCCTGCTCCGGTAACTTAATGATATGCTGTATACTGATATTTTTATAGAGCACCACGACGGGTTTGCACTCTTCAATTTCCCAAGTACCATTAGTATGAGATCGTCAGTTCATTACGGGCCGAAGAGAGACTTTATTGGGGAGCTTCTAGCAGCTGCAAAAACATTTCAACCTCAAATCCGACGAGGGACATACTTCTCACTTCCTGAATGGTATAAGTAAGTTCTTTAAATTATTACTTCTCAGCAGGTTTAACGCAAATAGTCCACTGTATACAACGTATGCCTATAGCGCTGGCGGTGGTTTTCCCGGAGGTAACGTCAATTATTTGCCGGTATTCTATCAAGTTCTATGCTAATTTTTATGCGATCAGGACCACCGACAAATCCATACACGGGAGCTGTAGAGAATTACACTGGATTTGTCCCCGCTAATGATTTTATCCAAGACATTCAGCTTCCCCAACAAAAAGTGTTAGCATATGACTACGAAACAGAAATTATGTGGTGTGACATCGCCGGCAGCGCAAACAACGCGACGATTTTTGCTTCTGCATGGCTCAACTGGGCTCGCGATCAAGGACGTCAAGTGACCTTCAATTCCCGTTGTGGCATAGCAGGCGATTTTGACACCCCAGAGTACGCACATTTTCTTCCCGCTGCAAGTATGATTCTGAAACCCTATCAGGTATACAACCAATTCAGGAACTGTCGTCCGCAAGTGGGAGTCTAACCGTGGTATGGATCCCTTCTCTTTCGGCTACAACTATCAGACCCCAGACGACACCTATATGACGGGAGAGGATATTGTTCAATCTCTCGTAGACATTGTCAGTAAGAATGGCAATTTTCTTCTCGATATTGGCCCCAAGAACGACGGAACTATTCCAGCTATTATGCAAACCGGCCTCCTAGACGCAGGCCGCTGGATCAAGGCTCACTCAGAAAGCATATTCAAGACGCGGTACTGGTCCGTGACTCCAGGCTCGAACAACTTTCGCTATACCACTACTCAAGAGGCTTTTTATATTCATTATCTCACAACGCCTCCTCTCACTCTCTTCGTTCCCGACCTAGTTCCGTACCTCCCAGGTGATACAGTGACGATCCTTGGGGGAAGTTTGAATGGTACGGTAATTCCGGTTACGTGGAATAGCAACGAAACAATATCGTTATCACTATCGGACGAACTTGTGGCTTCAGATCAGTATGTGTGGACGTTTAAATTAGATTATACTAGTGCTTGGTAAATTTCGAGACTAGTATTCGATGAGCTAGATATCTTTCTAAGACTAAGGGTCCTTCTGCTGAACCTAACTTAGAAAACGTAACTTAAACATTATAGCAACTTGCTAATCTATTAACGTATTGCATTTATTTTTACAAATATACTACTGTTTGTATTAGCAATATGCCAAAAGCAGAGAACACGCTTCGTATAGATTCTTATAGTCTAGCTAAGTGTACACCTCCTTAGTTGTCTAGTGTGGCTTACCTTAAAGGATAGTTTTTGTATGAAGATTAAGAAGATAGTCAAGGAGGTAACATGATTACTCTTTGCAGTACTTGAAACTATAAGACTTCTTGAAGCAGAGGTTCAGTAGTGCGCAGGTTGTAGTCAGGAATCAAGGTGAAACTCAGTTATATTGACTATAGGTTTTCGGCATAGCAGTATGCGGAAAGGCTTTCGGCATAGCTGATATGCTAAAAGCAGTGAATGACTTAAATGATGCAGAGACAACTTAAGGAACCTCCTTAGGAATGCAATATAGTCCTTATATATATGCTTCCAGTCTTGTAGGACTCGTAAGCTCTATACGCAAGCTTAATGCAAGAGGACTGAGCACTCAATGCATAGGCTCTGTGCGTGTATCAGTGCTGTATCACCTCTCATATGCTTGAGGCCCTGATATCAGTCAACAAGACTTAATGCTTTTCTTTTCTTAGTAGTTAGTTAGAGTGTCGAACACTTAGATAATCTGTACCAAGCCTCTTTTTAATGAGATATTGCTTACCATACTACAGGCCTAAGACCGTCGCCTGCAAAAGGTTTATCTTTCGTTGGACCTTTAATGGAAGGGGATCCCATCTGACGAGGAATTGGTACGTTACCAGAGACTGAGGATCAAGAGATTTGTTGGTGGGCAATTTGGGCTTCCGCCGGGACATGCGTCGAAGAGGAACTGTCTCCGTCTGCAGCCGCGTCTTATAGCGGTATACTAGTAATGGGATGAGTGTGTAACTACACAGGCACATCAATACAAGAATGCCGGGTAGAGAGAGGTATAGAATTCGAGGTATTGGGCATAATGGCCTCACTAGAAAACACTCTTATCTCTCCTGAAGAAACCAAGTTTGGCTGACCCTACTAATTGTATAGAGTTGGGGTCAGGAGAACTCGTTATAGTAAAGCGAGAGAAGGGTAGCAGAGAGAGCGGAGGTAAAAAAATCAAATCTAAGAGAATGATTCGCTATGAATCCCGACATATAATCGTTCGGCTATACCTTACCACCCACTTTACAGCCGAACGATTATCGATAAATGATTACGCACTACTAAGATACCAGATAATATTTCTTGGTCTTATATAACTTATACTGTACAGGGATCTCATTGTATATTTACGACTAAATGCTGAACCTCTAAGTATGCCCACATCGTTAGAAAAAGAAAATAAGAGAGGCTAGAAGGCTATTATTCTGGTGGATTGCCTCCTTAAGCTCTAAGAGTACTTTAAAAGGATTAGTCTACAGAGAGTAGAGGAACACCACTAACTAGTGTTCTCCAACAGATTAGGAAAGTCTATCAGCGTCCTGAAACGTCCTAACGCTAACATCTCGTGTTCCAGTACAAAAACATAATCCACCAGAAGTTAGATTTGTTGGGCTATACTGTTCTGCTCGACAATATCATAGTTTTCCCATTTGACCTTTCTCACAAGCCAGCGATAGTATAATTGCGTGAACGGAAAGAAGAATGTATTCCTCCCCTGCTCACTTACATAGTAGTTCCGGGGACCAAATGATAAGCTGGTTGCAAGCTGCTCCAGTTCTGCCTGCAGCGATTCTGTGTATTTTATTTCAATATCCGTTCGGGGCATTATTGAAAATCTACTTCCATCTGCACAACGCGCCTTGATCTCCTGGATGACCCGGATATTATACAAGGCCTGAATTTCGATGCCACTTATTATAGAGGCCCAGGGTGCCACGCTATTTGGACCGCTGACGAACATGAGGTTGGGGAACCCGCTTGTGGCAAGACCTGAGTAGAATTATCAGTTTAATTATGGGAGGGATAGATGATGACATGTAACATACCATAGAGAGTTCGAGGAGCTCCACCCCAATGTTCGCCAAGAGTCTTACCATCTAGGCCTACAATTTTGAACGCGGTGCCCCACCCTTGCATCTTGAATCCCGTGCCCCAGATAATAACATCGACGCGGTTGTGGGTGTTTTTACTGGGAGTATGCAGCGAGATATCTTCTATTGAATTGTTAGTTGAAACATCCCTTTAATTTGACAACCCTAACTTACCTTTTTGCGCAAGGCTCAGAGGTGTACAAATGATGCCGCTTTCGTTGATTGATGTAATCGGATCCGTTATCACCTCCACATTAGGTTGCTGTAATACTTTATAAAAGCCTCGTGACACAAGGGGCCGTTTGTCTCCGATGTGTCCTTTGGGGTGTAGTTTCTTTCGCAGGACAGGGTCCCTCACCTCCTTTTCGAAGTATCTTGTACAGTACCACTCGGCCGATCGGGCGACCCATGATCCGGGTCTGAAGAGATAGTAGGACCATAGGCCAAATATATATGAGAGCACAAACGCATATATAGCGAGCAAACCAGGAACCCATTTTTTGAGGACCTGGATGAAGGGGGGATTTGTGGCATTAGACATGGGAAGACAGTATGTCATGCTTCGGATATAAACCTTTAGGGACTTGACAGAAGGCTGGATCGATGGTAGAATTTGCACTGCTGATGGCCCCGAGCCAATATACGCCACAGTTTTTCCAGTCAGATCCGCATCTGTTGGCCAGTTGTACGTATGCCACATCTCGCCTTCAAAGGAAGAAATGCCACTGATATCCGGGGTGGTGCTGCGGTTATAGGTTCCTGGTGCATAGACGAGAATTTTCGTTGTCCATTTCGTGCGCTGCTGTGTAATTGTATCTTCAGTGATAACAGTCCAGACCATCTTCTCATATGACCAGACAGCTTCGATGATATTGGTGTTGAATGTCGTGCAGGACCGAAGTTCATATTTATCGGCAAACTGACGGAAGTATGCCGCAAGTTCATTGCCTGCCGGAAAGAAACTGCTCCAGTCTGTAGAGAGTAACGATCAGAGATATTCAGCGGACACTGCAAACGGAATGGCGGCTTACCTGACTTGCGGAACCAGCTAACCTGATAGAGGATGCTGAAGACATCACATCCAACACCAGGGTAGATAGCATCGTTCCAAACTCCGCCATAATTGCTGTTGCGATCTAGGATCTCGAGCTCTTCGGGCTGGAGGACGCCATTTCGAATTAGTTCTGTGGCTTGTACTAAGCCCGATACACCGGCACCGGCGATGATACAGAATCGGTTTCGCTCATGAGCCATTGTGAGGTGCTAGTGGCAGTGGTGGAAGGCGTGGTGTTCTGGGAATAAGTTGATATTTACGTGGGGAGGGTATTAGACATTATTATATCTTGCTTTATACCTGCTACAGTCATTGGCAGTTCATGCTTCTGTCAGAATCGTACGAGACTACTTGATCATGTTAACATAGCCACCTCGCTGCGGTAGCCAATTTGTCAGCGACTTGTGGAACAAAGCATCGGAAACGAGGACCCACCTTCCACATTTCGTTCTCCAGATGCCTGTAGGATGTAAAGTGACGTGGTATTATGCAAGGAAGTAGCTGGGAGAAGCTATCTTAGAAACCAACCAACAGAAGAGCCTTCGCGCTATAATAATAGACCAGGTTGTGATTGAAGGTCTGCAGAGGCAGTTCCATGGCCTTAGGAAGCGGTGTTTAGACAACTCAATACTCGCAACCATCTGAATTGGGGGCGCGAGTGCCAAGACATTCTTCCCTTACCAGACACCGCAGGATCACATACCTTGGAAGTCCAGCCATGGACCTTGAAAGCGTCAGGTATGATGCTGTTGAACTCGAAGTATGCGATCAAGATGCGATTCTGCTAAAGAGTGCTACCAAGAGCTTGCAACTTTCCTGCTATGATCCCCCCGCAATAGATTTCTCTCGTGGAGAAGACTGAATTATTAGACTGGAATATTCCTATTTGCACAGGTTCCCGGGTACTTTTGGCTGAAAAGAAAGGGATGCCGCAAGTTCCGGAGCAGTGGGGTACTCTACACTTTAACCAATCAGCAACAGAGAATTGCGAGATTCATGACCTCGCAATTACGCCCCACCTGCCATAGGAATGAAATTAGCTGACAATTGGAAAGGCGAGACCAGTAAGCAAAGGCAAAAAGCCACTCGCCAAGCCCGTATCCGAGTAGTAGTAAGCCTTCCCTACGCCTAAACAGGAGTCAGGTGCCGGGATCATCAGAGAATGACAGCATTTAGGATCCGAAGACATGGTAGTAGAGAGTGTTAAAAGAAAGTATAGCTAAATACGCTAGCCTAGGGAAAGGAGCTTTGATTCCACATATTTGCGGGGCATAATCCAATATTGCTGACAGCACTTTCCGATGGTCCAGGATGTTGATTCAGTCTCGGCTTTGTACTGTGAGTTGGGAAGAGTTGCCCGCTCATGGTTTTTGCCGGGCAACTTCCATCCCCTAAATCTGCAAATCTTGGCGCCAGTTGGGAAGACTTTACAGTACAGAACAAGAGAGCCTTAACGATAGGAAGACCCCGAACTACTGTTTGCAACAGAACTACGACCCGGACATCTAGATGAATGCGCTAAAGAGTGAACCAGACCTAACTGGCAACTAGGTCCTCATATTGAGGGGAGGGAATTATCTAGTGAAGATGTGGAGAGGAGCAATCCTATCAACAAAGGTCTCGTGGCGATGAAGTTGGCGGCCGACTCTCCATACAGCCACGTAGCACATAAAGAAATTGAAAAAGCCAAGAATTTGCGAGAAAAGAATTACCACTGGAAGCTAAATGGTACAGGCCTCATTTTGTCTGGTCCCTAAGTCCTTTCAAAAATTCCATGAGCAGGAACTCTGGACTACTATTTATTGTTCCCTTCCCAATGTGCCCGTCACTCTTCCCGAAAACATCATCCCCCGAGCTTTCGTCTTGAATATTGTCCTCCACTGGCCCAAATTTGGTACCAGCTGGTTTTACTGATAGAGTAACTTTCATTCCAGGATTTTCAGCCTTCTCTTTGGCTTGTCTGGCGGGCACTATGACGTATAATGCCACGATAATGAGATGCGCGTCTCTAAAACCCTTCATCGCCTTGCTCACCCATCCGCTCGAAACTTGGCGTTGCTGTTGGGGACCGAGATTAGAAATATATTCCAGTCGTACAGGTTCTAGACCAGTATCGGTGAGTGGTGTTTCTCGCAGCTGTCCAATTAGCCGGCTGGAATTGCGAGATTTTGAATCTCGCAAATGCCCCGAACCAACCCCGAAATGCCCCGCTTACCTGCTCCTTGATGATTATAAAAGGCCAGACCGAATAGTTATTCTCTCACTAGCTGGATCGGGAGCAACAGTGCCACTCCAGCTTGTACCCCTTAGGCTAGCTTTAGATTATTCATGACTCCGGATGGAGTGCATTAGGCTAGAAATAAATTCTCGGCGTAACCGGTTTTCTGCTGCAGCAAAAACCCAACTTGTGCCGCGATCGGGGAAAGTGGGGTCATCTGGATGTGACGGAACGACAGTAACCTTGTACATTCTCTCGTAAGTTGATGAAAGAAGGGAAGTGGGCGCACGACTTCAAGTTAATGGATATGGGGTTGCTGAGTTCGCAGCTCTTTTCATTCGATACATAGGCGTATTATCACTGTGACGCTACTTCTCACGCTGTTCATATCCTTCCTGCTTTTCTAGCTCACCCTTCAGTAAGCTTCCTGGCCAACTATTCTCGGGTGCCTTTTTCCTTCTCTCTTCTCCCTCTTTTTTCTCCAAGATCTGTTTTATGACCGCATCTCTCAATACTGACTCGATATCCAGCCTCGGAAGTCTTCCATCAAGATTTGCAGCCAACGCCAAGACCCCAAGTTCCACTCTTAAGCCTGAGAGATCAAAGTCCAACATCACTGCTAATCGGATGAACTTGGATAGTAGGCAGATCTCCTCCCCGATACCAGGAGATGTGTGACACGCAATAGCGGCCCAAACATCACGCACTTCCGTAGCCGGAATCTCGGGTGCATGCGCCTGCAGAAAAGACACGGCTGCGTCAGCACCGCATATCTCGAATCGCGAAGGGCCATTGAAGAGAGAGCAGGTTCCCATATCATGGAACATGGCTGAAATAAATAGAAGATCCTTTAATCTTTCGCTGCTTTCGGGCCTTCGTGTCGGTGACGCTGACGGGAGTTGGGATGCCGTTGATAGGTGCGAGGCGTAGAGGAAGACGCGGAGGGAATGATTCATGATAGCAGTGGGGAGATGCTGGGAGGCAAAGTCGTAGACTATTTTGCTGAGGTTCGTGTCGGGGGTGTGCGAGCTGAGAGGATATTCAATTTGTTCCTCATATGAGGTTGCCCCGTGGCCTGCTTCTGCAACTTTGCACATACTGAGAAATGTCAAGTTACTGTATACGCAAAACCGGACTGTGAAGTCGACAAGTTGTGAAATAGAGATAGAGATAGGGTAGAAAAAAACAGGCGGGACTAAGGAGGACGAAGTACGGGAGTAAAATGGATTAAAAATAATTTAAATCAGCGGTGGTAAGTAACAGCCGTATGATTTGCCGTGATACAATTACCAATCGTACTGCTTAATAATTATACACCACGCGACTACTCTACATGAACGTATCGATTCGTAAGAGCTTAAATAGCCTGTTAAAAAGGGTCAAAATAATTGGTGAAAGGTTTGTCTATTAGTTCGAGGCGCGGGTCGGGGGAAGCTGCCAAGTCCGAAGTGCGAAATGTGCAGCCGAGGGATGCATTCTTTTCGGAAGCACGATTCAGAAGCCACCAGACCCAACCCCCACATAGCAGGTCCTTGCGGTTCGTTCTTCAGCGACCATAAACATGTGCGGCTTAGGGCGCCATCTTCATCGCCACTTCGGGCAAAAGCATGTACAGAACCTGGTCACGGTTTAATAGACCATGGGATGGATTATTCGGTGGGCCGGTACTCGTGCAAGTCAGTAACTCCGTGAATGAAACTATTAGCTGTATTGTCCAAGTCGTTAAGACTGGAGCATATTCTTCGTTCCATTATATAGATTTAGCGACAATAAAGCGGTACAGTTGTTTGCAAAATCGGCTTGTATAGGTCCGAAAAATCGCCAGTACATGAACGTATGATTGAATAGACTCGATTCCCTTAATCTCAGAAGCCATTTATTCTCTCCTTAGGTCCTATGCATGCAAGCAGTTCCCTTCACTAAATTCTCTAGCATTATTTATTGCCTTTTATACCCGGGGTATCAGTAATTCGAATAACAAACTTCGTCGCGCTCCGCTTTCCGCTCTTCAGATTCTTTAGTGCTGTCTCCAGTCCCATCAAGCCTCCATCCATAATCTCAAAAGGGTGTATGCTCAACCTCTTCTGCTGCAGCCATCGGCCAATCAATCTAGAGTACACGAATCCGAAATCCTTGCCTCCAGATCCCATCCCCAGCCTGTCTCTCTCACCAATTGGCTTGAGGCCCTTCCATAAGCTCCCAGCCATGGTAGTGGACTGCTGAACACCGTCCGGTATATCATGTCGATATCCACCAAGCACAAAAGTCACCTTCGCCATAGCTGGATCTAGCAGTTTGGCAAAATTGTAATGGCTGCCCTTCTCGCTAATGGCATCGAAGACAAACTGTAGCTTTCTTCCACCCAGTGCCTCCTCAATTTGACTGGCAACATTTTCTTGACCGCTCCTGTAATCTATGATCATGTCTCCTTTGCTCCTATCAATCAATGTTTCCACAAATTCAATTCCATGGCCTGCCACGCAAATCAGTGGGTGTATATCCGCGATCTGTGCTTGTCTAATTACAGCGGACCCAACTGAGCTGGCTGCCCCATAGACCAGTAGAGCGTCGTTTAAGCTTGGTGTCCAAGGGTCGGGTGTTATTCTCAACATCGCAAAGAGGCCCATTGAAGCCATCATAGCTGCCATCGGAACGGTAGCCCCTTGTTCAAAGCTCGTGTCCTTGTCTAAGGGAAAGGTAGTCCAACTGTAGGCAATAGAATACTCTGCGTAAGACCCATATGGGGCACCGAGTTCATGCAGGGCGGCAACACGGTCTCCGACTTTGAAGTCGTGAACATCGCATCCAACCGCTTCAATGATACCAGCAATATCATCCCCGCTGTTAGGACATTCTGAGATTGTCATAAGGCTACCAGTGGCCATCTTCCAGTCCTTGGGGTTGCAGCTCGTTGCCATGACTTTGATAAGAATATGAGAAGGATGGTCGATCGCAGGAACTGGTACATCATGAAGGGTCACAGATGTATCAGCATGCACACGAGCCTCCTTCATTGAAGGCATAGGCAAAAATTCTCTACTGTGACTGACAATTGAAGAGGCAAGATGTAAGGGGGGCTTTCAAAAGAGTACAAAGTTAGGCCACACTAAGAGATGTACAACCGAGTGCGAACTGCGGGTTTAGAACGGGACGGTAACATTTCTATAGCTAGCTTCTCGCCGGCTAATCGGCAGATACAGTCGACAAACTGCACAATCAACTGCCCGGATGGGGTAACATGAGAGCCGTCCAGTGGCGACAGTTTTGCCGACGAGTTACCTCAGCACGGAATTACGGAGATATATCATTCCACATAACGTGAGACCCACTAGGGTGAATATTTACATCCGAATTCCCCGAACTCATCCCCGACGCATTCCTCTCTCTGCGGTATTAGCATTCATGGTTGCATGCACGGAATCGCCGTGATCGTCTTGACCCCAGTATAACGGAGAGAGACATCGGAACGAGACATCATGCCCTCAAGCGCGGCCCGCGATATCCCTGTGGGCAGCCCCGCTGCTGACCATCGGAGAAGAGCTGATGGCGACAGCCCTTATCCGGCCAGAGGTAGGAGGCCTAGAAAGCGGGCAAGATTGACCCTGGCATGTGAAGAATGTCAAGTCCGTAAGGTCAGGTGTGATGGGCAGAGGCCTGGTATGTTGTGTCGCTCCAGCGCTTACGGAACGCTGAGACTTCCTCTAGCTTGTACTGCTTGCATTTCAAAACACGGACCTAGTGCGAATTGCCTCTATCAGTCCGAACGTTCCACAGCGGCATTCTCGAGAGAGTACGTCTTTTGCCCTTGTACACCTTGCTATTCTGTCGTGCTAAGAACCTCCTATTCAGATATGTAGAGCGCCTAGAGAGAAGGATTCGAGATCTGGAAGCTGTAGGGTACCCCGGTTTTGTCTTCACTGTAGCGACTTTCGTTTTTAGTTGTGAATACTTCCCCATACTAACCAGTCATCCTCAGAATCTAGAATCGCGATCAGCTTCGTCCCGACATGATCCAGTTGAGACCAGCTTACCTAGGCAACCACCCCTGTTACACAGCTTTCCCATGCTGGTTCCCGAAAACAACAGCAGCAGTCCTAGAGATGTCGGCGAGATTCACGTTCCTATAGTGAATGTTGAAGGCAGAGATGAACTTGACGGCATGGGTAATCTTAGTCCCACGAGAAACGGACCAGCATCGGGTGTTTATGGGAGCTCTAGCACGGCGAACTTCATGAGACAGCTCCAAGACGCGGTTGAGAAAAACACACGAACACTTGAATACCCATCAACGGTTGCAGGTCAAGGGGAATATTATAATAATTTGCTCGATACATACCCAGCGCACTCTGAAGAGCGATATATTCCATATTCGATCGCGCAGCACTGTGTTCTTCCTCCTCGTCACCTAGCCGATACTATGATCGAGTATTTCTGGGTGCAATGTGTTTTATTGTACCCGTTTCTGTCAAAATCATCGTTTAATACCGCATACCAGTCCTTGTGGGGTGTAAAACGAGTCCCAGCTGATCAAGTAATGACATACTGTACACTCAACGTCATCTTTGCTATTGTTTCGCAGTTCTCCCACGATATACCCCTGGAGATGCGCGAGTCGACAGCTGATATGTATTTCAAACGCGCTATGCAGTTGCTTCACTTCGAGATTTTAGGCTCAGGCTCTCTTCAACTAATCCAAGCGCTTTTGATCATGGGCCTGTACCTTCAGAGTACGGACGCGCCGCACCGCTGCTGGGTACTAATCGGTATCGCCATTCGAGTAGCTCAAGGCCTCGGCCTGCATATTGCTGAAACCACTACGAGAATGAAACGCCAGAGTGAGAGGGAGCTTGCCCGTCGGATATGGCACGGTTGTATTTTGATGGACAGGTGAGCACTAAATGCCCAGCCATCAACAGGCTTCTGACATACTAGGATTCTATCTATGACTCTGGGTCGGCCATTGATGATCAGCCGTACGATGGCAAATTCAGTACCACTACCAGCTTCCGTCGACGATGAGTTCCTGTCTTCTGAGCCCGGGATAGATAACGTGCAGCCTCTGGGCGTCACGTTTAGATCTGAGTTCTATCTGCAAACACTGAAGCTCTACAGCATTCTCGAAGCAGTCTTGTCCACATCTTATTCATCCGGACTAAGCGAGAGTAGTGCTTCTCAAGAGGATGCATTGACAAATGAAGGCCTGGGCGATCTGGACTGTAATGCAATTCTGCGCATAGATAATTTGTTGAAAGAATGGCACCAAAATATTCCCGAGCACCTCGTTTGGCGCTCTACACCTATGAGCAGAGAAGTCGATGAGCTCTTTCTCAGGCAAGCTAACGTCCTGGAGCTACGGTACGCCCTTCACCACCTGGTTTCACTCAAGTTAACATAAATCCAGATACCTCCACGTACAACTCTTGCTCTTTCGGCCGGTACTATCGCAGCTTCTATTGTGTTCGCTCCCCATTCAAAAGAATCGTGAGCCTAAGTTGAAGATCCCACTCTGGCATGCTATTGCACTTCCTTTTGCACGAAAGTGTGTTGCAGCTGCTCAGCAAATAATCGACATCACTCATGGTCATCAGAGAAACGATGGTTCTTTTGAGCCTCTGCCCGCGTGGTGGTACAAAGTCTTCTGTAGGTTACTTGTTGCCATTCTTTCTCAAGTCTTGAGCAAAGTTTTAACTGTTGTCCCTGGTCAGATGTCTACTCGGCTGCTACTGTACTCGTTGCCGCGCGCATCTATCGCCCTCTCCACGATGATATCTCCGACGCATCCCTTAAGGCTTCTTGGCTGCTGTGCTTGGACGTACTGAAACACCACATGCCGGTCAGCAAATCTGCATGTCGTTGCGTGGCTGCCTTGCATTTCCTGGATCAGCACATTGTATCTAAACAATCAGATGGGGAATTCAGACAGTCTCGTCAGGAGACGGTGTCCAGCTATGCGGCGCAGGTCATAACTCCAAATGACCCTCCAGCTGACTCTACTCAAGATCAAGCAGCCTTTTTTCTTGATCAAGTACTGCAGCCTGGAGATGGAGGTTACTACAATACAGTGGACATTCAGGACATAGCTTGGTTACATTCCGTTCCGATGGATTTGATGCAAAACAACACCGGCAATATGTTTGGGTGAGACAAATTATTCTACAGTGCCACCTAAGTTGGCCTAAGATAAGTCAAAAGGCGTATATAGTAATTACCCTAATATGTGAGGGCGTATCCCGTCATTTTCGATAAAGTGGGGGCGTACTTAGTCAAACGCTGTATAAATAACCTAGGTAGCTCGCTTACGCTCTACAGCAACAGCATGCTCCGCGCACGGTATAATGTAACACTAGTGGTAGAGGTACTCGCTGGCGCTCATATATTCTATTCCTACGGTCCGTTAGTATCGGTAAGAAAGCTGCAAGAGGGACGACTTACCTATACAATCGTCTGCCGTTAACGGACGTGTACAGATATGCCGTAAAAACCTATGTTCTCCTGCCTTCTCTGCCATAACTGTAGAAAATTACGCGCAATGTAAATACGTCTGACGTGCCTCCCTTGTAGGCTCTATCTGCTGCTAGCGATTAGATTAAGATGCTTCCACCATAATACTCTTCGTCGCTAATGTCATGTAAACATCCTTTACAATTCGGGTACGACATTCGACGTCATGTACATGAGACATCGAATACGACACACGATGCCGGGTATGATATCGCGATGTAATAGCTACTACTGTCATGTTGTTAGTTGCTAATATGCAGTACTAACTCGGAATATTGCCTCCTCTCTGCTATAGTATGTTAAAATAATCTTAAAAAATAACGACCCCTAATGCTTTATCAGATTTACAAATATATAGTCATCTATTATGACGACTACTTATGCGCATATCACATACGTCTGTGCATCCACACTTACGTTTCCGGGTATTACATTCGATTACACTCACTTACTTACGCACACATAGAATATTTTTTCTGGCTTTATTATATGTTGACTGCGTCAGGGCTTCAGGCACATATATCACGATGTCTCAGGGTTAGTGGCAACATACGCAATGGCATACGACTGTATAGTCGTAAGGGCTTACGTATATTGCCACCTAAGCAGGTATATAAGTGTTGTGTTCTGTAGTCTAATCCCCTCAGTTGTTTCTGCATCACTTAAGTTATCTACTGCTTTCTGCATATCTGTTATACCGAAAGCCTATAGTCAATATAACTGAGTTTCACCTTGATATCCGACTACAACCTGTGCACCTATATTGCCTCTGTTCAAGATTATATAAGACTACGTAGTCGCACACTCCTTTACACCCCTTAGTCTAGAATACAATTCGATTGCTTCCACTCCCGTATTATTATATCATAATTCAGTGGCGTGCTATCACACCTATAATTTATATCCGCCTGATATACCTAGAAGAAAATGGCTCCTATATCACCCCAAGCTATCTCTATTCCTAGTTGGATTATTATCGGGATAGTTATTAGCATTATTGGGATTGTGATTCTTCTACTTACTGCAACTACTCTTTGGATTATTGTGGAAGATATTTGGTACGAAGTGTTGAAGGACTATCCTAGGTATCTAAAGCGCGAGAAACTACGAAAGGAGTGGAATAAAGCTGCACTAGTTGAGGAAGAACGTCAATTTTCAGCTATATATATAATAATAGGCAGTATTAAGAGACAAGGAAAGTTAGAGGAGATATTATCCTTACTTCTAGAGCTAGTAAGTAACTATAACCCTGTGTTAAAGTTTATAAAATTATCATATAGGTATATAAAGAGGCTAATATTAAGTGTTTTTAGACATAAAGGATATACTTTCCTGCTTGGCGCTATAGACATCATCCAATAATTAATATCCTTCAATGCTGGAGGCTATAGGATAGAATCAAATACAAACTATAAGTAGTAACTTAAGTAACCTGCCTTAGCTTATATAATATCTTGAACTGAGGTTATATAGGTGTACAGGTTATAGTTTGGAATCAAGGTAAAACTTAGTTATATTGACTATTAAGTAATATAGAGATAACTAAAGTAAGAAGAGATTTAGGAGAACTAGAGCTTTTTATACTTAATACTATATACTCAATTAAGTCACTAAATAGGCTCCTACCTGGTCACCTTATAAGCATTGGTAGGCAGCCTAGTAGACAGATATATAGTATATATAAATATACTTGAAGCCCTAGGTCCTAGTTAATACTCCCCTAGCTAAGTGTATATATATACTTCAGCTAATACTTCCTGACTAAGTGAAAACACCTTGAATACCCTCCTTATTTAACCTCCTTTACTAGCATTAGAAGTTGTATAAACCTTGTATATACTAGTGATTTCAGGGCCTTAGTTAGGCTGTTAGCTGATATATAATCTATAGGTATATAGGCTAGTTGTAGCCTACCTTCTTTGACTTCCTGGTATATTAGGTAGTAGCAGACAGCTATATACTTGCTTCTATAATAAAAGGTAGGGTTTTCAGCTAATAAGAGTATACCCTAGTTATCTCTATATAGGGTAATAGGGTTCAAGTCCTGACCCTTATATTCTAATCCCTCTAGAAGGTAATATATCTAGATTACTTCTTTAGTTGATTCTGATATAGCTATATACTTAGCCTTTATACTAGACTAAGTAACTACTGACTATCGCTTCGATTGCTATAATACTAGCCTTCCTGCTATAAAGCTTATATATCTACTAATCAACCTATATATATATTAGTCTCTAGTATAATTAGAGTCTATATATAGCCTGATGTCTAGTCTCTATATACCTCTATAGGTAATACTATATATTATAGTTCTCTTAAAGTACTACAGAACCCTTTTAGCTAATTTAATATAAGCTAGTACTAGATTAACCAGAAACTATAATAATATAGAGGCTATAAATACAATATTATACTTTGTCTAAGTAGCTAGGTAATTGATTCTTCTAACTAGAGACTAATAGAGCTTAATTTGATCCTTAAAGGCTATTCTCTAGTAGAGGACTAGTGATTCGCTAGCTCCTGGATTAAGGGGTGTTAATATAGCTCTATATTCTAGTATACTAAACTGATCTAGAGTCTTATATATATATATATCCTAATAGAGGGTTACCTAGTGCCTCTATTTATCCTATATAAACCTAACCTTTAAGAAGTAGTAGCACTAGCTTAAGTCTTTTATATTAAAGGCCTCTAATAGCTACTGCTTTAGTTTCTTAAGCCCCTCTTATAGTCCAATTAGCAGGAAATCATCTATATATATAATGATTATTAAGCCTATATTAGTATATTAATATATATATTAATCTATAGTTAAAGGTAGGTACTCTAGCCTTTTAAAGGCTACTTTCAGGATAAGTTACTAGAGTTAAGGTGACTGTTTTAGACTATATAAGGCCTTTTAGAGTAATAAAGCTATATCCTCTAAATCGAATATATTAGGGAACAGCTCTAAGCCTTTAGGTAGTTTAATATAGACTTCTTTATTAATATTACTATATAGAAAGGCTGATTTAATATCTATCTAGTCTACTATCTAGTTGTTTACTACTACTAACTCTAGGATAATCCTCTAGATAGCTATATATATAATACTAGTAAAGGTTTGATTATAATCTAGGCTATATTATTGTTTATATCCTTTAATTACCTAGTATACCTTATACTAGATAATCTAGTTATTAGTATTATACTTGATCTTAAATATCTACTTAATACCTAGAGCCTTCTTGCTCTAGGCTTTAAGGTAGCCTTTACTAACTAATATAGCTCTCTAGGTCTGATTTTTAATTAGAGACCTTAGCTCTATATATATAGCTTCTAGTTACTCTAGCTAGTCAGGTAAGTCCTTAGCCTCCTGGACTGTTTTTAGCTCCTTTTAGTCTAAAATAGCTGCTATATATCTACTAACCTATATAGCTAGTAATATAATTATAAATATAGCTAGATTACTCTAGGTATATAATTAAGTAATCTATTAGTTTAGATAATTTAAGAGATCTAGAGAAGGCTAGTTCTAGCTATTTTAAGGTATCTTCTTACTCCTCTAACTAGACTCCTCTTGATTAATTTGATTAGGTAGTCCTATCTAACTAGATATCTCTGAACCTAGTTGAATAGTTAGTAGTTCTAAAGCTCTTAGCTTATTCTTTAATCCTTTTAGTTAACCTCTCTTTCTAGATATAGACTCTAGATTAGTATTAGGATCACTATTACTATCCTTCTATTCTACCTCTATATTGACTACTATAGTCAAGAGGGGGTTATATTCCTAATTAAAGCTACTGTCTTCCCTTTAGCTAGAAGCTTTAGGGATATATCTGATTTCCTCTAGTAGCTAGATTAAATTATCTATATTTTTAGAGTCTTTAGGTTTTTCAGGGTCTTAAGGCTCTAATTTATTAAATAATGTAGTTGCATAGTAAGCGATCCATGACAGTAGGCGATCCAGCCAATTTTACCGCAAAAAGCACGATTTTAAAACTGCAATAACTTAGCCATTTCTTAATATTTTAATATAAAATTAAAAATCCTAGCTAATTACCTCTATGCGATTAATATTTAGGAATTTAAAAGAAATTAGGCTATAAACTTTAGAGATATTAGATTTTGGCTAAATTTTGGCCTTAAATTTGACCTTAACCTGTAGAACTCAATAACTACTTAATAGATAATTAAGGTAAGCTCAAATATTAATCGTATATAAGTAAATAGCTGGGATTTTTAATTTTACATCAATATACTAAGAAATGGCTAAGTTATTGCAGTTTTAAAATCGTGCTTTTTGTAGTAAAATTAGCTGGATCGCCTACTGTCATGGATCGCTTACTATACAACTACATTATATAGTATAATGATTATATAATCTTTTAAGCCCTATCTAGGAGATAGATATAGTATATCTTATTTCTTTTAAACTCTACTAGATAGCCTTCCTTAGTATAAGGGGCTAGCTTTATACTCTTAATCTATCTTTCCTTAAAGATATTTATATATACCTTATAGTCTAGGATATATAGGTAGTTAATATCTAGTAAGTAGTTAGTATCTTATAATCCTAGTTAGATCTAGTATTTAAATACTTTAGCTAGAGTTATCTTATTAAGTAATAAGGTAGCTATATAATTTATAATATATACTATATCTAGTAGTATTTTAGACTATAATTCTAGTAGTAGGTTAAAGTCCTTAATAGTACTTCTTACCTTACTGAATATTATATAGTTTATATACTCTATAATACTATTCTATTCTAGTATATAGAGAGTAGTAACCTTAGCTAGTATTCTATACTTCTTTAGATACTAGGCTAGCTTATATCTACTATACTCCTTACCTCTATTAATTCGATATACCTTTATAGTAGTATTCTACTATATCTTAACTAGTTAGTTGAAATATATAATTAAATAATATATATTACCCTTATTCTTAAAGGACTAGGCCTATCTAGTATATATTGTATTATCTATAAATAGGCTAGCCTATATATAGCTATTGAAGCTAACTAGTAATATCTTCTTAATATCGATATATACTAGCTTAAATATATTCCGTTACCTTAATTAAGGTATATATAATAGATTCTGAATTGAATTAGCTATCTAGTATATACAGTATAGGCTTAGCTCTAGCTCTAGCTCTGATTAGCTAGCTTTAATCGATATACCCTTTGTTATCTATACTGTCTCTTTTACCTTATCAATTAAGGTATATAGTAGATATCTATACTATAGGTCTAAGGGCTTTAGCTTTACTAAGCTTAATAATATATATATAAATATAGGCTTCTTTACTACCTTTAGGAAGTACTCTAACTTAATAGTCTTGATTAGAGCTACTGGTTTATTACTACTAGTATAGAGGACTCCTTTCTTAAAGTAGCCTCCTCTAATACTTTTTTTAAATAGCTATCTAGAGAAGAGATTAATTAGTATAGAGAGTAAGTATAATATATCCTTTAGCTCTAGCTTTAGAGGCTTACTATTAATACCCTTGATCTCTATTCTGACTATACTACTACCTAGTAGCTTAGCAGGTCTATTAGCTGTTAATATAGTCAGTAAAGACCTATTGTTTAGAGTATACAACTTAAAGTTGGTATATATATATATAATATATAATACTATACTATTATCAAAACACTAGAAGTATTAGTCTAGCCCTAACTTAGTCAAAAGAGCTATTACTAAGAGTGCTAGAGTATTATCCTTATCATTATCCTTCTTCTTCTAGCTCTTGCCCTTAGAGGGTCTTAGTTTAGGGTACTTTATCTAGTAGCTATTGTTATAATAGCTATCCTTTTTATAGTGGCTATATTTGACTGTCTCCTTATTTCTACCACCCTTATATCCCTTATTAGCAGCTGGCTTTCTATTATATAGTGCAGTTGTTGGTTTTTCTGCTTTCCGGGATTCGTTTAGGATATCAGCTATTAGGTCTAGCAGTATTAGTGATATTTTATATATATTAGACCTTTACCAGTCTGCCTATATAGGGTATTGTATATCTAGGAGTATAATAAAGTTGATTGTATAAACCTCCTCTAGTAGGGGTAGTCCAATCATATCAAGCTTTGACTTAAGAGCCTTATATTAGTTAATAAATACACTAATCAAGTCGTGGTATTCAACCCTCAAGGTATTATATTCAGTCAAATGCTTATACTTAAGGTTCCACCTAGTTGAGGTGTACCTCTAGTCGAGTAGGCGTATTATTTCGGCTAGATCTGTAACTCCCTTAAGCCCTATAGCTGGTTCAGGGTGAACTAACCCTTTAATTGATATTATGTATATCATTCTCTAGCAGTCGACTTTATCTGATTCAGGTATAATCGACCCCTTTTTGATGAACTTGGCTAGTCCTTTCGAGCCTAGGAATAGGGTTATATTGTCCTTCCAGTCTTTATAGTTATCTTCTCCCTCTAGCTACATAGGCTTAGGGAGGAACATTGAGCTGGAGCTTTGGTTGGTCATGATCGCTGCCTATTCGAGTGATTTGAGTTGAATCTGGGTGATTCCGACTAACCTAAGGCAGCCGGGCTTATAACCTCTTGAACTGAGGTTATATAGGTGTACAGGTTGTAGTTTGGAATCAAGGTGAAACTCAGTTATATTGACTATTGAGTGATGTAGAGACAACTAAAGTAAGAAGAGATTTAGGAGAACTAGAGCTTTTTATACTCAATACTGTACACTCAATTGAGTCACCAAATAGGCTCCTACCTGGTCACCTTATAGGCACCGGTAGGCAGCCTAGTAGGCAGATGTATAGTATATATAAATGTGCCTGAAGCCCTAGGTCCTAGTCAACATAATATAACCAGCCTAACCTAATATACTATAGTTTTAAAAGAGGCAACCTTGCGTATCGGGTACTCGATATGAATGAGTGGAATAAAGCGTTAGCAAGGGAAAGAGGAGAGATTAATATCCATCTCGAAGAGTACGCTAGCATGTGGGATCTTATCCCCCCACTATATGCATTAGTGACATGAAGTATTAAATCAGCTGCTTAAACCTATGCTCCCTATTGCCTAGTCGCCTTCTCACTCTGTATATCCTATTTCCATTTTTTCGCCCTAATCATCAGGTTGGTGGGTCTTGACCAACATGAGGCCGCCTCCTCTATACTCCAAAGGCATTGAAGGTAACCCAAGTGACTGATATGAGAGTCGGGAAAGGGTACGGCATGAGATTTATTATTAGCTGCCTTATGTAGCCACTAAGTTCGTTAACCGGCATCCCAAATTGTCGCCCAGGGGATAAAACGCCATAGGGCGTAGGTGGAATAGCATAGTCTTGTGTGCGATGTTAGAGAGTGGCATCGTGGCTCGCTAGGACATACCCGTACGGACGGGGAGGAGACCACACAGCGACTGTAATAAATCATAATTAAACTAGATTAAAATCGACTTAAGCTAAACCGAATCTAAAAATGCGCGACTTAATTACATGATTCCACTGACCCTTATATGCTCTATCCTACTGACTTTGACTACAGGTAAGCGAATGTGCTAAGCCTAATCTGCACGAATTCAACTACTCCTCTATGCCTCTGCTTCTAAATCGAGTTGTCACTTTTATCCCCACCATAGTATAAGGTAAGTATAAGTTTTAACTAGGAGCCTTTCGCCTATAATGGACGTTGGACAGTAAGGTTATGTAAATAGAAGGTACCTTAGGTAGCACTTTCCTAATATCTAGTAAAGACACCTAGGCCTGGCTTGAGTATGAGACTCTTCACGGGAAGGAGGTTGAGAGATAAGTAGAAGATGAGCTAATTATCGCTGGAGGGTTTGAAGGGCAGGCAGCGTTGTAACTCTTTAACTCACTAAAGCAAAGTCTAATAAATTAACTAATTAAATCAGCTCAGGCTCCATCTATGGCCGCGATGAAGCTGCTTTTAAGCAGTTATATGGAAAGAGGCTGGGGTTGTCCTGGCTTCATGTTGTATGAAATCCTCCCAGCAGGTAAGAAAAACAACGCAACAAGCGCTCCCTTCCGGACCTGCGGATGATGGTGGGTTCCGGGCCCAGGAGAAGTCCATCCAGCGCCCTGCCAACCTTGCATTCCTTTCAGCTCGGCAGATTCATCAATCTGGACAACGCAGTTAATTTCTCCGTATGGATGAACGTGGTATTGACTGAAGTTAGAACAACAGGTCAGTAAATACTTGATCACGGCAAGCATCGTGGATCTTAAAGTATGCGAGAGCGCAACGTATGACCCAGCTCATTGAATCAGACTAAACGAGAGGAATCATACCCGGAATACTCCACCTCGCTGTCCATATAGACAGTCGTGATACTGAAGAAGCGATTTTCTGGCGATGGAAGGCAGATCCTGCTTCGACGATACTTTGGCCCATCCAGCTCTACGTTTGCAGCCCACCCCTCCTTGATACCTTCACGGACGTACCTGCACATATCCTCATAGAGCCTGTTTCCGGGTCCATATGCTCTGTTCAATCTCGCTTCCAGCGCCATGCCAGGCGTCCTGTTTCAGTAAGTGTTTGTGCTTGGGAGGCCGGGTGTGGCATCTCACAAATTGTCAACCTCGCTGAAGAATTCTCGGCACGTTGTGACTAGCTTCTTGGCCGTGGGATTCTTCTCAAGATCCACTTCTGTATTTGCGAGAATGCCAGGATTGTCCATCTTCTTCGAGAACTAGCTCTAGTAGATAGAGAACAGAGGAATATTGGATGCGTTAGTTGGTCCGCATAAAAACCGAACTTCCGTCGCGTGGCTCCTACTTTGTATATATAGAAAAGGTATATCGAGAGAAAAGTATGAGCTCATTAGTTTTTACGCCTATCGAAAGTCGGGATTCAAGCTGTCCATGTGGGTAATTCCTGTGTCCCCAATTTCCTCGCACTTCGCACTCGGTTACGGCACGGGGAGACGAAAATATCTCCGTAACTCCGTGTCAACCGATTTTCATGCTTTCTTGCTAGTTTCCTAGCTCCACAATAAAATCTCTACAGATTATACGAAAGGAAGTCAGAGGCGGATGGCAGGAGAGCATGTCTCTGCATGTGGGCTGACCTAATGGCCACCTCACGAAATTGTCAGCAGCCCAACACACCTAATCGCCTAATAACGGCAGAAGATACGACTTGCAGCGACGAGAATTTCTCGAGTAAATATTTTAGCAGCTGGTCAGACGTACTTTCCGCCCAGCCACGCTATGGCGTATGAGAGTGTTTACGAGAATTACGAGTGGTATGGTAAAGAAACACCAAGCGTTTTCTTTTATATGGCAGCCTGACGCATTCCTCGAGCTTTCTATTAAAGCTTGCACGTGCTTAGTGTAACCCCCATCTTCCATTGTGGAAAGCAAGTATACCTTAGCAGAGATGCTCGTAGGTGGACTGGATATGCCATAAGACTAACTCCTAAACTTGAATTTACTCCGCCTGTAGAAAACGAATGTATAATCTACTAGATGTGCGATCTAGGCTTTCTGATCTTTTTGTGTTTCCATTAGCCAAAACGATCGACTACTGGATAATTCAATGCCGTATATGTCCTACCTACCTGGCCAGTGTGTAGTAGGTACTCGTCATCATATCTTTAAGTGGTAAGTGAGTATCCAAGCTTATTGAATTCGCTCTTAACTACAGAGGTAAAGCAGAATTTAATATACATGAGTGAGAGCTTGTTATACATGTTAGAGTCCTTAATCGTACGGTTCTAGATTCTTTACATGGACCCTTAAGACACCAAGGACAGTTGTGTACTGAATGTAGTCTCCCTTCTTCAACGACCCTCGCTTGGGGCTCTGAAGCAACAGAAAGCAAAGTAAAGAGGAACGCATTCTGTAAATTGGATATGCGTGATCTATTCATGCGCATGTACCGCTCACGCTAACGAACAACGTCTAAGAGCACAAAAATAATACCGAAGACATGCAATCGATACAAGTACTTCCGCCAATACGTGCAGTCCGTAAGTCATGCTTTACTCATGCGCCGTATACCTTGAGTCGCTTGCTCAACTCAATAAACTGCTTCTCACCCGGTGATTCAGCCGGGGTACCGAAGACAAGCTGCGCGCTAAGCTCCCAGTCCTCAGGAATGTCCCAAGTCTTTTTGACACTAGCGTCGATCAGAGGGTTGTAGTGTTGCAGGTTGGCACCAAGACCCTCTGCTTCCAAGGCGGTCCAGGTGATGTGTTGGGCCATGCCATCGGATTGGGCAGCCCAGACAGGGAATTTGTCGGCGTAATAGGCAAATTTGTCTTGCATGTCCTTAACAGTGGAGCGGGCAACGAAGAAGAGGACCTGCTCATGTTAAACACATTCTAACCTAACTGAGGGAAGAAAAAGTGGTAAACATGGAGGAGTTTAACAAAATAAAATGACCTGACTCACAGTTCCGTAGGCGCCCTTAAATGCATTTAGCTTCTTTTCCGTGGCGGAGTATTGGTCGGCGGGAACCACAGCCTTAAGGGCAGACTTGGCAATGTCCCACAGCTTGTCATGCTGATCTTTTAGCAGTACAATGCTGCGGGAACTTTGACTGTTGAACGAGGAAGGGGCGTGGAGGATAGCCTGACTGATAATATCTTGAATCTGTCCGTCATCGATTGGAGACTCTTTCTTAAGGCGGTAGTAAGTACGGCGAGCCTTGACGGCGACTAGGTACTGGGAGGACATAGCGTGGGTAGAGTGAGAGATATTTTGCTACAGCTGTAATGGCTGCTGAGAAGACTTAAGTATTGGAATATAGTGAAGGTGGAAATAAAGAGTCGTAATATTACGCATCTACTGCTAACTGCCCGTCACAGCAGAGGAGCGGTAAGAAGACATTTATGTTAGCTTACAAGATACTAATAATCATCTACTGTACCAGGGGACAAAAGTATGGTGGCAGCATACGGATCAAGCCATATCACTCTGACCGCGAGCGGCAAACCCAGGAGCCGAAGTAATTACCGCAGTCGTAGAGACCTTGCACAAGCGTTCTATATCCTGTAATCATCTCTATAGTGCTGAGCAATTCTATGATAGCGATTAATCATGGATGGGGATCATTTGTCGGGGAAGATGTGGTCCCTTTCTCAGGCCCGTCATCGAGAGCAGCACATCTACGGAGATAAGATCGCGCGCACATTTCACTTGTCGGGATTTCGGAGAAGCTTAGCACGGATTGACTAATGCCGCAGAGTGAGGCATTCATCTCTTGGCCGAGGCAGAATTGGGCCCATTGTATTCCCGACAGCGCTACCTAATACTGCTTAGGTTTATTCTGGCGCAGCAGAATGCAAAAGACAATGGCTAAGTAAGTTCAAAATTCCAAACGTTCCAACACACCACCGCACAGGTGCGCGGGATACTAGTTCAGCCAGCTCTGGGCACAAAGATTACGACAGCAATACCCATTCCAGAAAACATCTAGCTCTGGCGCGTAGATCCTACACGTGCCACGTCTTTTATAGCGGCGGTTGGGAGGGATTCAGAAGGTGTTTCTCCAGCTAGATACCTGCCATTGGTTGAAATGTCCGAAAGCCTGTCAACGCCAAACGCTTAATTTTAAATTATCTGATGTATTGAGATCAGTTTCATACCATTATGTAAATAGTTTGTAAGCTGGCAGTTGATGTATGATAAAATTAGCGTGCTTGTCAAACTTGAATTTGTCAAAGTCAACGAAGCTTCACCATTCTTTCAATATGTCGTCTCATTGGCTGAAATGTCCGAAAGTCCGAGACCCACTTGATTCTCACCCCTTAAGTTAGAAGTTGGGTTCAGGTAAGACTTTTCGTGCAAAGGATAAACCGCTTGGAATATCAGCAGAACCTGAACATCAATATTCTCCGGCATGAAGAAAAATTACCGTCATCATCACGCTCTCCCTCCAGTATCGTCAGCAGCAGGCATTACGCCAGCCCCTCACCAGTACTCCTGTCTCACGTGTCGCTCACGCAAAATCAAGTGCGACCGAGCCATCGTTGGCTGTATTTCTTGCAAGAAATCCCATGTCCCATGCGTGTATGCGTCTCGGCGCACACAAAGGAGCCAGAAACTACAGCAGGTCGTAACTAGGCGACCGCTGGCGCCCGCCGTCGCAGGTCACGCAGAAGAGCTGGTAGCAGCAGGGACGAGTAGTAGCGTTCAATACAGGCATTGTCGTAAAAGGGATCCTCTAACGCCCATCAGCTGTAGCAATGACAATGACAATTACGGTGGTGATGAAGATGATGACTGTGATGATCTACTAGTTCCTCGGGAGATGCGTGATCGCTTCTTCCAATCCCGACAAGACATCCGGCAATCCGACGAAGGAAGACTCTTTGTGTCTCAAGGGAAATCGCGGTATATCAACCGTCTCAAATCAAACCAGGTAGAACCTCCAGTCGTTATCTTCCGCCGGGTCAGATTTTCGAGCGACTAACAATCTTCTTTGAATTGGAGAAACAGGTGGCAACCTTTGAGAGAGTGCTGTCCGCACAACAAACAGGAGAGGAAGGCGATCTGTCTTATACGTCGCTGAGTTCGGAGTTGCTGGAGACAGCAGACCCTGACGATGGCTTCAATGGTAGCTCACTGTTCAATGGCTCGAATTTAGAGCGAGACCTCCGACACTATTATCCGTCAACCGAAATCGCAAACCTGCTATGGCAGTCCTACGTTCACAATGTAGACATACTAGTAAAAATAATTTATAAGCCGGCTGTGGAAGTTTTAATCATGAGCCACACTAAGGATTCAAACGGAATAGGCGCCTCAACTGAAGCGCTACTTTTCGCAATTTATTTTGCAAGTGTTACATCGCTGTCATCTGAGGAGTGTTTAAACATACACCACGAGGAGAGGGGGTTGCTGGTTAGAAGATATCGATATGCTCTGGAGCAAGCTCTCGCAAAAACTGGCCTCTTGACATCACAGGAGATTGAGGTTTTACAGGCAATTATCTTGCTGCTTGTGAGTCCTTTATAGCTCTTTGTCAAAGCATTCTTCCTGGATGCCTTACTTACTAAATATATGTAGACTTTTGCTCCTAGTAAGGATACTCGACTTACATGGATGCTGACTGGCATGGCCGTACGCATTGCTCAGGCTATGGGCATGCGTCGCGATAGCATGCTCTTATCACTTAGTACTGTCGATATAGAAGTACGTCGCCGCGTTTGGTGGGCACTCTGTCTGCTCGATAGTCGCATCTCCGAGGATTGTGGTCTAGATTGTAATATCCCTACGACTACGGACACAAAGCCGCCCCTTCATGTCAATGATTCGGACATTGATGTAGCTGGCACAGAAATATTAATTCTAAGGACTGGCTTCTCGGAGATGACAATAAGCCTTATCAAAATTGAAGTAGCAGAGGTTGGTCTAAAACTGAAATTATGGCGAGATAGAACCACCCCTATGTGCTTCGAAAAGATGGAAAAATTAGTTCGAGATATAAACATCAGATATGAGAGCACAAATTTTAAATATCTGGACACATCTTTGCATCTTCACCACCTTGTAGATCTTGGAACGCGGCTGATGATTGCAAAGTTGTGGAGGACCGTCTACAACCATTCTCGGAGCATTCGTGCCCCTCTAGGTGGAGAAGAGGTCAATGAGCGACTATTAGAATGTAATACGGAAGTAGTCGATATGGCGCGGCAATTACCAGAGAGATCGGCCAAATTTGGTTGGTTCTTTTGCAAGTATATGTTATGGCACGCGATTGTCTTCCTCTTCGTTGAACTTTACAACGGGAATGAAGGGACTGCGATAGATCGAGCGTGGAGCTCTGGAGGCAGTATTTGGGGATTCTAAGAATGAAAATGGAATCATACATCTTCCGGGCGTCAAAATTAAGAAGAGCATGCTATGGCAGCCGCTACCAAAAATTTTCAAACAGGCGCAGAATTTGCATAGGGAAGCTACTCCACGAACTCAAGTTGATGAGCTTTGTGCTGCATATACTCGGGATTTGGGAGATAATATTACTAATGTTCCCATCCAGGCATCACAGAATAATTCTGTGTGGGATGATCCGTTTCTAGGTGCGGTGCCTGACTTGGGTGTAGAGATGAATTTGGTGGATTGGAATTCTATTGTGCAGAGCTTTCAAAATGATATTCTCCAGCAACAAGAGTCCTACAGTTAAATATCCTTTAAAGAGCTACTTTACATAACTGTTAGACATTAAGTTCGCTACTACTCTACTGATAAAGATGTGTCGTACACGATCATGATCAGATAAGGTTTCCCTTAAGTAACAGTCGTGCTTATTTATTGACAGAGTGTAAAGCACTAGTTAAATGATGATGACTGCAAATTTTGTTGGTGTTGAAATGTAAGGTAGAACGGCTTTGAGACTACAACCCTTTAATTGTGCAATTTGGACCATAAGATCTAGGTAGAAAGAGTTTTAATTGTACTGGTTTATAGAGGTCTGTATAATTTTGTGCAGGACATAAGGTCCATTAGTGATCCTTAAACTGTACACATGTCCGTGTCATATGGAAACGATTTCAATCTGATCATGGCCAGCTTTCGCCGACTAGACGAGCACTTTATTTCAAAGGCCAAAGTGCTTTTCAATGATTTAATATCCGGCTTAGAACCGTGATCAATGGAACAAAGGTCAAAGACAACCTGACTAACACGCAATATTGCTTTTTGGTTATAAAACTATATCTTCTATTCTATCTAGTACCAGTGCTACACGCGCTTCTTCCGCAACTACTGAGTCATCACACTTTCTACACTCCATCCGCCTACGACAATAAATACTGGGTCCCCTCTGCTCCAACCTCACAAGTATCGACGGTTCTCTCTTGCGAATAAGGGAACCCGCTAGGAGGATTGCAAACCCAAACTCCTGGAACTGGCTCCCTTAAATGATAATACGGTGCCTCTTCACCAAACACACAGTTATTACTCATTACCACATCATCATACGAATACCCATTATACGTTCCCGGTCCGCAAGCCCACAGCCCATCAACCGGTTTCTTCAATGTATACATTGTATACGATCCTCCCAACGCACAAGCTGGGGCATTCCACACTTGCGTGTGGACGAACCCTGTGATCTGCGCGCAAGATGCTAATCCGTCGACCGGTTCGCGGATACGATAGAATGGATCTCTGCCTTCGAGACCTTGATTATCAAGAGAGCAGAAACCACCGTCATAGACATCATCGTAAACAAACCCGTTGTAAGTTCCGGGTCCACAGCTCCATAGTAAATCGACTGGTTTCCGCAAATGGTATTGGATGGCACTTCCAGTGAGCGAACAAGCCGTTGATGCTTGGACTTTGTCGTACACGAAACCGTCTACCTGTAGACAAGCCCAGAGACTGTCTTCTGGGTTGACAACGAGGTAATAGGGCTGGAGGCCGGAGCCACAGAGATTTTCGACATACTCGACTTGGGTGTAGGTGGACCCTGAGGGGACGCTGCAAGCGTAGCCGGGGAGACCAGTGGAAGGTGCGGTAATAGATGTTGGGAGGGCATGCACTAAAAAGAGGCAAGAAGCCAGAACAGATAGAGTGAGAGTTTTCATTGCGAAACTCGTAGGTCAATGAAGTTTCTTTGGGGGAGAAGGTAGAAAACTGTTGAATAGATGCAGATATAGAAAACAGAGTAGAAAAGCGCTGTTTCTTATACCTTGATCAGACCCTTATTCCTAATACATTCCATCCTGCCTCTAAAATGCTCTGAATAATCAGGCAGTATTAAGCCTTACTTATTTGCACAGCCATAGGAAATCATGAGACAAGGCTGTCCACTAGGAGACATTACTAAGTTGTGCCGCGGCTTTGGTACTAAAATATTGGAATGGGGCTGAAGCACTAGAAACGCCAACTTTGTGCAATGCGTGAATTTCGGAACAATTTGGAAAGCGCAATTTGATCAAAACCTAAGGTTATTCGTCAAATTACTCGATTCAGAGAACAATCCCAAGTCACATGTTGCTAAGAATGTCTGCCTTGGCTCAGCGTAAAATTTCTCACTTCTGCGCCAATCGGAGAGCCCGCCTTTACGGAGGTGGCGCTACGAGCGTGACAGCCCTGATGCTCCAGTTGAAGCAAAGCTGGCCAAATATAGACTATGAGTAGGTAATTGGTGGCTGGCTGAGAAGCGCAACTACAACAGAATCCGGTCTCGGCGGAACGGGTCGACGCCTGACATTAACACAAATCAGCATCACCAGATCTGGGCGCCTAAAATTTCAAGGACCATTAAATCCTAGGCTGACCTACATCCTTGCTATCTTTCCTCGTAAAGCTTTTTAGCATGAAGACTGCCTAAAAAATAGCATAGTTTCTTAACGATTGGCGGTTCCAAATATTGAAGCCAGTGCCATGGACGGCAGCTGCAATTATATAAGAACACGACCCTATGAGGGTTGTTTGTTAATCAACTTTGACTCAACAAAACAGAGGGACTCTGCCATTGGCCATTATTTGGGCCCTGTATAATATAATACAAGGCAAGCCGGGCCTCCTCAGAGTTATATACATGGAGCCTAAAGTTGGGCTTCCGCAGATTTACATGACGATTTAACTTCCATCATTATTTGTGAAGACGTAGAAATACGGCAAGCTGGCAATTTCACCGAACTTTGGAAATAGGTGATTCTTTATATTTCCCATAGAAATACCGGGGCCTGCTAGTTTCCCCCTTATATTAACCTAGTCCAGCTTCGGGCTTTATTGCGCGTCGGAGATAACACTGCGATATGCAACAAAACACCTGACTATCCACGAGTGGGGGCTGTTATTTACTACAAAGAGATAATGGACTAAACCGGCATATTAGCGGATCGTCGTAAGCTAGCACTTTGTCCTGCTCCACGCTGTTGCAATTGAAACGCTTTCGCTAGCAATGAACAACTTGCAACCAGCAGTGACCGTGCTTTCCGGGGGCTAGCCTTCTCCAAAACCCACCATATTCCAGATCTAAGGAATTCAAGCGACGATTGGACCGGTATTACGAGCCCTACCCAGAGGAAAAGGTTGCAGAATCGCTTGAACCAGAGGGCTTAGCATAAGCCAGTTGCATATGCCAAGGAGACAAGATACCAGGTACGGGTGATCCGAGAACAAAACCGGGCTTCTATAATTGTCTGACTAACGATATCTGACATTTCGCCACATATTAACCTCAGTTCCTCCTCATACCTTTTACCACAGCTATGACAAAGTGATGTAAAGTCAGTGTATATATATATTTCAATGCATTGGTACGTTATAATGACTATTCCAGGAATTAGAGAACCCGCAGTCTCTTTCGGCAGCTTCGTCGTCGTGTCAGGAGCCAATGGCTTCATTGGCTCCCATGTCGCGGACCAGGCTCTTGCCGCAGGCTACAGAGTGCGTGGGATGATACGAAGCGTGCAGAAAAATGAGTTGGTACGGGAATATTTTAATTCGAAGTATGGCTCGGATAACTTCGAGCTGATTGAGGTGCCAGACATGGCAGCCGAAAGCGTTTTTGATGAGGCCGTCAAGGGTGCTTCATCAATTTCCGCACTATTATTGGCAAGTACCCTACTAACTCATCGATTGATATGTGCTTCCGGTTTCGTCCATGTTGCGAGCGATATGAGCGGCTCTACGGACCCTAATATTGCGGTATGAGAACTGTCAATGACGCTCTCAACGCACTAATGGCGTCAGTGATGGAACCTAGTATGAAGCTATTTGTATATACGTCATCATCATTTGCCGCAACGCTGCCTAAACCTATCAAAGATTTACAATTATCGCGAACACCTTCAATAATGAAGCTGCAGAGCGAGCTTGGAAACCAAACGTAGATGGCGCCACTGTGGATGCTGCTAGCAAGGTGGAAGCTGAGTGTGCAATCTTTCAATGGCTGAAGGCAAGTGTTCCCACTATCGCAAACAGTTTGAGGAGACTCTAAGTGGAGTGTTCAATATGAGAACCTAGTTTCCGTCGCGCATGCTGTGCTTGCCAAAAGACACTTTATGGTGACAAACTTGGATTTCTCAGAGTTGAGAAGAATTTGGATAGGGTCATGAGATGTAGAGAGTTCATGGAGCGGAATTTGCTCGTGATTTAGGTCCGTGTTACTGATTCAGTCGATATGGTATCTCTGGACCAGTTCCGTGAATTGATAGAATTCAGGCTGCAGTTGGGCCTGTAAAGTAGAACGGGGAGACTTGTACCGAAAGGATAAATAAGCCTTTTTGATTCGTAAATGATATGCCTGGACATATGTGGGGAACCTCATCAAGTTGCATGGCCCTAATCGTAATCAGGTTGCATTTGGTAACCATTTGACGGCCCAATCCAGCTAGAATATATGGCATAATGAGAAATCTGTTACCTCAAGTAAAAAACAGTTATTTGAACCCTGTAACAGACCTCTTCGACTACTATGGGGTTCGGTATAAATTCTGTTGAGTGTTACCCGGGATTAGTGCGACAGTGTACGCAGCACTGTGCGGCTCAGACGAGTTAAGAAAGGTGGCGGCGGAGAATTTTGCAGAGGAGGGCCTCCATCTCGCGGCCGCTTTCCAAGTGGCTGGGTTCACACACGTAATTGGATCGTTGCAGCCAGCAGACGATGGTACCTGTGCAAATGTGGCCACCTTGTGGGTAACGGCGATTCGGTGCATGCGAGCAGACTCGTGGCGGAGACATTACACTATGATTTGAGCGGGAGTTATCGGCAAACGAAAGTTCGCCCAATTGACCGAGCGTCGTACATTCACATGGGAGAGCCTAGGTCGCTTTGGCATACTTGCCATGTACCCTTGGTCCCTCGCGTCTTGGGGCAACGAAACGCTAAACATGAATATTTGTGAAGCCAGTGAACGCATGCATGGCGATGGGCTTAAGACATTACGCACACTACTCGTACACACCCCAATAGGAGGCCCATGCACGAAGACGAGGCTATAACCCGGTGTTAGTAGAGTGGACTAATGACAAAACCAACTCAAAGTAGACAGGGTTTAATTGATCCCCAGTGAGTATCACACTTTTTTAAAAAAATAAAAATAAAAAAAACATTTAATAATAAAAATTCAAGAAGAGACATCATCAACAGACGAACGTGGAGGCACTCTGAGCAGTGTTCCTTCCTTTTTTTCCCTTTCGAGCCTACAGTCTCCACTATCACAAGCTCCGTTTATCGGACCATCTGCTCTAGTATGCTCCATTAAGAACATGGGGAGTATAAGTCGGAACAGAAGATTTCTCGTATCAGATAAACCTTGCCCAAATTTAGATCCTCCGATCGGGGGTGTGCTCTTTCGGAAACAGATGAAGGACTTGTGCGGATTCAGCCAGATGGATGATAATAGAAGGCCTATTCCTAGCTCGATAGCTCGCTATTTATTGCTCTCCCCGGCTCGATGCTAAGACAAATTCGTGGTCCGAGCTCTACGATAGACTACTTGCAGCCAATGAGAGATATTGATTTGTGCTCAGACCTATACGAACTGGTCGCGGTAGGATACTTTCAAGCCCGGATCCAGACTGTGTGAAAAGAGTCTGTGCATGCTGCAATAGGTCAAAGCAAACGTCACCCACTTGAAGTCAGCAGTTTTCACCGAAAAGGTACGACTCTCATGGCCGCTCCTGAGATGTCCCATTCTTTCTTTACATATGCAGCTTGTTGTCCTCTACCCGGTGATTTCTCTCCAGCAACATCTCTCTCTCATGCTCTTAATTTTTTATATTTACGCTCGTTAACTTTTCCACGTAACATTTCCTCTTGCGATGTTGATCTTTAAGTCTGTTTTGCCGGCCTGGGCAGCTTTTGCTTTCTTTTCCAGTGTTGATGCTATCCTTCAGGACAAAATAGTCACTATCACTAGAACGTCAATCTTTGTTACGTGTCCTACAACATCGGCTTCAAGTTTAATCCACTCAACTTCAGTTCCAACACCACAATCCCCTTCATCTAATATCCCCCCAGACATTTCTGGTACCTTTCCGGCGTCTGTTAGACAGTCATCTAATTTTAACTCCGGAATTCCTACTCTTTCCATTCCTACTCTTTCCACCTCAGAACTTGGTTCTGGTCATAGCACCGTTTCGAAATCCAGGTAAGAGTTCTTCCAAAGGTTTTCTATCCGTATCTTCTGCCTCTGAATTTTCGACACCTAATACTGAAATACAAATGAAGCACATATAGTACTTTTATTTACTCCACGGTATCTGGACCAAATACCTTGGTGGGCAAATGTTTCCTCTTCCCGCCCAATTAAGCTTACTAGTAATACTAGAACCCCACAATTGTGTCGAGCAAACTATCTTTGTCGAGTGCCGGAAATATTTCGCCTCCTCTGACATCCTCCAAGCCCCCTGCCTATGTCTCCTCATCCACTCTTTTGACTATCACCAGAACTTCTCAGTCAAGTTCAAATCATTCTTCAACCATTTGGACCACGATATCCTCTGCAACAGCAACGTTCGACAACTCATCTTCTACCAGCACCACAACTACAATCTCTTCAACAACTACTTCAACAACATCTTGTGGAGCCCAGTGCAGCAACTACTGTGAAAATACCCCCACTTCGAGACAATGCTGGGGAAATTACTCGATCGACACTGACTGGTACTCTACCGTGCCAGACACAGGAGTTACAAGAGGTAGAACATCTCCATCAATCAAAGGCACCACTAACGGCAGGTAGAATACTGGCTGTCAATTGAAAACACGACACTTGCTCCTGATGGCTACGAAAGGTATACTCTGACATTTAACGGCACTATTCCGGGCCCGGCCATAATCGCTGATTGGGGTGACAATCTTATAATCCATGTCGTGAACAATCTACAGCATAATGGAACTTCGATCCATTGGCATGGCCTGCGACAGTTAGGTTCCTCCGAGTATGACGGGGTTCCTGGTGTTACTCAATGCCCAATCGCGCCTGGCGGAACCATGACTTATAGATTCCGAGCAACTCAATATGGCTCTACTTGGTATCACTCTCACTTTAGTCTTCAGTACGCAGATGGCCTCTTTGGCCCTTTGATTCTTAACGGACCAGCAACAGCTAACTACGACGAGGACCTCGGCTTGTTGTTCCTTTCTGACTGGTCTCATACATCGGCATTCTCATTATGGGACAGCGCACGAGCCGCTGGCCCTCCATCTCTGGACGGTGGATTAGTCAACGGCACTAATACCTACAATTGCTCAGCATCTGTCGATCCGAACTGTGTTGGAGGTGGTAAGAAATTCGAAACTGTTTTTGTACCTGGGAAAAGGTACAGAATTCGATTGATTAACGTAGCCATTGAGGGGCATTTCCAATTTTCTATTGATGGACACAATCTCACAGTCATCGCCAATGACTTGGTACCTATCGTACCTTATGAGACTAATAGTATTGTGATTGGTGAAGGACAGCGCTATGATCTCATTGTCGAAGCAAACGCTGAACCTGGTGACTATTGGCTTCGATCCGGTTGGCAGGCTGCATGTGCTGCCAACCAGAATGCCGATGATATGACAGGAATTATAAGATATGATGCGAGCAGCACGGTAGATCCGGTCACTACTTCAGACATCACCATTACATCCAATTGCGCCGATGAACCACTGAGCAATCTCGTCCCGCACTTGGCGATGAATGTTGGAAATTTCTCCGAAGTCACACAAGAGACTTTAAGTTTTGTCTTCGAAAGTTATTTCATGTGGACTATCAACAGTAGCAGTCTTTACATGAATTGGTCCGATCCAACAACTCTTCGTGTCGTAAACAACCAGTCAACGTTCCCTACCGAATACAATGTGGTATCTGTCGAGGTAGGATTCCAATTTTCGTCATTCCTACTCGCGATACTGACGGTCATCTAGCAAACCAATCCATCTGATGAATGGACTGTCTATGTCATCAAAGACGAAAGCGGCATTGGGTAAGCCAGTCTCCAATACCTTAGGCAAACATTTTAATAGCTTCCTATTATTAGGCTCTCACACCCAATCCACCTCCACGGTCACGACTTCTGGGTGATTGGCCAAGCAGAAGGGGCATTCGATCTCGCAACCAGTGAATTGAACCTTGTAAATCCGCCGCGTCGAGACGTGGCCTCCTTGCCTGCCAACGGCTATCTAGCCATAGCGTTTAAAAAAGATAACCCCGGGGCTTGGATCATGCATTGCCACATCGCCTGGCATGCATCTGAGGGATTGGGGTTGCAATTTGTGGAGTCTCCGAGCCAAATCACGATGGCCCTCGCGGATAAAGAAGCTTTTGAAGATACCTGTGTGAAGTGGGATGCGTATACGCCGACGGAAATTTATTTGCAGGACGACTCGGGGGTGTAGATAGCTAGAGGTTTAAGGCGAGAAGAATCTTCATGGCAAACACCATGTCATTAGAACCTACAATATTTTTAAAAAATATTCCTGCTAGTTGGTAGGTAATTAATTATATTGATTCTTTTCACACCCGGGCTCGCTATATTCTACTTAGCTACGATTCTCAGGCTTAGTCACGTGTGCGACTTACATCGGTCACGAGTGTGGCGTAAGAGCAGAGTAAACACAACCGCGCCGGTCATTTGGCAGTGAACTTATTCACGTACGATACTATTTGCAATTGGCCAGCCTTACGACTATACACTTATTACTGGGTATAGCAGCTTACAGATCTGTTACCTGCGATAAGCATCTCACCTCTCTTTTCCAGAGGCACTAGACGACCTACCGAAATTTGGTCCGCCTTCACCTCATCCTAGCTTTTAACCCTCCTTGCTAGACGTTGGTGCTTCCACCATTAATCACCAGGCAAACAACAGAAAGAAAAATTCGAAGTTTGCTCATAATCTCGGCACCAAGGTCGCGCCTACATCATGGACCAACAACGGATAACCCTCTTCTTCCCCGTGGTCTCACGGAAAAAGACAACGCCTGCCGCAAGAAGTCATTTTCTCAACCTCCCCTTCAACCTTCGTCGGCGGATCTATCAAGAAGCTGGTCTAGTATCAGGAATGACGATATCGATGAACTACTGGGGCATTCGCAAACGGCTGGACTTGAGACACAGAGGGGCCGATGATCACCTGTCAGAAATCGATTTTCCCCCTTTGCCATTGAGCCTTTTTGCTGTTTGCCGATCTATCAATGACGATATTTCTCAAATCTTCTATAGCGAAAATCAATTTATCATCACACGACGTGCATACAAGGGACTGCGGGTCCTAGAACGTTTCAGCAACTCTGTCCTTTCAAAATTCAGGTCACTTATTATCCGACTCAACCTCGCATCTTGTATCAATTCTTGTTGTGGGGACATAGATCATGATGCTCTAGAACGAAGGTGCGGCAATGGTTTAGCCCATGCTCTAGACCTTCGAATCATGATGCACCGTTGAACCATACTTCATCTTCGGACCAACTTGTTATTTCCCAGTGGATGAAGATTTGTGCCCGATTCTCGGAGAGCATTCAGCCAGGCAAGCTATCGTTGTATATCACGTGCGACTGTGTAGAGCATCAAACGGCAGATATGATCGTTGCGCCACTACTAGCCTTACCCGTTCTGGAAAACTGCGCTTTACGTCTAGCCAGAGAGTATGATGAAGAACTGCAGAATATGGCGAAAACTACTGTCTTAAGTCTTACCTGGCCGATCTATTGCCCAAAACGTTCAACCTTTCGGGTTTCTAGATCTGCCTAAGGAAATTCAGCTCAATATTCTTCAGCAAACAAGGCTAGTATATTCCGGCGAGACCGTTTGCACCCACAGCCGTATGCGATTTGGGGGATATTGTCCTGCCAATGGGAGTGCGCTTAGTTCCTTTTCACCACATAGCAGGCTCCTGGATGCCTCTTGGAATTTGAAATGCTTTTGTCGCAAAAGCCACTCCGCATTCAGCTTCAGCTGTGACTCATGCGAGACTCTAGGTTTCCCTCTTGCCTTATTTCTTGTGAACCGTCAGTTTAGAGAGGCTGCTATTGAGGTTTTCTACAGCAGCAATCAGTTTGCATTGAATATGCTCGGTAAGGAGCACCCAAGCTCTACTGCGGCACGAGCACACCAGAATCTCTCAATTGTACCGACTTTGCATCGGTTTCCAAAGTATGCTTTGGGATTCTTCACCTCAATAAAACTCGATTTTTCCACGTTAAACCTTGACCTGTTCCAGCCTGACCAACCGGGATGGAAGATCTGGCTCAGTACAGTGCAGGTGTTGTTAGAGGAAGCCAATCTCGCAATTCTCGGCCTGGAGCTCCGACTCAGAGAAAAATACTACGAAGCATATCCGGATGAAGAGTTTGATAATGGGTATAAGGATCGCATTTGGGAGATATACCAAAACTTTATACAACCAGTGGCTTCTCTTCATGGTCTAAAGAACTTTTATGTTCATTTGAATTGGGCCTGCACTATTGGCTTCCCGGGAGTTGGAGTGCTGGATGGAAGGGAGGAGATAGAAGGGAAGCTCGAGAGGATGGTTATGGGCGACGGGTATGATGCTTGGAAATGTGGAAAGGTTGTGAGGATAGAGGGTCATTTGAGGGGTGCCTACTAAGCTTATTATAAAGTGAAGTGAGAATTGGTTTTTTCTTTCCTGTTGCGGTTAGAAGAATTGCCGTACTGCCCCGACTCACGATCCGCCCTAGCATGAGCAGTCTCTTAAATGCTTGGCCATCCCGTCTTTCTCCCTAAAGAGGATAAAACAGAGAGAGATTCCTAGCTGAGATAAAATTTTCAAAGGTTCACTGCTACGGGCGTAAAATAACAGCCGGTGAGATTCTCAACTACGGTGCGGTTAGAAGAATTGCTATCCCGACTCACGACCCCTCCTGGCAAGAATAGTCTATTAAATGCTTGGTCTTCCGTCTTTCTTCCTTGAAGAGGATGAAATAAGGAGAGATTCCTGCCTAGAATAAATCCGCGGTGGTTCACTGTTGCGGACGTAAGTTGGCAGCCAGTGAGATTCCCAATTGGGACAATAACTGGAGAAAGTCTGAATCAAATAAAGTCTTGAAGAGAAGCATAGCCTAGTATTCATATGGAATGTCTTATTGTCCGATTTTAAGATACCAATACAATTGTTAACTGTGATTATTTGCATATAACTCGTCTCTTCATAGCCACTTGGTGCCACGAGCTAAAACTTACAGCATAGATTTCATATGGAGTAGCAGCTGAATACTTTACAGCATCAATTTCTTATTTGTTTTTATGATAAACAAGGGAGCGAGCGATCCTCTTGATCCAAATAAATCCGTCCACACTTCGCCCCGCTAATAAATCGCTCGATCTTCTACCTCTCAATCCGCTTCTTGTCCGTGGCGGACATCTCAATCTGGAACTGGGTGGGCCGTCGCTGCGCCTGCTCGTGGGCTTTCTGTACTGCCTCTTGCTTCCCAACAGGCATCATAATAATCGTTTCACTGGGCATCCCATCTCGGCCAGCTCGGCCGCTCTCCTGGCTGTACAGTACTAAGTAATTCTAGCCTAGAATTCCAGGGATATCTTTCTAAGGAGTGTATCAATTCTTAGCTGAGGCATACACCCACTTAATTAGCTGCTTGCGCTTAGATGGACCAAGTAATAGCTGTCATCCAAATCTAGTCTTTTAAGGCATAACTCGATAGCGTATTGTATACTGAAGTTGAGAGGGAGTAAGGTTCAATTGTAAAGCTATATCATCTTTAGACCAGCCAGCATATAGGTAGAGGCTTTGCACCTTAAGTCGCGTATCACGATTATGTTAAGGAGTCTTTAGAGTAGGGACATAATTCTCTATTTTAGAGGTTAAAAAATGAAGTGATAATTGAGACATGTTAAGTGACTTGCGATTGTACTTTAACTCTGAGGTAGAGTAAGTAAAGCAGCATGACTGTGGCATTTAAATGGTTGGCTAAATCCCTGGTGATATGAAACCTACTAGAACTATAAAATCGATAGGGTGTGCACTTTTTTATCCTAGATACAAGTACCAAGGCGTGCTCTATGGATATAGAGACCCCTGCGCATCCGATACCTTTTTCCCGTGGCCTCCATAGTATCAAGAAGCTGCGCAGACAGTAGAGCCACCCTGTCCGTAACGCCGCCACCGACCCGCATACTCTTGCTGCAGAAAGTGCACATAGCGGCACAGCAAGGGAAGACACAGCAGTCCCTGTGTGCTAATCTAAATCCATGCTGCAAGCGGCAGATCAATTCTGCACCGCTAAACCCGTTCAATGTACGAGATATAGCGCCGGAAGAGGTACCGGAATGACCTCCGTATCAGATACAAGGAAGGATATAGATCTGCGCCAGCCTTTGCTACCACTCTGGTTTTGGTAACCCATAACTTCTCGGGCCATGTTAGCTGCACCGCACAGGACCCACCTTGCAAGTTTAGAGTCAGACTGATACATATATCTTTCACAGAGCAGTCTAAGCTGATGTATTAATGTGGGTCGTTGTTGCGTGTGCTCTCTAGGGAATACAAGTATACCCACCCAGGCTCGCTATTTGAAGCCTGTAAATGCACCCAACACCCACTCAATTTTAAATTCGTAGCTCGATCACGAAAATCGCCACTCTATCGAACTAGACACGTTTAAATTAAAGTGTCACGATTGGACCTTTCCCATCAATCATTACCGCTATCATTAATGTCAGGCGATATCGCGACATTGCATGATGAGCATTTATGGCAAGGAACGGACGGGGTGCTGAAAAACTAGTCTTGAGCTGCTGGTGCTGCAAAACAACGATAGAATCGACGGGTCGAAGTATTTTTGATCTAGCTCAAAGTAGTTAAATTAATAATTGGACTGCATGGTTCTTAAAATAATTACCATATAGAAACAACTGGGTCAAGAAGAAAACGTACAGATAACTAGCCTCTAATATCTGCTGTATCTGGTTGAAGCTCATTACCGCCATCCGAGCCAGGAGATTCGGACAACGAAACAGGAGGTCTTCGGGTGCTAGCTATTGTACTGGTAAATTTTTACTAAGCTAAAGAATTAACAGGGAATTAGAAGGGTTTGAACCAAGTGCTAACGAAAATTAATCGGGAGAAGAGGCATGTCGGTATAAGATGTGTGGTATGGTGTTCATCATGAATTCCTCGTACTTAGTACAGATGGAACCACCAAACGATTATACCAGTTATACTACCATGAGCTATATCTGCGCGGATTCCACCCTGTCAACTTGTTTCAAACTTTAAATTTTGCGAATATACTGTATCTGAACAGCTTTAAACCTTAATTGATAGGCAAATTGAAGACGAACTACATGTGATTTCGTGATATCGATTACGAAAATGTGAAGCTTTCTCGTAAGATTGCGTGATTTGGGTCGCAGACCTAATGTAGAGCAAAAGTTCTAGATTGGAGCAGGCTAGCAGAATTTAAATATGAACACCTCCATCGCATTGCACGTTCTTGTGGCAAAAGACATGACACTATCCGCGGTTCCCGCACACCGTGGCCGTCTACTTTCTAGCCCAAGCATCCCCTGCCACACGGCTGAACCGCAATGTGCCATAGCAAGCTGAGTCTGCCATATTGTTGTAATTATCATTTGCCTCGATGTGTAACTGCTTAAGTACCTTCTCGGCCCAGGGCATTTCTAGGCCTTGTACTTGCACGTAATAGGAGTAGGCAATTTGGTGGATTGGCCGGAACTCGCCACGATCAATAGCAGATATATTGGCCCACGGGCCGCCAAGAAGATTCGCGCCACATCTAATGCGGACCAGGTTAGACTTATGCCATCACCTTGTGAAAGTCTATTAAGGGAATTTTAGATGATGCTTACCGATAGAAGTTGGCATCATATTCAACCTCGTTCCCTAGGTTATATTCGGCCGTGTATTCGTATCCTGTCATGAGTCTTTTACTAAGAAGGTCCCAATAACTATAATCCCCTTGATTATGCGCTGTCTGACACAGCTCTGCCATATTGCCTAGGCCTAACTGAACGTGTGTTTGATCACGGCCCGATTCGCAATTTTGCCCAAATAAATTAATTGTGTTGATATTGGCGCATTCATAGGTCTTGTATAATTTGAGGCCTTCTTTGTACCTAGACGAGCGGTCAGTATGTATTTCCAAGCAAGTTCGGAATTAGAATATACATGGTCCTGTTATTCAAGAAGACACCAAATGCTACAATGGCCGTTTCTCCCGATGTCCCCCAGTTAGCTTGGCTAGAATTGATGAAAGAGTAAGTAAAGTATTTCTTAGTTTAACTAACAGGAGAGGCACAAAATATTGAGTTTAGGGAGAAATAGGATTACCTACAAGGGATGTGGATCGACTGCAGTTGGGGTAGTCCGCGAAGCTGGCGGGTAGAATATGTTCAAAATCATGTCCTCAAATGTACTAATATCAGGTTGTGCCCACCCTGAGTAAGTATACCTGATAATTTCAGCCGCATTGACAAACTGTGTGCCAGCCAAGGCAGCCACCAGTTGCGCATCAGTGCCGTTAATAAGTTTAAGTGTGTTTGCCCAGTCGTTAAAGATCTCGATAGACTTTTCAGCATGTACAACTTCCCCAGTAATATAATACCTGCAGGAAACAAGGCGACTTCTTAGCAGATATAGGTAAAGCGCTTTGAGCAATTAGAAGAAGCTTACATTAGCGCATTGAGTAGTGAAGCGACAGCATCATGACTGAGCTCTGTTGTTCCTGGTGAGCCACCTGTATTATTGCGAGTTACAGTTGTGAATGGTCCCCGCAATTTATACGAAGACGAGGCAAGCGGATCACCAGACATGTTCAGAGAAGCAGAATACCACGGGTCAGTTTGATTTCCAACACCATACTTCATCCGATCTAAATCTTCTTGGAGGCTTAGTATGCTTTTATAAAGTTAGCATGGATAAAATTCCGTGCTCTAGGATAGATTCATTTCGTTACCCTGGATGAACAAAACCTTCCTTTCTATGAAATTTCTGATGGTTTCCTTTCGCCAGAGCCGTTGGCATCCAAGTAAGGAGAGTGAGATGGACAATACTTGGGATGAGATGCATTACGAGCTTCATCTTGATTGAGTCTGGAGGCGCTTTAATATTTGGATGTCTTCAGGGCAATGTCGACTATTTGCACGGCTTATACAAAATAATGCGCCCATATGACAGTGGACGGGATTGGACTTGCTGAGTGCTTCTTTCCGCTCCACATTCGACAGCACTTGTTATTCTTGTCGAAGGATGCTATGGGAGTAGTCACCAACAGCCTAAAGAATTGGGCGTCCAAATGCAATTTCAAGGGATTCTCTAATGAGCGAAAGATTTATTTAAGATACCGAAGAATAAACTGCTAGTGAGCGTGGACATTGCGAGGAAATTGCAGGACTGATAGCAGCGGATAATCCCTCCCACATTGCGCCACGGCTGTTGAAGCCCCGACATGCTAGCGTCCCCATTGATAACACTTACCTCGCCCTCACCAGGGGTGTCAGAAATGACGGCACAGTCGCCACTTTGGCCGAAACACTACAGAAGCAGTAGAGCAAATTTACAATGGAAACAGTTCGTGCGCGTATATCTGAGATGTGTAATTATGTAAATTGGGAGTGGGATTTAGTGGCAGGGCTATTACACATCTAGCGCAGTCCGCCTGTAGAGTCCCCGTAAGCGAGCTGACGGTTACTGTATTAACTAGCATATAAGCCCCCCCATATAGCCTGTGCAAGACAATGCCCTCTCCTAAGAGGGGGCTTATAGCAATAAGGGCTCATAAGCTAGATTAATTTATAAGTAAGAAAATCCCATAATATAACTAGGCTTATACTTTATATAATTTTAAAATATATTAATTAACTATATTATTAAAAAAAATAAGAAATTACAATCCATTAAATAATAGCTTAAGATTGCCTTCAGATGGCTTATTAAATACCAATAAAACTCATTTAGTTCTTTATATTCTACTTGCTTGCTATTCTTAACCACGTTCTGAAATCAATTGGCCCAGGAAATTCCTCGTTGTGATCAAGGTCCAAATGGTACCCACCCTCCTTAAACCATCTCACCATCTTTCCAAAATCATTGCTGAAATAGAAGAACAAGCTGACAAGGAAACCCGGGGCCATTGGAAGATTATGGCCAACCTCTTCATGAAAGATCTTGTTCATCTCCTGGAAGTTCAGGCTGTCTCCGGCGAGCGGAAAGGCCTTCCTGTTACACTTCTTAGTGTTGTCCGGAGCATATACAGCCATCTTCCCGTAACACCTGGTTCGACTGCCTCTAGCTGTACTATTAGCTGAACCGCCGTTAGATACGGGTTGTTCCCAGCTGTGCTATCCGTATCAATCCCACAAAGCTCCGCAAAGCGCAGATGTAATTCTGATGATTTAGAGTTGCTTGGGAACGAGTTTTCTTCTAAGGCTACAACTTGGGAGGAATGAGATGTCATGCTTTGTGTATTCTTTTATTGTAACGTTACTTGTCTTGATATAGTCCCCAAGCTAGCCATCACGAATAACCAGTACACTTCCTCTGGCTCTGAAAAGATGATCATCGATGAACTGATCCTGCTATCTTCAGTATGAAAAGCCAGTACTGATAGAATGCTGCAGCACAAAACGACGGTATCCATATTTCGAACATTCAATCCGTTTCGAATCTCCTTAGAAAAGAGATGGATTGCCTGTATGCCAAAACAGGTTGCTGATTGATCTCGCCCTTCTCTGTTGTTGAATAGTAGCTTGCGCTATCTGAGACTAGAAGCCTGGTTTCGATGTGACTAATATGCACCCTTCGTTTGTTATTGGCCAGAATAAACTGCTCACGGACGCAAAGGACATAACCATCGGCACAAACGGAGCAGCCATAGCATTAGTGTTAGGCTACAAGTCGAAAATCCCTTATGGGGTGCTAGCATTCACGTGGATGATGTCGCCTCCATGCATGTCGAAGCGCTAGATTCCAAGATTCCGGCCGAAACGTAAGTTAGGAATTCGGATGGCTACGCTAGGACAGTGCAGGAGAAAGGGCCATGGAAAAGGGGGTCTTCCCAAATACCAGCTATCAGTCAACTCGGCTTCTATGGTAGTATCGTACTCAAAATTTGATTGTCTTGTCTGGGGTGCTTTGCAGTAGTTGAACGACCAATATCCCTATATATTCAAAGCCAACATGCAAAGTATCGCTAGAAAGTGGCCATTTCTGAAGGTGACGCGAGAAGGCAATGAGCCAGCCGAACTCGTGGAAGTACTCTGTGTAGCCGAACTTGTGGTTTCGGACGGGCTCGGTGTTTCGGAGGAGACCGGAGTCTGATTGGGTGTCGCAATATTGTATGAGCTGCTGCTCAATGTAGTGATCCGTGCTGCTGGGATCGTGACCGTCGCCATTGCCACGCCGCTCTTTGTATTCGCCCAGAGACAGTACGGTGTCTCGGTCGGAATGTAGTCCTCTGGTGTCGGCCCGCCGAACGATGCACTTGTGTATGTCACCAAGTAATCCTGCACATTCAGCGTATTCGTCGCCGCCAGGCTGGTCAATGGGACCGGTGTACCGCTCGCGCACATCGTCTGCGGTCCCATGAGCGGTGGCCCGAAGCCGCCGGCTTGAGGGCCTTGGATTCGGCAACACACCAGGTCGTCGATATTGATCGATCCCCCGCCCGTATACAGATCTCTGCCGGTGTCGATGATGCTGCCGTCGCAGCAGATGGTCTGGTAGTCGGATTCTTGGGTTCCGCGTGTGGCATTGGCGCATTGTTGGAGCTGGTTGCCAAACCACGGGCTTTGGATGCACCAGTCTTGGACCACACCTGAGGGTACGGCGGTTACGATGGAGGACATGGTGGGCGTGATGGGTATGATTGTTTCGAGAGGAGTAGCGACTGTTGGGACTGCTCGAGTGGCATTGATGTACGAATATTCCTGGGGGTGAGGATGGTGTGAACGAACGCGACGAGAAAGTGAAGGTCCTATGGTGGCATTCGGAGAGAAAAATATGTTGTGATGTCGCGTATTGTCGTATTTTTTTAGTTGCCCCTGGGAGATACTGTAACTTACCCCCTACCACTTTGTCCCCGTGCCTGAATCGCCCTATCCCCTCCTCCAGCACGCTAGACCCTTTGCTTAGTAGTCCCCTATACAGTGATTGGCTCTTGTCTTCAGAGCACGCTATTAAGTAAGCACTAGTCCCGAGTTGTGTTCGCACCCTAGAATCCTAAAAGGGGTAATGTACTATGGCTTTTACCCGCACGTGCATACCGAAAAGGGTAAGTGATTACTACAGAAAAGGGTGCGAGTGTACTGTAATAGGAGCCCCTGGTGCGTCTTGGTGGTGCTGGTCGTGGTCTCTGTTAGCTTAGGCGAGCGCCACCATCAATCGTTTTTTCGATATTGTTATCCTCATTCGTCCTCTCCAGAGCTACTGTGGCTCGTCATACAGTGCCTAGTGTCACCATAATAAGCACGGTCCGTCTCTTGTCGCTTGTAAAGTTCGTAGAATCGCAAGACGTAACATGTACAAATAATCTATACTGAAGAATGTGGTGACTAATTAGAGGACTTTGTTCCTCTATGATACCGGAGTATTATCGTGGTCTATGTCGGCATGATCTGCACATGCTTACGGACCCTTCCATCTCCCTTCCAAAAGAAGTGTCGTTGCATGCTCCAACCCAGATATCTCTACTTCATGGCAGCATTTCTTATCCAAGAAGGCATTCCTCAAGAGCCTACCAACAAGACATTGCATCACCACTACCAGGCAGCATCAGCGTGTCGTCATACTTCGAGGTCACATCTACTCCTCGAGTCAACCAGACGTGTGAATTGACACCGGGCTATGAGTATCTAGCGTGGTTGCCGGCGTGATTAGCAGCTAATGCCGACAATGATTCGAATGTTACATGATTAGACGAATATTATGACGGTGGCGGCACTGCTGCACCTTTGCCATTAGTACGGCTTTAAAGTGTTAAAAATTTCAGACTTGAATGTACAAGACTGCTCAAACCTGCTAGGGAAAAGCAAATTTAAAATCTTTGGCAAGAGTAACCTGGCCATTCTATATTCCTGGCGATATACCTGTCTACAATATCTTCCTCAACCCCGACATCACACCACCCCTTATATACTCCTCTTAGACAGTCGGCGCGGTAGTCTTCAGTGTAACGGGCACACTGTCGCCCTGCTGCGTGCCATTCACATTCCACATGAGTTCCCATTCACCAGAAGCACCAGTTTCCATTGCCCAGAACTGTGACTCCAGGGTCGAGCCGGAGATGAACATGATGTCAGAACCGTAGGTTGTAAATCCGACGGTCTCGGCGCCAGTGGGGGCGGTTTCATTGGATGATACGAAGCCCACGGGAGAGAACGCATTGGCGGTCGTGACAATGTAGAACATCGAAGTGGTGGTGGTTGATGTGTTAGTGGAGTTGGTCGTCACATTCCACGGCACACTGCCGCCACTAGCGATGGTCCCTGGAAGTTGCGAGTCAGCCCCACTTGCTCGATTATTCGGTGGCTCAGAGTGCGATATATTAAAGATGAGTCAAGAAGGGCAGCTTACAGGTGACCTCGGAGAGGTTGGATTGGGCGTTGGTGGAGACATAAGCGATTCCTGGGCGAGTCAGCAGTTATACTCGGCAATTGGTCCTTCGGGAGGAGAGGAGGAGAGATATAACGTATCAGTACCGTTCGAATCAGTGAGGACGGGTAGGCCAGAGATACCTGTCCCGTAGGCATAGATATTCACTTCGCTCACGGTGGCACGCTTGTCCTGGGGGATAGCTGTGGCACCAAGAGCCAGCAGCAGAGAGGCTACGATCGTAAGAAGCATGGCAAACTATGTTGAATCTGAACTCTGTGCGGGTTATGGCTGATGAATAGTATTGGTGTTGATGCGACACAGCGGGGGAAGCTGCAAAGATATATCGAAGAGTGTTTCTATTACTGGCTCTAACGTTTGCATTGAGCCCGTTATGGGTGACGTAGCTCAGCATTCGTCAGGGTCAGTATCCGCGCGTCGTCTTCTACTCGTACTGCTCCGCAGAAGCTTTCGTGGCCGTACCAGCAAGATGTGGGGCGGCTCCTGCCAGCCACAACCGGCACATGGGACGCACAATGCCAATAGTCTCTTGATTCCTCGGTTTCTGTCTCCTATGGAGATTTGCGGCTTGACCATGTGGAATTCCGCCAGGATATTTTCCTAGGACATGAACAGACGAAAATATCAGGTGGACGTGCGCGGCCTTCTCCCACGTTTCGAAAATATCAGGTGGACGGGCGCGGCCTTCTTCCACGTTTCGTAATCACAGTAATGCAAGCCACTCGGCTCCTGCAGGACCTCATAGCTGGAACCGGCATTTGTACACCTCCCATTCCCAAAATGATTACTCTGCCGATCCCTGACTTAGGTTCTAAATTTAGTAGATACGAAGGTGATTGAGTGGTAAAACATTATCATTTCGTTGCTATATTTAGTCAGTAGATCTTGATCGTACTAGTTTAGGCCTGACCACTGGGACGCCAGCTGTGCCGGACTATGTCAATCGACAATGGGACAGTCGAAGGAGCGATACAATGATTTGGCAATGGCCTCAACCCTCTTCAATAAACAAACAGAAGTTCTTTCCTCACAGTACATTACGGTAACTAGCCCGAACGCCTCATCTTATTCCATTTGCGTATTAGGGCGCATCTGCTTTGCCGAAGTATTCCCAGTCTTCCCCACGCTCGGACCTGCAGCACTCCTAGGAGGGTCTCTACGCCTCAGTCGAGTGACGTTTCCCCATGAAACGATTGTTCATGCTATCTTCAATCTACACTCATCACAAAGCCGCCACAGGAGGAGAGTAACAGAGAGGTGACGAGGCCTCGTACATTTCGTACTACCGCTTGAATATGGCAATTGAATTCCAATCCCGCCGACGTTGGCAGAGCCATTTAAGTCGCCTTTCCTGCCTCTTTAAACCAAGATCTATTCTCATCATCATTCGCTGACTATCCAGTCTACTCATTCCGTCACTACCATTTTATTTCTCCCTTCTACGTGAACATTCTTTCTTGTCATGATGAATTTCTGGCATTTTTTAGTGTCTTTGGCTTTGGCCCCAATCGCCTTAGCAGTTCCAAATCCTGCTGGCCCGTCCCTCTCCAAGAGATGCACGAACTCTGAAAGCGATCGCACCTGCTGGGGAGACTACGATATATCCACCAATTACTACACTGAGAGCCCTGACACCGGTGTTGTCCGAGAATATTGGTTCGATATCGTTAACACGACGGCTGCCCCAGATGGTATTGAGCGGGTTGTTCTGTCTATCAATGGCACGGTCCCTGGCCCCACGATCATTGCCGATTGGGGTGACACAGTTGGTAAGTTTTCTGGAGTGACCGATTGCCCCTTCCTCCCGTGTGCCTCCATATCCAACTTCAAGCAGATTGCTGACTCCTCGCAGTGGTCCATGTGACCAACTCCATGGCGAACAACGGAACTGGTATCCACTTCCACGGTATCCGCCAAAACTACACCAACCAGATGGACGGCGTGCCTTCCGTAACCCAGTGTCCCATCGCCCCTGGCTCCTCTTATACCTATACCTGGAAAGCAACACAGTACGGCTCCTCGTGGTACCACTCTCACTTTTACGTGCAGGCATGGGACGGCGTCTTCGGCGGCATCCAGATCAACGGTCCTGCTACGGCCAACTACGACGAGGACTTGGGCACTCTAACGCTGAGCGACTGGTCTCATGAGACCGCTGATCAGGAAGTACTTAAGGCGCTTGTTAGCGGACCGCCGACTCTCGATAACGGATTGATCAATGGTACCAACACGTACAATAGCTCAGGTACTGTCGTGGGCTCGCGCTTTGAGACCGACTTTGTTTCCGGAACCCGATATCGCCTCCGCCTTATCAATACAGCGGCAGACACACACTTCAAGTTCACCGTTGATAACCACACTATGGAGGTAATTGCCACCGACTTCGTGCCAATAGTTCCCTATGCCACGGATATTGTTGCAATTAGTATGGGTCAGCGATACGACATCATCATCACTGCGAATGCCACCGCTGACAACTACTGGATGCGTGCTATTGCACAGACTGCATGTAGCGACAATGATAACCCGGACGATATCAAGGGTATTATTCGGTACGACAGTACTTCAACTGACGATCCAACCTCCACAGCCTGGTCCGACGCTTCAACTGACTCTTGCGATGATGAAGACATGAGCCTGCTCGTTCCCTACCTAGCTATCGCCGCGTCGGACTCGCCGGACGAAGAGGATGACTTCTCTGTTGTCATTGACAATACTGGTAATGGCGTACTCTGGGAGATGGGTACCGCCTCCTTTGTTAATCAGTGGGACTACCCAACGGTGTTGCAAGCTTATGAAGGCAACGACACTTGGGGAAGCGCGCAGGAAGTGTATCAGTTGCCGGACGCCGACGTCTGGGTCTACTGGGTAATTCAGACAACCAACACTCAGCCGCACCCAATGCACCTGCATGGTCACGACTTCTGGATTCTGGGCCAGGGCACGGGCACATACGACTCTACGACCTCCAACTTGACGCTAACAAATGCCCCTCGACGAGATGTGGTAATGTTGCCTGGTGCGGGATATGTTGTTATTGCATTTTATACTGATAACCCAGGCGTGAGCTCTTCCACCCTCTTTTCCCTTTCCATTCAAAGGCCTGGCTAACCTAATTGTCTTTCTATAGGCTTGGCTAATGCACTGTCATATCGCCTGGCACACGTCTGAGGGTCTGGCTGTGCAGATCCTGGAGCGAGAGACTGAGTTTGTTAGTCTCATGGACAGCAGTGTTCTAAACTCGACGTGCGAAGCTTGGGATACGTACGTATCTGAGGATGATATTGTGCAGGGTGACGCTGGTATTTAAATCAAGCGATGCAGAATTGGACTTTCAGCTGCCGGCATGACTGATATAAGCTCATTGTAGACGCTGGGATAGCTAGTATAAGGGCTTCTGCTATCGGAGCTAACTGAAGGTCTTCCACAGCTAAACAGGCGGCTTGATTGAGAGGAATAGAAGGCTTTATGGAGTAAATAGTGGCGACCAAGACATGTAGGAATGAAAAGATTTATGTGCTTAACGCTTTGCCTTAACCAGCCCAAGCAGCATCCGTTGTTGTAATATCTCCTGGGGAATAAAGTTACCAGCATGCCTGCGAGCTGGTCATTCAGCCTACCAGACTATCTCCACACCTTCATGTTCTCTTAGGAGGAAACAACTTAGTAACTTATGGCATATTGTTTTTTCTCCAATCTGACCCCTAAATCTGTACCTCATTTCGGGATATACTATCCACAAGGGGTTTAGTTATTATTCTCTCGTTTCCAGTAAACTTGCCGTAGAAGGAGAGAATCGCCTTGTGTGTGCTACTTGAACGGATGCAGTCTTACCTTGGGGCCTGCGCATTTACGGATTCCTAGTGTGTTGGAAGTGTAAGGGAGGGGGTTCGCATTATCCTGAACCCCATTAAGTACTACCACTATTTCCCCAGAACCCAAGGGCTTTCCTGCTGCGAGTACTACTCATCCTGCAGTTAAATGCACATTAACATTTTAGACTTTATTATATTTAGCAATTAGATACGTTAAATATAATATCGTATATTATCGGCGTCCATCAATATCGGATTCCTTCATTTCCTTCCCGCTGCCCTGGCCATTCTACGCTTTCCACCATCAACATACAATGTACATATATGTAGTCACAGCGAGGCCCTTTCTTTGGCCTCTTCATCTTCAGTAAATACAGAGTGTGGGCTCTGTGGTGGAATGCCCAGGCTTAGCTATAGAAAGGGTCTAGAACATGATATTCTCACTGGCCAGATCCGCTGTACAGACACCTAGAATGTCAAGCCTTCCAGTAAGATGGAGGGGTGTGTACAGACGAAATGGTCACATTATTTACGCCAATTACCGGCCAAACGCTCTTACCCCGCTTGTGCCGTTGCCTATTGCTCCCCATTTCCCCGTTCTGGCGGGGAAGCTCGGGATTTGGATTTGGCGCTACATACCTCAACGTGTTTCCAGCCCCATCCATAAACTCCTCACCTTCGTTTCCAGCGAAGGCTAATCTGGTTACACTTTCGAACTGGCGATGGTATAGGACAAACGACCCCAGACTTTCGTCCAACAATATCGTGCCGCCATCTCATAGTATGGAAACGGATAACACGAGAAGCCGCCGAACAGAGTATGCCAGGTCGCAGGGCGATGGGCAGTGGTCAGAGGCAGAGGCTGTGCCTTCAAAGCCGTGGGCGTCAGGGCGTACGCTGACAGCAGCACAGCGAGCGAGGAAGCGCGCCCTTGACAGACAATCACACCGACAACGCAGAGACAAGACCGAGTCGCGGATTGCAGAGCTGGAAGCCTCAATTAAAGCCCTGCTTGATGAGAGGGGTGACGCTCAGACGAGCAGCGAGAACCGCAGCCACGATACCTCATCTCAGAGGCCCGAGCACATTCCTGACCTTATTTCCAAGTCGTGGAACTTGCAAGACTTTGTGGGCACCGGAGCGTGGACCTCATCGCCTCCAGATGCCTCAATCAGCGCCATCTCTCCCGACCGTCTCAATTGTGACCCTTCAGACAGCAATTCTAGCATTAATGGAGCGACTGCTCTTAATTCCACCAATGAGATGGGGTTGGCTACTCCCGAACAGGTATTGCCATCAAATGTTGGTCAGCCTTTACCAAGGATAACTGCTGCTGAGCTCATGGTGGCAGACTCGCCCACCGTTTCCACCCTACCCGTTCAATCCATTGCTGCGAACGGTGGTATAAGTACGACACAGCTCTGCAATATGGAGCTGAGCAAAGCGAGTCAGTTGACCAGCAACCAAGTTTGCCGAGACGAGCTAGTCAACCAAGACTCTATTATAAGAGCGATTCTCCAGGGGTGGGAAACGATTGAAGGTCGTGGATATGTCTGTCCTCTGTGGGAGACGCTGCATCGCATCGATGACCTCATTTTTTGCAGATGTAGCAACATCACCCGGCTGGTCATGCTGTATACAGTCCACCGCATGCTTCTTGTGAGTAGTGGGAAATTCGGGCAACATACATGGCTCATGTCTGATCGTATCAATAGTGCTGTGCGAAAGCAAAGTCGTTCAAGGAATTGCCGCCTTGGTACAGGCCTCGGTAATTTATATCTTGGCCATCCTCCTGCACAACGCTAACGAGTGCTAGGCCGGCGCAGTGCCGATTTCAGCATGAGATTGTTATGGGTTACTTCGCCTGGTAAGCTCAAGACTCCCGAAGCCCGTCGCATATTATTTGGATTCAGAATAAATACTGATATCTTCTCCCGCATTATAGGCCTGGCCTTCGCGAGCGACTAGTCCTGTCTGAAAAGAGGATACTCAGCGACTCATTTTGGCATTATTTTGCACATTGTTTCAGCTTTCACTGGCCCTACAGTTTAGCAGATGCATATAACGTTGACCTAGCAGGTCAAGCTCGATTTTCCGGGGCCTTTATGAACTACCTTCAGGACATCGGACATTGGCGAATGGATCACCGATTCTTCGCTGCATTCCCTGACCTCAGTAATGATATCATTCCTGCCCCGGCCATGCCTCTAACCCTCACCTTTCCCCAAAGCTGCATGGTATCGACGCTAGATCCGCCGGCTAGCTCGACTTTTAGCTCTACTGATGAATCTGAAGAAGCCGTTGCGTTAGAGGACATATGTGGCACCTCGTCGTCTTTTCCGAATCTTATTATGCGGTCTCAAGATCCTTGGAACCTGTCACAGCTTGATTTTGCAATCGAAACTACCCCAGCTTGGGCTCAGGCCGTTGATAGTTTCTTTCGGCTGCCGAGTTAAATGCCCACAAAGGTTGCCTTAAATCCGAAACTTGTAACATCGGAGAAATGAGTCTATAATTCAACGGACAAATCAATCGTAACTTGCATAGTCCAGCGCTATGCAGGGTAAGGGTTTGCTGCACCGCCACACCTAGTGATGAAATATGGGCTCCGTGATGTCAAGTTATGAGTTGCTGAGAGAGAGAACCGCTTCCCTACACAAGGAACGCGGAAGAAAGACAAATTTTCGGCGCATTGGCACCAGTGGGACTTCCAAGGTGGGAAGAAGGCCCGAAAGAGAAGAAATCAGAGACAATTCTTCCATTTCTAGATCAATGTGGGTCCAGTCCAACGAGTCGTCTCTGAGCCCAGGCTAAACTACCGTAGTTCGATCTTCCGTCTTGGGATGGGAGTTTGTTCTGGACTTGGAATACGGATTGATTCGGAATCAGATGAGTTGCATGGTTTTTGCTTTAGCTGATAGACAGCCTAAAGGTAGGGGCTGGTGGCTCATTGTACGACTATTGTGAGTTGAAACTTGAAGATCAGAGATGTGTGTTATTTCAATAGGCAGTAAAATTTCTAGGCGTATTGCTATTATTGTGCTCTTATACTTAACGTATTAATTTTGGAAATACTCTTCATACATCGTATACCTCGTTTTCCACCTTGCTCGTCAACTCTCTCAACATGATTTCTGTGGCCTTCTCGCCCACAAGCAGGGCTGTGTTGTTCGTGTTTGCGCCAACGTTTTCTGGTATAATAGAAAGATCACATAGCTTCAAGCCCTGCACACCATAGACGTTCAGGTCTTTATCCACGACGCCTCTATCCTGAAAGGGTCGCATGGCACATGTACCCAGCGAATGCCACGTGGTGTTTACATTCTCGCGGATATATTGCTCAATAGCTTTGTCGTCCGCGGCGGAGTACTCAATATCAAGCAGCTTTATTCGCTCTTCTGTGCTGCTAGGCTCGGGATTACGGCCACCCTCAAAGGAAACGAGAGCTGCCGGACTATTGGGTGGGAACTTTGGATGACCAAGCTCGAGTTCGCCGCGGTAGGTGCTCAAACGGCGAAACAGCTCGCGTTGGCGCTTGTACGCCCAGATCTGAGCTTTGAGATCGAGATCGTTCTTGTCATTCAGAAAGCCCGTGTCAAAATCAGGTGCGTCATCAACGGATTTGCCTGTAATGTGGATGGAGCCACGCGAATATGGGTACGCGGTATAACAGCCCATGGTGCAATATTGACCGCCGGCAACGAGGCTTGGGTCGCCGAGGAAGCTAGAAACGACGCCCATTAACATCAAGGGGCGACTAGGTTCATCCTTAAAATCTTTCTCCCACGCCGCTTGGAACTCGGGGCCAAGAGATATAACTTCGGCCTCAGTGGGACGCAGTTTGGAAGAGATGTCGATCGAGTTCCAGCCGAGGATGGGATTCTTCTCTTCAATGGCCTTCCTGAAATCTAGCCTACCACTCAGCAATGCGTCATTGGTTTCTTCGGGGGCTAGGTTTGTTTTGTAAGGCAAAAGACAGAGATGGTGGTCTTGATAGTTTTCTCCCACTCCTGGAACATGCGCAACGACAGGAATTTGGAGTCTAGTAAGATATTCACTATTGCCAATGCCAGATCTTTCCAAAATTTGAGGAGTCCCCAAGGCTCCTGCAGCAACGACAACACACTTCTTGGCAGTGATGGAATTTCGGGACTGATCAGAAAGGGCAGTCATCGGCTGGTGGTCTTTATTGGGCAACACAACGACCCCTACTGCACGATTGTGGTCGTCGAAAAGAACACGCTCAACTTTTGTCTGAGTGAGAACATGAAGGTTAGGATGTTTACCATCTTGTAGGAGCGGATGGAGGTATCTGTGAGCAGTGTCCTGACGCTCTGAATATAATTAGCTGGTCGTTCAACCAGAAAATGCACACATGCCTTGAACTTACTTCCGTCGGGGGAGACGTATCGTTGCCACCGGGAGAAGCCATTGTTCTGCTGCAAATCCTGTAGATCGACAATTTCGGGGTAGTTCTGAGATGCAGCAACCTGGAGGAACTCGTCTTCTGCTCGAGTGGCTCTGTACCCTCCATCAGAGACATGGATGGGTCCGTCATAACCGTGAAGAGATTTGTCAATCGAAGGATCTTGTCCATGGAATGTTTCAAGCTGAGCTCTTGTTAGTGGGCTGGGAACGAAGTGGGGAAATGTACCTACCTTCTTCAGTAGGGGTAAGAGGTCTTTTTGTGACCAGCCATCAGTCTTGAAGCTATCAAAATCGACACCTTGCGCCCTAGTGTACCTGTTGCTATGAGTATATATTTATATTACTGCGAAAAGAAACCTTACATCATGAAATTGATCGAAGACCCGCCGCCAAGGATGCCACCAGCAGGCACAATCGGCGCCCTACCACCTAATTTATCACTTCTCTTTCCCTGATAGAAGATTGCACTTTTAGAGTCGGGTGCGAGATGGCTTAAAAATACGGCGGGGTTAGTGACCGTAGGGTCGTTAAAATTATTCCTGCCGCCCTCAACAACCAGAATAGACATCGAAGGATCGGCTTGAGCGAGTCGACCAGCGAGAATACAACCGGCGGTGCCACCTATTCTTACGCAGCAGCGGTCAGCTCCAATTCTGTTGGACAGCTGAGCGGTCGAGAGCTCACATACCTCCAGCAATAAGAACATCAACTTCCCTCACATGATCAGTCACCTTTTCAGAGATAACCATGGTTTCAGGCGACACTGGCAGCGCTTTGATTGTATTATATAAGAAGAAAATAGAGCGTCATCTATTATGGGGCTGACGATTCGTGACACGGGCAGGATTGCTAGTCTTATACATGCCTTTCAAATCCTCTTTTGTCAACCGCACATTTCTGGACGTAATATCTTGCAGCTGGTCAATTGATAATGGCCATCAACGGACGGAAGGTAATGCATGAATGGATATTTGTGTGCGACTCGCACTCGGCACCCCGCACTTGGCGGGCCATTGCGGGGCAACCTTCTGGTAGCTATCCTGGTGGTAAGATGGTAATTTGATTCGATACCGGGCAGCATTACCTAATTCTTAAATTACTTCAACATTCATGCGAGCCGTCCCGCGTTTGAGAGCGTGACAATCTTTGCTCGATCTCTGGAATATGCGGCTGGTGGTCCCGCCCAACGTGCGGTTCGTTTGCGGCTCATGTGCGATTCGCGACGAACATCCACGAGTGAGTGACGTTTAGTGTGCGACACGCGCCCTTTCTGATACCCATGCCGTTCGGGTGGTGAGTCCTTAGACTCCCCTTTGTGCGGGATGATGATGGAGGGTAGAAATAAGAGACGATTGTCCGTATCTCGAGGTAGCCTAAGGAGCATTCGCACGAGACCTCTCCTCGCCATCTTCAGCAATTGTATTGTTTCATCCCTTTCTTCAGTTGCACGACACAAGCCATCATGACCACATTTTCGAGCCAAAACAACGCGGCAGTCCTAATCATTGGTGCTGGGGTGTCGGGTATGTTTTCCATGTCCTCCATGATGTACGAGTGCCAGTTTAACTGAACCTAAAACTAGGACTGTGCACCGCGATTGACATGATCCGCCGCAATGACAGTCGGGACTTCATCATTGTTGAGAAGGGTACCCAAATTGGAGGTACCTGGAATGACAATAAATATCCAGGATGTTGCTGCGACAGTAAGACACTGCAATTCTTTTGGTACCAGAGAACCAGAGGTCTAACTCTTCATAGTATGGAGCCATTTGTACTCTTTTTCCTTCGAGCAAAACCCTGACTGGACCCGAGAATACCCTGGACAGGAGGAAATACTCTCCTACCTCATCCAGGTAGCTCAGAAGTGGGGTCTCTATCGATACATCCGCTTCAATACCGAAGTGGAAGAAGCAAGATGGAATGAGTCTACCAAAAAGTGGGAGACCTCTCTTAGTGTTCTTGGTGGGAAAGCTGCCGAGTGTGCCGCATCATACACAATTACAAGCGATTTTCTGGTGTCCGCAGTTGGCCAACTGAACGTGCCGCATTATCCAACCATCAGCGGCCTCGACTCCTTCCAAGGCAAGATCATGCATTCGGCTAGGTGGGATTGGAGTTATCAACTAAGCGGAAAAAAGGTTGCCATGATTGGCAATGGAGCAACAGCAGCTCAGATTCTTCCGGAGATATCTGACATCGCCCAAAGTGTAACGGTCTTTCAGCGAACACCAAACTGGGTCATTCCACGAAATGATAAACCGATCAGCGAGGCTATGCGAAAGGTCTACCGATACGTACCAGCAGTCCGGAAGAGGTACCGTGCCTCGCTGATGGACATTCGGGAGAGCCTCCATGAAGCTACAGTTGATATAGGCTCCCAGATGAACGAAATGGTCAAGACGATGTCCCTTGATATGATGAACTGGCAAATCCCAGATGATAAGGACTTGAGGAGGAGGCTAACGCCGGATTACCCGCCTGGCTGCAAGAGGATTATCATCTCTGATGATTACTTTCCTGCAATGAATCGAGCTAATGTTAAGCTTGAAACGAGCCCCATTGATGAGGTATCCCCTACGGGAATCAAAAGCGCTGGAAAGGAAGAGGATTTTGACCTGATTATCCTTGCAACAGGGTTTCGTACGCTCGAATTCATGTTTCCAATCAAGGTTTTTGGACTTGGTGGACGACCCATAGAACAAATCTGGAAAGGTGGAGCTCGTGCGTACCTGGGCATGACAGTTGAGGGACTTCCGAATTTCGGAATGCTCTACGGGCCCAACACAAACCTAGGTCACAACTCCATTATCCTAATGATTGAAGCCCAATCTCGATACATCAACACCCTAATCTCTCCAATATTAAAATCACGGGCCAATGGTGGTGATCTCACCCTCCTTCCCCTACTCTCACGCATCAACTCTTACAACAATGAAATCCAAGAGCGGCTAGGAAAGAGCACCTTCGCCGATCCAAGCTGTGACAGTTGGTACAAAAATGCGGATGGACTGGTTACAAACAACTGGTGTGGCACTGTTGTTGAGTATCAGACTCGCACAGCAACAGTTGAATGGAGTGATTTCAATGTTTCTGGAAAGGGTAAAGAGTGCCTGCAATCCAAAGCACGCGAACAGATTGGCAGAATAGTCGAAGAGACTCAACTTTCAACTCTCAGTATTATGGGATCTATGTTAGCTAGTGTGGTTTTTGTGGCTAGTATAGGGCCAAAAGTCATAAAGAGCCTTAAAGTCATATAGATTTTACAGCAAAACCCTCATTTTGAACGCTATGTATTTAATATACATGGTTCCTAGCAATACATTGACTATTTAAGTTTTATTTAACATATTACCATCAGTATAACCTTTAATTTATAACCACAATGTTAACTATATTTCCGTACTGCTGAAGGACAGTCGCCATAATCCAGGGAGGTCCCTACGTGACTCTTGGTCTCTCTACTTGTTCTAAAGCTTGCGCCTTATCCCAACACTTCAAGTCGCACTGCAAATTACCCTTCTATATGTAAAGTTATCCTTACAAGTGCGTAGAGCGAGGAGGACTGTACGGCATCTTTTACCGCGGCTGAGACTAGCCAACTCTCCATTCTGTGTACAAGTCGCACTCGCATGTGCGACTCGCACACGGAAACAGGTCTTCCCGTTCTCCTTTCCCCTCAAAATGCTCTTCGCCCATCACGTTCCTAACTGATTCATACGTGCTTCCCCAGTGTAATATACCGCAGTAGTGTCCATTTAGGTATTAGCTGAACTGGTAAGTAAAGGAGTAAAGCCGCCGCCCACCTCATCTATAATACAACGCTTAATCCCTTTCGTGAACACACTTGCATTGTTCGAATATTGTCTCCACACAATATTATTACCCATCAAGTGGCAAATATGTCTCACAAATACAACTCTCAATGGACTGAGGTACTGTCAAGAGCATAATACGCTTTAGAGTGAGCTGCTGACACGACTGTGTGTGGTAGCTTGAGACTGCCTTGGGCAGCCGACCTCTACTCTCCGGCAGTATTGGAGATATTAACAAACAGTATAGTGGGCTTCTATCTATGCTTTCAGGAATGATGCCACCGCCAGACTCTTCAGTGACAACCAGTGCGATATATATTATTTGAACCATTTGGAAGATCAACTGACAATGCGCGCGTACAGGGGATGAAAAGATCGACAATGATGTCACTGTCCGCATCTACGACCCTAAAGAAGCCAGAACAACCGGCCAAAAGCTACCAGTTTGCGTCTATGCGCACGGTGGAGGATATTGTTGTGGAAACCTAGATGCCGAGGATCCACTTTGCAGAGCCCTCGCTCGGTTCACGCCGTGCATTGTCGTCTCAGTCGACTATCGTTTAGGACCGAGGTACAAGATGCCAACAATGATCGACGACTGTGTTACAGCGTACAAATGGGTTAGTTAAATTTCCGAGCAAGTCCAACAGGGATTAGAGTGCTGATGTCTTGATCAGGCGTGGCAAGCCGCCGAGAAATTAGGAGCAGATCAGCACAAATATTTCAGCGCCGGAGGTTCTGCTGGTGGTGGTTTAGCATTCAGCATAGCGGAGAAGTTGATTGGAAACGGAAAGCGGGATTATATTCAAGGAATTGTAGCACTGGTACCAGTAACCTTGCACTACTCGAATATTCCAGACGAATTCAAGAGCATGTACACATCATATGTGGAGAATGAAGTAGGCTCCCCAGTCATCGACAAGCAAACCATGGCGACATTCTTTGGTAAGCGCCTAGTTCACCACCGTTTAGGTAAAATACAAGCTAACTACTCATGCTCCAAGACTCCATTAGCCCTGATATTACCGACCCGGCTCAATTTCCCGCTCTTAGTAAAAATATTGCCCAGTACCCACCAACTTACATTGCTACATGTGAGTTTGATCCCCTCCGCGACGATGGGAGAGTGATGGAACACCTTTTGGAGAAAGCTGGGGTTAAGGTCAAATCCGACTACTATGAGGGGTATCCTCACTACTTCTGGATCTTCCCATCTATCAGTGACGGCCAGAAATTTGTACAAAACACGATTGAAGGCGTCCGATTTGTCTTAGGGTTGTAGACACTTTATATTAAACATTGGCCCAAGGCCCATGTATCACCTCCTCCGAAGAAGCTCATTTTGATCGTTGTGTGAATTGATCTTTCTTGTAATGGACAAATATCAAAGTTCTTTGGTGAGCTCCTGCTTCTACATCATCTCGGTGGCCCTCTGTCTTCGAGGGAACATCCCGTATGATTTAGAGACTTACTTGCTGAGATCGATAAGCTCCACCGTTCTAGTCCAAGCGACTATGTCTCTTTACCACAGATTACCGTTTATAGATATCATCCCAATAGAAAAGGCTCCTGCTTAGAGGTTATTTCGGTGAAACTATTTCCACACTAAAAATACTTTATATAATCTAACCTATGCCTGGGAGATAATCTCTACGGGGGAAGACAGACTTTTAGAGTCATATTTTGTTTTAAAAGTATTAAGAAGTGGCCGACATATAGTGACAAATAGTGATTTCAAATTTATGATTTTTGTCGTAAAATCACATGCGCAGTTCATAAACATGCATCGAATACGTTGCATGTTAATTATGACTCGCTCATCTGCAGAAGTGACCTCTTCCATGGGCAATTATTAGAGCACGCTGCGGAGTGAGCTTCAAAGTATCCTCGATCGTCGCTAACTGGCTAAATATACCCAAGCAGCTAACGTCCTAATTCACAAACAAATCCTAGCTATAGATAACAGTGTCCGCCTTCGCTGGCGGTTATCCAAACAATGCCTCCAGCTCAGGGCTATTCAGTCTACTCCAACTAGGTACCAGATCAATCTTATTGACATTGCCTGCCCAAACCCCACCAATTCTTATTCGCGACTTCCTCGAGGGTTACATCCCACAACTCATTAGCCGTAGAATCAAAATTCAGAAAATCGTTCAAATCGATGTCATTTTCTCCAACCATATTTATATTTCCATTTAATTCCTCTTCTAGCTGCACGGCGGAGCATTCTATCCTGTCAAGGCAGAAGCCGTCCGTGTCGTCATCAGAATCAAAGGTCGTGCGCGCACAAAGCGCGTTATAGACGTCATTTTCAGGCTGTCTTTTAACCGGGATCCCAATGTCGACCATGCCGCTACCCTGGAAATCCGGTCTCATGCTGTTGGAGAATCGTAGCCCTCTTGGTAATGTTATGTGGCGACTAACACTGGAATGCTTGCAGAACTTTCTGACCCTGTCGCTGGTTACACTTGCTTGCACGAGATTGGTAACATCCGATGGCTTGAAAATTCCATACCCCTCGGTTCGAGCTGCTTCATCGATTCTCAGTGTGGTTATGGGAGCAGATGTTGTCGGTTGACTATTGTCCAACGGGTTTCTTCGTGTAATCAGTACAACTCACAACCGGGATACATCTTAAGACTCACTTTCGACTTTTACTCTCCCTGATCACACATTTAATGCCATTTATCGTACAGTTCGAGCAAGGGACCCCCCAATCAGCAGCAACGTGGCATCTTTGCATCGCATCGCAGCGAACCTTTCTCACTCTACACGCAGTGCAAGCTTTCACTGCCCTCCTCCTGATCGGCTTTGAACTCTGGCAGTCTTTCAAGCCTGCTTGAGAAGTTCTGTGTCGCTTTGAGCTGGAGTAATTAGATACGTCTGGAGCACAGAAACCGTGTGTTCGTAACATGGTTGATCTATTCGTACACATGACAATGAATTGCAACTTTAATGTATAAGACAAGGAGTCATTCGCATAAGGTTATGATTTATGTTAAGGTCTCACTTATGCCTCTAGGTCGAGGGTGGGAGTGTAGAAGGAGGAAATCCCCACATACTAACTCACATTCTAACCTACATACTCAAAAGTCGGCATCGGTTGTTTGAGGACCCAGTATTCGGGTTGCCGTGTATGTGCGACTCCGCCACATTGTTGCCGGGGGCTGCTTCCGACCCGCCCCGCTCTTCTCCATCTCCCGAGGCCGAGTTCTTTACTACGGTATTACTCTTATTTCGGCATTTACGGTTGCTTTCCAAGTTATCTGAAACCTCCCTCTGATAGCGACTGGTTGCGAAACAGTTAACCAGATAATTGAAGGAAGATATCAGAAGAGAAGAAGGAATACTCCACAATGGTATTTACATCAACGGCAGGAACGACCATATTTATAGGCCTAAGTAGATACAAGGCTCAGTTACACCCCCGACCCTTCCAGGAACTGTTTTCGTGCTGTCACGAAGTGAGTGATGGTCTTGGACATTATACTGCTATTCAGAAGAGACGCTACTGACATAAATGTGCTATATTTGGCAAATATCAAACTAAAGAGAATGAAGAAAGAGATGGTAAGACAGATGTAAGGCGATATCTCTTATGGACAAGTGTCGATGGCCAGATCTAGCGAATCGTGATCCTCACATCTTTCACAGTATTCCTCTTGTAGCACAGCACACCAAACCTCTCATGAATTTGTCCATGAAAATGGTAAGCATGGTGGCCCGCCCTTGATCATATCCTAGAGCTCTCACGGTACCCACTGCACTCTGATGCGGCATTGATGAATGGATACCGCCATTTCCGTCTCCTGAAGTCTAGTAGCTTACCTCGCTCAGTTGCATCTCTACTGCCGAAATATGACCCCCAGGGATATCGCTAATTAGCTGTGCAGAACCAACGAAGACCTTCGTCGAAAGGGACTTATATTTAGGAGCTCCCGTCTATTGACATGATTTGGTGAGCACAGACTATAAAATAAGAATTTTGCAACTGACCTCAAGATATGCGGACATAACTAGTTAGATCGGTTAGTCCTATTTTACTTAGTATATAAATGGGAAACTCACAGGAAAACCCATACCCCGTAGTTGTTCCATTTGCGAAGTTCGACCGCAGATACGGGAGATTCTGTGGCACGCTGGTGATGAATCCAGTAAAAGTGACGTAAAGATACTAAAACAGTTACATGTTAAAGAGTTCAGATGAAAATAACATATGTGCATGTTATATATAAGTCATATATTGATTGAGACTTACGTCTTCCTCAGGAGTTCTGAACAGACTTGTAAGCCCACGTCGATTACACGTTAAAGATATTTCACATAACTCACATGAATCCTGCTCTAAAATCCCAGGTGCCCATCGTGCGATCTTCGTTGATACGAAGCGCATCTTGTCCGTTGCGATTTACTGCACTCAGTGGGTGGGCTCCGTAACCGGGAATGCTCACAATAGTAGATGTATTTGCAACTTGGGCCAGTAATAGAGTCTCACCACTAAAGGTCGTTCCTATTTATTTCATTCTCATTAGATACTGAATAGTAGCTGTGTGCTTGATGTATCACTCACCTACGTCAAGATCTCCTACATTTCGGAGCTGGTAAATAGGTTAGATCATCGGTAAGCCAGTTGAGTCCATCTTGTTGCACACACCATGACTGTGAACGCGGGAATTAGTTTGGCAAAACCCGTAAGTGCAACCATTGTGAAGATATCTCGCAAATGTACAAGGAGGAAGCGACAGAAGTGATTGAAGTCTTTAAGAGGAGATGGTGCCCAGGATAAATACTTTAGACATATTTATATTTGAATGGGGCCATGCCGTCGACTCTGTATATACCGGATCAAAAATTCAGATGGATAGAAAATTGTCCGGTGTAAAGAGAATTCCGGTATATTTATCTTTGCTTGTTCTCTAAAAATAATTCCTGTGGAGTTGTTGGTGGCATCCGGTGTTCTGGTGATGCCAACATAAAGCAAGCCAGTTTGTCCAGCCGTAGCTCAACCTGGTGTATAAACATAGTAATTCTATAGTACTCTGCATATATTAGCAGGGCACGGCATTACAAAGTTAAATTAATTCGCAGGCCCTCAGATATCTTCGGCCGACCACACCCAGTAGACACCTGGTGCTTGGGGAGGCAACAGGGGAGGCTGACCGAGGTAAGGATTCTCACTGGCAGTGAGATAGATAGCCTCGCCTGGGCCTCTTTTTAGTGAAGCTGTCAATATTTAAGGTGCATGGATCACTCCCGGGATCGCGCCAAAGGTGCCTGATAATGACATTCTTGAACATCGTCCGTCGGGCATTCTGATGGCGTTGGGCATACTCGATCGTATCATGCAAGGTATCGCGTATAACACGATTTGTCTCATGAAAGCAGTACAGTTAGAGAAGACGAGTCATGAGAAAGTATAATGAGTAAATATGGCAGGGAAGGCACATGGGTACCTCTATACTAGTCGGGCGGTGGTGAAGGCTTCCGCTAAGACTAATTTACATTTTCTCCCAGAGGGCTGAAATCAATTATGGTGGCGAGGTAGTATCTAGATAGGTATGGAAACAGACACCTTGACCCCATTGGATTAACTTCTTCTCAGCTAGGCTTGGCGCTGCCTTCGGAAGACCTGTATGCAACTACCCGCCCGCTCCCCCAGAGCTTTCCGTATGCTCGCGAAACTAGGCATTAAGGGAAGTCTAGTAGCACGATGGCTGCTAGGCCACACTGGGAATCTTGTGGCCGAGAGCATACAGTAGCTTGCGGCTGTCATTCAAGCCGCTTACTTTGCAAGGCGGCAGGTCATTGTCGTCTAGTCTAGCTGTGTATATAGCAAACTAAAAATATACGCTCTGGTTATGGCGACTCCCTCCCGAGTGGAGGAAAACCAGAAACGGCCAACAAGCAAGTCACGTGCTACGATTGTCATTTGGGTATAATCAAGTCGCCATAGCGATTCTACGGACGCCCCGTTTTTTGCGGGACGAATAGTGAAGATATGCCACCTCTTCGTGCGAGCAGAAGTAGGCAGCAGCACAATAAAATATGAAATGAGAGGCCCAGAAAACCAGTGGCAAACCTTTTGACAAAATGTTCTTACGATCAAGTGTGTGAGGTATGGGGAAACTCTTGGTCTATGTATAGCACAATATGCCAAGGCCATGGGACTCGAAATCGTTTCGCGTGTCTTTACTAGTTAATACGATAGGACATCCCCTAAAAGGAGAGCTAGTCATGTGAGAATCTCTGGTTTTGTATAGCACAGGAGACAAAGCAACCGCTATCCCCAGATCAACTAACCTCATGGGCGCCCCGTGCGATGCCATTCGGACTCATTCTATAGCTCCGTGTCGCCCACTCCCAGAACTAAGGTTTAACCAACTGGCTGAAAAGACTAGCATCAGGCTCAAATGCCCAATCCATCCGCCTTTTCTTATGGCAAAGCCCAGTGGTGTGACGCATGGAGTGCAAAATACTTCCGAGTCCGAAAGAGCACATTGCATAGATGATTAGTCCGGACATTTTCTTAATGTCGACGAAATCGACATTCTCGGAACACCCAGACCCCTCCACCCCCCAAACACCACCCTCTCTTCCTCCCCGCAGCGGGAGACAGGAGCAATCTAAGGCAGGGATATTTACAGGAAGACGAGCGCAGACCGACGAATTCAAAATTTGGATTATCTGCTCTTCGCCATTGCCATTTCGAAGGCAATCCTTATTCCAAGCGTAAAGCCAGCCACAGGAGCTTCCGCCACTTGCACCCATTTTCCTTGCCCCTCTGGTAATTTGTGAGGGAACAACAGATTGAAGAGATGCCTTCAAAAAGCAGTCTTCGCTCTACCGAGGGCGACCTTTCCTCGATTCCCTTGATCGACCCTACCAAATACGAAGGAGTGGGCGATGAGGAGGCCTCTACGAGCGTTACCCCACGTCCCACAACCCCGATCAAAGGGTTTCCAATGCTCCCCCTTTCTCAGGCCTCTCCTCCATCACGGTGGACGGCTTGGGCCCAAGTCTTAGCAGGCCACCTTGTTATCTGTAACACTTTTGGCTATATTGGCTCCTGGGGATTCTTTGAATCGTATTACGTTCAGTCGCTAAACGCAACGTTTTCTTCAATCTCCTGGGTCGGATCCATTCAGATATTTTTGGTATACTTCATTGGCACTTTTTCCGGTCGGGCGCTCGATGCGGGGTATCTACGGACGACCGTGGCAATTGGCTGTGTGTTCCAAATCACGGGCATCTTCCTCACATCGATAGCCAAAAGCTATATAGCTCTGTTTGTGAGCCAGGGTATTCTTGTTGGCATTGGAGATGGCTTGGTGTTCTGTCCCATGATCAGCCTCGTCTCAACCTATTACACCGACCGAACGCGAGCCTTGGCTGTCTCATTCGCGGCTGCCGGCGCTGCTACCGGCGGAATTATCTTCCCATTGATCGCCAAGTTCATGCTTGGACCTTTGGGGATTGCATGGACGCTGAGAGTTATGGGGCTTGTCTTTCTGGTCAATTCGACTGTGGCTGTCTCGGTGCTGCGGGTCCGTGTGCAGGCTCGGAAATCAGGGCCATTAATAGAATGGAGAGCATTCAAGGAGGTGCCATACCTCCTCTTCTGTGTGGGCGCTTTCTCAACCTTATGGGGCTTGTATTTCGCATATTACTATGTGAGTATTTTCCACTGTCCTCTTCGAGCGTGGTTTCCGAGGCTCACTCTCAAACCCCTAGGTTTCTATATTCGGGAAAACAATTATTCACGTTCCCGCGGAGCAGGCATTCTATCTTATTATGGCCATCAATGGCATTGGCGTCTTCGGTCGCATATTGCCTGCATGGCTCGTCACACGGTGTGGCGACGTGCTGAATGTGCTTGTCCCCATCACATTCATCGCCGGCTTCATGCTGTATTTCTGGTCACTGGTCACCACTAAAGTAGAGCTGGTGGCCTGGATTATCTTTTATGGCTTCTTTGCAAATGCAGTAGCCAGCCTGTTCGTGGGTGGGGTTGGCAGCCTTACCAAAGACAAGCAAAAAATGGGAGTTCGAATCGGCATGGTGTTTACCATTGTTAGCTTTGCATGCTTAACGGGCCCCCCCATTGCAGGAGCATTGATTGATGGTCGGGACGGGGACTTCCTATACGCCCAGCTCTTCGGTGGTACAGTCATGGTCTCGGGTGCTGTTGCGTTACTCGGTGCGATGTTGGCAAGGAGATTCGCAGCAGAATAGGTATCGCAGGAGGGTTGCTCATACTTTCCCCGTAGCTGATACATAGTATTCAACAGTAATAACTAAATTGGAGAATGCTATAGAGCTGATTGGTGCGTAGGAAGGCTTCATGGAAGGCGCCGACTAAATATTCCAGCGTCTATGCATTTTTGGCCATTCTCATACCAGATTGAGTTTAGATAAAATATCACTACAATCCCGCTTTATTTTTCATACCCTCACGAAAATAATGTTAGGAAATTAGTTCATGGTCTGAATAATCAAAAACTAGGACTCAATTTAATAGCACTAGGCATGCATGTCTTTACCAACAGTGCACGACTCATTAGATGCGCTGCTGGGGTTGATTTCCTTGAGCAGCCACAAGTAATTATCAAAGCCATCTCCGCCACCCGTAACACTTCCCACAATATCCCATGATGACGAGAGAATATTCAGATGAAGGTATCTGTCATAGAAGCATCATTCATTCTCGTACCCCTCCCCATCAAAAGGTTCTGCGTGAAATCCTGCGCAACCGTTTTGAACCCGATTAGTACGTAATAAATTCCTGAAAGTAGTGGCATGGTGATATTGGATATGTAGACCATTAGTTTGGGGGGGATTGTGCGTAAAACGAAGCAACTATATTGCAGAGTGTCTCTCACGTGACCTGCCTTGACGGTGTACGGGGTGACCTGGTGTATGGATACATTTGTAGCAATACCATATTGAACCTACGAACACCTTATGGAGCTTGAACCATCCCTCACGCGAGGTACTGATGGTGCCCTTAGATCCTGTGACAGATCTACGATGGGGATTTAAACCCCTGGTCGATGTACGGCCCGGAGTCAGCCGACGAGTAAATTCTCATTCCGATGCTTTCAGCCCAGGTAACAACGTGGCACTGGCCACGGCTGATATGCCAGGTTCCTAGACCCTCCAAAGAGAGTACATAATGACTGGGCGTAAGGTACCCATGAGATTGGCTTATGAGCTTGACCTGAGGGCTGAGAATTAGGTTCCCGACCTCGTACATACGCTGTCCCGCGTCAGCTATGGTATTGCACCGAGGCCATGCAGACACGGCTCGGTGGGCTTCTCAGTGTCGGACAGGGGCGCACGATGGCGAGCAGTGCCGTTCGCAATGTTAATAGCTGTTGAACGAATGTGCGGATATTCGCAATTGCGGCCTCCACCACCGCCCAAGTCGACCGCACGAAAATTCATTCTTCTTCTTCTCCTTCTACTTCTTCTGCTTCTTCTTCTTTCTCCTATCCATGTCGCAGACTTCCGAACCATCCGGACAGTCCAAGCCTTCCGAAAATGCCAAACTTGCTCGAGTAGCGTGCGACCAGTGCCACCGGTGCAAACTTCGATGCACGCGCGAATTGCCCCGCTGCGAGCGATGCAGCCATTTAGGAAGTCCTTGTACCTTCAGCACAGGGAAACCCATAGGCAAACCCCGCGGCCGTAAAAACAAGAACCCGAGGATATCGATCGCAAATTTGAGGGACAAGCAAGACCAGACAGGTGAGCCTACGCTGTGATTCCCAGAGGCGTGCTGGCTAATGTAACACCTTCAGGTTCAATAATAACATTGGATGTGACACAACCTAAGCAACCCCCGAGCTTCATTGCGAACGAAAGCAGCCAGACAATCGTAGGGAGTCCCGGGATCGATGTCGCGAAAAGCTCAGCCTCCGGCAACAATCAAGCATTGCTAGGCCACGATGTTGAGCCCCATGATCCGTTTCGCCATTACCCTCCAGAGGCTATCAGTAGTGTACAATCCCTCTCCCCTTCAAAGGACCTTGTGGTCGAGACCAAGACTTTACTAGACTTCCAACATCCCTCTGGATCCATTTCCATCACCGCAGATCTTGCTGAAGCATCCTGCGCATGTAGCCCTAGTGGCTTCTATATGTTTTCGGTTCTACATCAAGCACACCAGTCTCAGCCATCCCTACAGCTCGACCAATCTCTTTCGATGGCGCGTAGAGGCGTCCTGACATGCCAGCGAACTCTTAACTGTAATACGTGTTGCAACAATGCTGGAATGCTGCTTCTTTTGCCCTTAATGTACAGTGTTTTGTCTCACTACCACAAACTATTATTCGGGCGGATACCACCATCTCCTAAAATGGCGAATAGTAGCCCGGAATTTCCCATTACGTGTACGAATACAAAGGCGGGTGCCGTGCTTATGGGCGGGCTCGAGGTTAACGGGGACCTGCAAGAAAGAATCATCCATGCCATAATCCGGTCAGAAATACAGGCGGGAATGAGGGTGTTTATTGCATTTGAGCAGGCGCTTATGGGAGAAGTAAATAATAGTATGGATCCAAATGTGTGCATGGCATTGAGACAATTATCGCTGGCTTTGATAGAGCAGTTTAAAAGTATTGTCCTTCGATAGATGTAGATGGTTCTAAGTAGTGACGAGTGTATTACTACTAGTATGCATGAGGCTGGCTGAATTAGCTATAGACTCCCTTATGATATAAAAAGTTGGGAGTAACAAAATGTGCATATATAGAAATCCGCGCGTATTCCATTGGGCTTATGCTCCTAGCCATGACTTCGAGCCCAATAAAGAAGGTTGATTCTTTAGTTCCAGTTATGCAGGAAAGAAGGAATGTTCAAAGCATATTAGCTGTCCAGACTTTCTCTTCATTCGGGGATGATACAAACCTCTTGTTTAGCAGCATCCTTGAATGTGTGTCAGAACACGTACATGAATCTAAATTGAACGTTTAGACATTCATGACGATGTTTTAGTCACTTTGTAGTCAACTATTGTGATATGCAAGTGATGCGGCATGTGAATAGGATGGAAGTATCAAAACAAGGAATTTAATTACTAGCCGAATCTATTTGAGTAACAAGCTGTTATACTTATTTCTTCTACTTTACATACTTCAGGTTAAGTCCTTTATTGGGTCCCATTTCAAATCCGCTTAGGCACTTTACCTTGCTCTGGTGCCTAAATCCATCTTCCGCCGCTAATACGGTCGCTGGCTTAGTATTATCTCGCGGAACATTTGCTGAGTGAGCTGGGCATTCGGCATCCAGCTTTATTACCTGTTCCTAGATAATGAGTGATTTCTTCTAAGTACATATCAGTTATATATAATGAAAGCTCAAGGTGTATAATTTCGGATAGACTCGACCCTCTATCGGTTATATATTTACATGGCCCCAACTCCGAACTTCCATTCAAAGCCTCTGTAATGCTACCCATCCTTGATATTTAACAAATCTATTGTACCTTGTAAACTACTCTTAACAATTTTGATGACATCTTGGTAATAATGAAGGGTAAAATGGCCTATCTGTCTGGCCTCTTTCCCTTCCGCCCCTAAAAGCTTTTCTAACTCGATCATGCTTCTTGAAGATCGCTCTATCTCAGCGCAGAGGACAAGCTTACAGGTATCCTCATCCAGTTCGGCATCAGCCTCAAAACTACCAACGCGGCAGCGAAACGTCCGCTCATCTAGAGCGAACGACTCTTGTGAAGCGAGTTCTCTATAATAGGCTGATGTTCGACGCAGAGATGTGATGCATAGCGTCGTAATGAGAAATTCTTTACACTTTCGACACCTCAGATATTGCTCGCCAGCCTCAGTTACCCTGCGAGAGAGCATAAACAAGTCGTTGAACCCAACTTTGCTTGCCGTCCAACGATCCAGCTGCTCGCCAACAAGCAGAATCTCACGAAGGCAGCTACAATTCGTTCCCTGGGCGGATTTCCCTGGTTTTGCCGGCGTCGGTCTTTCCAAAGTCAATGGTGCATGGCCTATATTTAAAGATGGCGTTGACGTTGAAGAGTTTGGGCAAATAGGTTGATATGCATCGAGAGAAAATGTTTGTTCTGTCCAGGGTAAATTGGCTGGGCTACAATTATTGGGCTCGACCAAAAAGGGAGAGCATGTTTGAGGCCCGTCAATACAATCTAGCATGCCACAGTTGGGGCAAATGGCCGGATACCGTAGCGTATCTAAACCTGAGTCGTGCAAGTCGAACTCCATGGCTATGATGAATCCTGCGGTTTAAGAGGCAAATGTGACGGGAGTTCCAAGACCACTATCTCTGGACAGCTGTTTTAATGCAGTGCATTGTAAAGGTAGTCCAAAAGAATGAGCTGGTAAACCCTGGGAAAATAATACCAATCAGCTCAGCACACCAGTGACCTATCGTATGTCAGACCAGCAGTGGCACAGCTGCGGCCTTTTCTGTCGACCTCTGAATGTCTCGCTCTATTTGTCGAGGCCCAGATATTCCCTAGAGTGGTCTTAGCATTCTCGCATATCTCCGCTTTGACGTAAAGGGCTCAAGTTGCAATATCTTATGCATGCTCCATTTATTTAGCTGCCCCTACTCACTTTCTCAGAGTAAAATTTTTCGGCGGATATACGCAATACTGCTAGTAATGGCGTTATGAAGACGGCCCATTCCGCCCAACTATCGAATCCTCGAAAATCACACGACCCACATTCTGTAACCAAAATGGCACAGAGATTTGATTTAGGTCTACAGTGAAATTGGGAAAGAGCCTAATTATCTTAGCGTCGCTGCTGGGTTAATTACTCTCCACATCGAAAAGAGGTTACGTCTCGGTTACTTTAATCTCCTCGCAGTACCTTGCGCAATATGCAGGTTGTATATTTAAGTTAAGAAATGCGTAATCTACATTTGTAGCTAAGAAGACTCCAAATCGAGATCCAATTAAGCGTACTTGGAAGCAAATGAAGACTCATATTTAGGTTTGGACGGCCGAGGATAGGTGCGTCGGAGCCAACATCTGGTGAACGAGAGCAAATAATGCCCAACTCAGCATCCACATGCATGTCACCGGAAATTTTGGCCAGAGCGCGGGTGTCGATCGTGAACCAAAGCATCAGATACAGGACATCGACCGTACACACACGCCCTCCGGGCGGATAACCCCTTCTTCGTATTCGACTGCAAGGTCATCGTCAGCAGGAACAATAACACTCTAACAGGCTACTGTGGGTGGACCGTTAGAGAAGCTGAAGTCCCTGCGCGATGTCGGTCGGGAGGCTAAGTGCCTAACGATGCCGCAGCCGATTCCGGGATCGAGGTCGCCCAGGCAGACGATTGGCCCTCAACGCGTCGTCGGGGGGGGACGAGGGATGTAGGGCGGCAGAGGCCGCGCGCCGTAACCATAGGCACCTCTAGCCACTATACGGTCTTAGTGGATATTGGCTTCGGCTGGTCAGAAGCATTCATAGTGATCCGATTTGATGGGCTGGGAGCACGTCGGCATGCACCCTCTGCATGCAGATTCTGAGGGAATGGATGCGCCGAATCGTAAAGAGGCCAGTAGCTGACGTGGGACTCGCTGGCCGAGTACATTGCTCTTCCGAACTCTAATCGAGCTGGGAATGCGAGCGCGGGAGCTCAGGCATACCAAGATTCTTTGCAAAAATACCGACAGGTCGAGACCGCCCCCTTCCGCCTCTCCCCTTCTTCCTCAATTATAATTTTTATTTATTTACTTTTTTATTTTTATTTTTTTAATTACATGCGCCATATACTCCTTTCCGCTGCAGGTTGCGATAATTGACGGCTCTCGACATGAGCGACGTGGAAGTGTAATGAATGAATCATGCAACCCCAGAAACCGTCATAAAGCGATGCTTCGGGAGTTAAGCCTATTTACCAACTAAGCCGAGTTGAACTTCTCTCTCCCTTCCCTACATCAATGGGAGAGGACGTTTTGTGTCAAGCAAATTTTTTCTGCCTGCATCCAGAGTGTCGGCTTCTGCATGTCACCCTGCAAAACTTTCCTCTAAAAATAGAGACGAGCTAAAGTGAGACATCTGAGGACGGCCAGCTTCAAGACAACAGGAAAATGCATCAGCCTGTGTGGACGCGCCGTCATGCTGATGCTGGAGAATTCCATGCAATCCACATGTGCAGGAAGTCTGGCCATACGTCCGAAGTAATTACCATGCCACCTCCCGCCAGAAAGGCCCCTTGATGCCGGCCTAAGCCACTCCGGACATCATAGACACGTGTTAATCCGATAGAGCGATGAGCCTTAGAATTTTCATCCCTGCTGTCGGTTATCAGAGTACATCTCTTGCGGTCCAGCTGCGACCACTTTTGCAAACAGGCGCATGATTCTGCAACCTAACCAACTGATCCCCACGGAAGTGCCGTAGTGGGTATTCAACCATATTCTATCTCATTTTACGGTATATCATGGTTCTAATCAATCATGTATTCTATATTCATATATATTACCTACTGTATCCTGCTATTACCCTAGAATAAATACCCAGCAACATTTAAGCTTTGTGTCACCGATTCAACCCTCCCATTTTCTATTACAGACGGAACGTTACATATAGTCAGCCACTATACCTTGAAATCTGACCACACCCAGTATCTCATGATAACTCTTTATCTGTTGAATTGTGTCAAATTGACTAGGTTAAAAAAACATTGTAGCGCAATGGCGCAACTGAGTCCAATTAATTTTATTAAACACTCCATAAATTACTGAGAGTTGCCTGGGCCAGTAGGATGGTTAGGATGTAAAGTAGGACGAGTAGTATTTGACTATGGATTATAACTTGGCGGCATGATACTTTGGATACTATTTGATCTCTTGCTTTATTGCCAACTGTGCCTTGCACGCTGCGGTACACCCATTTGCAATTTCTATAGGCTTTTATGCGGCGCAAGTATGCCTCAAAGGGTACGGGAGGTTCTATTGTTCATTGTCGGACACGTGGCCGAGTCATTACTGTGTATGAGTAGATGCAGTGGCCAAACTACTTCCCAATACAGATTCATGTTATGTGCATGAGGTCCCAGCATGGGTAATATCACGTCATGGCAGATTAAATGAGCGTAGTAAAGAGTGTAAGAAGTCTCATATTAGAAGGCGCACTGAGGAAATCACCTGATATGTATACAGTGCGGATATTTTTATAATTGTTTTTAAGATTTAGCCAAGTTTAGCAACATGAGAGCGGGGAAGTGGGGGAGGGGAGCAACATTGCATTCCATCCCCAAGACATAAGGCACAAGGGGGGCACATGTCCCTCACGATGCTACCCAAGTACCCAAAATCATGCAGACACGGCTCGGCGAGATTTCTTAATAGGGGAGGAGGCGGGGCCAAATCAATGACTTAGCTACTGTAAGGCCCCGAGAAACATTTCTAGAGGGAGGTAATTGATAGAGGTGGTCAGACGTGCACTTGTAAGATTTACAACGTTTATCACGATAGATGGGTGAATGTGCGGGATGTCCGTAGCGATCGACTTCCACCACCGCCAAGTTAAACCACACGAAGCCCTTTATATCGATGTCGATGTCGCACGCTTCCAACCCATCCAATCCTTCCGAAAATGCAAAACTTGCTCGCGTGGCATACGATCAGTGTCATCGATGCAAGTTTCGATGAACCCGCGAGTTGCCCCGCTGCGAGCGGTGCAGCCATCTGGGGAGTCCTTGTACCTTCAGCACAGGAAAACCCATCGGGAAACCGCGAGGCCGGAAAAACAAGAATTTGAGGACCCCGACTGCCAGCTATAGGGCGAAGCACAGCCAGACTGTTGAGCTCACGCCACGGGTCCTTACGCCTCACAATTCAACGGCATTAGATGTACTACAAGCGAAGCCGTCCCCGGGCCATATGGCCATCAAAGGCAGTCAGAGAGGCGTAGGGGATGCCATTACGGACTCCACGAAAAGGTCAATCTCTGGCTCCAGGCGAACATCGCCAGTCTCCGATGTTCTTGACCCCAATGATCCCTTTGGCAATTACCCCTTCGAGCCCTTGAGCAACATCCAATGCCTCTCTACGCCAAAAGATATTCCCACAGAGACCAGGCCTGTCCCTGACTTTCAACCCATCACAGCAGATCTGACTAAGGATTCCTGCGCCTGTAACCCTAATAGCTTGTATATACTCTCTGTTCTACACCAAGCCACCCAGCATCAGTCAAATGTCTATCTAGATCGCTCCCTCGCCATGGCGCGCAAGAGCATCCTTTTGTGTGAGCAAAGTCTTAGTTGCCACACGTGTCGCGACAGTTCGGGAATTCTCTTGTTGTTGTCATTAATGCATAGTGCTCTGTCTTGCTGCCAAAAAATTGTTGTCGAGGCACATTCTCCTGTCCCCAAAACTAGCACATCATGGCCAAGAGTATGCCGTTGCTCGCGTGAATATAGAGGCAGGCACTGTGACTATTAGCGAGCTCGAGGTCAACGAGGGCCTGCAGGGAAGAATTATTGACGCAATCATTAGGACAGAGATACAGGCTGGAATAAGGGTATTTATAGCATTTGAGCAGGTTCTTATGAATGAAGTGAACGGTATAGATCAAAACGTAGGGACGGCATTAAGACAATTAAGCTTGGCTTTGATAGAGCAATTTAAAGAATGGCATCCTTAATGATAATGCCTGGTTCGAAGCGGTGATACGCTTAAAGCTGTCAATGTTATTAATTTATTTCTTAAAATGGTTATATTTAATATCTTAAGATATCGAGACACATGCCACCTAACAATCTGTGCCAAGCCGGATTTCTTCATTGAGAGGTTGGGTTATTTGTAGGCCAGACTATTTGAGGAATTTAAATGACCTGCATATAGATCAACAAACAATTGTCCAACTTTCCCGGCGTCATAAGATTCTTGACCGTCCGATATTGCAACTTCGGTCCGACACAAGTCCGAACGGACTATCACGGCCCCTGTACCAAGCTAGACAAAATCAATGACAGACACGATCCACCTACGTGTGAGATTCTGTCTGGCACATACCCGCCCCCCGCAACTGATAGGACTTGTTGGCCTGAGAGGTTCTGGCAAGTCTCACGGCAGGCAATATGATTCATTCCCCCTAGAAAGTTGTTAGCTGTGGCTTCGGTGCTGGCTTTCTAATGTTTTAGGCGGGCTAGGCTAGACGTGTCTGCTTGTACAGCACGCTCATTCACCGAGCTTGCCTCTTGCGCCCACTGTGCTGGTTATCACGGCTTTCTTGGAGCAAGCATAAAATGACAATTAGTTCGCAGCGACAGTAAGCAAAGGTAATTGCCCGAGCCTGCCACAGTCTGAACTTCTTCTCCGGTGCGACGTGGATATGTGTTTCCGAGACTGGAAGAGCAACTCGCACGCTGGCCAACTATTTTGAATCTGTGATCCCTGTTGTGGTGGAACTTCATGACTGGCGACGCATACATCATCCTGATCACGTATCAGGTATGACTAAGGTTGCTAGTCTACGTGTGAGAAGAAGGCATGCTAACTCTTCTTCGTGGATGGGCGAGTCATCGGCGACCCGCCGCTTGTAGCCTGGTAGACATTTTGGAAATGTTAGGCAGGCCGGACGATGATATCGACATCATAAAACATCGCGAGGGGGTTCATTGTTGGGTGGCACCTAGTGTCTGACCTTCCGGAAAGGCCGAAATGTCAGCTGCGGAGCCTAAGCCAAACCTTTGAGGACCGGGGTGTATGCCGCCGCATTCTAGAGCGAAGGATGGCATTTGGGCCCACGAGTCCCAACCACCTTTCCCATATTACCTCGACATTCGGAGTGTAATGGGACAAAGTATTGGCTGCCTCTTTACCATATCTATCCATCTTGGTTTTGTCTGAACTTGGGGCTCTCAAAGGGACGACATCACGTGCAGTATCCGGCAAGGCAGTGCATGGAATATGTCCCGTTTTCCGTGCCACGAAAATGGGCGTCGAGGTCATTCCCGCCCTTGGTGGTTGCCGTCCAGGAAGACGATGCCCCGGCCGAGGGCTTGCATATGCTGTAAGGCGGGGTCGAGACATACTCCCACTGAGTTTCCCTGTGGATTTATAAACCACGCCGCTCAGAAGGAACATGGAATCTGCATCATCACGTTCCAGTCCGGTCGGCAAGAAGGCGAAATGCTGAAGTCACCTGGCATAAAATCCACACTCAAATGCTGGGTCCGATGGACGTAGAAATAGGCTCCGGGCAAGTCAACTCCGGGCCGCCGCCGCCTTCCCCTTTCCGGGCACACTTGCTTTGCCTCGCCCCTCTTAGCTACAGTACCCTAGCTGAATGCTCAGCTGTGCTCAGTTAGATCTGCTGCGCCCCCCCGCCCCCGCCCCCCGGGTGCCGTGGTACAGGCATATTTGGGTACACACATCCGACGATCATGTCTGATTGGCCATGGTACGTTGTACAAGGCTGAGCAAACTTCTTGTAGGTCCGGCCGAGAGCAAACCCACCTGTCATCTTTCTCTCCACCTTCCTCCTTTCCTCGAACATGACTGATGCATGGCGCAATGGCGAGAACGAGCGGGTTCATTGGCGGATCCTCGCGTGGCATTTTGTCCAGGGATTTTCCTCCCTGTCATTACGCAGGATGCAATTTTAAATGCCGCGCCGCAAGCAACATTGCATCAGCGGAGACTCCTGTGTGGGCGGGCCGTGGAAGGGGAGTCTGTTAAAACAGATCTCCGGGACGTTTGGCGATGAATCCGCCGTCAAATCTCCCTCCCACACCGTGCCATTCCTCATCGTCATGGACTTGTTCACGCAACATGATTCGGGTTTGGACACGCTCCCATATACCATACTGTGTCCCAACAGCGGCATGCCAGATTGCATGTGCGGAACCCATCCTTCCTCCCCCTTTCCGGCCGAGTTCAATAATTGTAGTGCTGCCACTCTGCCCTGGACTGAACACCCGTTGTCTCGCGATGCTTATCAACCTATGTGCTCCAATCCTGCGATGCCAGCGCCCTCTTTCCATTACAGTCACCCCCCCTCGGCTTTTTTAGAAGGCCAGGCGCTGACCGATTCATCCGAGAAATCTAGCCAAGGACTGGACTGTGCCTGCCTTCGTGAGATTCTTCTAGTGAGTGAGCAACTCGAGCGCTATACCGCAAGCAAGCCCGGCTTTAAGAACCTCGTCACGCTCTCGCGCCGAGTGATTGAGGCCTGTGAGCGGTATCCTCAATGCCAAAAGTGCGAAGAATTCCTGATCACGACCCTCTGTGTCACGGCTCTGCGTCGCACCTCGGCCTACTACAGAGAACTCGCCTCGGCTCCGCAAGAGGCGTTTGCATTAGACGAACGGACATTTCGTTGTCGTGTCGGTAGCTTTGAGACGGGGGCGGTGCTCGACGAGGATACGTGTAAGCTGGTCTTATGCGCCGAGATCGAGCGGTCTTTACAGAGCATGGCCGAGTTGGAGAACCTTTTGGGCCCAGAAAGTAGAAAGGCGAAGCCGATGGGCGAAGTTACTCTGCATTATTACCAAGAGGTCATCAAAAAAGTCAAGAATAATCTGCAAGACGCCCTAGACTTGCTTCAAAGCAAGGATGGATAGCATAGGAAAGGCTCCTGAAATGGCAGTTGGGTGGGAGCCAAATGTACTGGATATTAAAACCGGTGCGCCGGGACGGATAGACGACTCATTTGGGACTAAGATCTGTTTTTGTCCAAAGGACATCGATAGAGCTCTTATAGCTACCTGATATGTATCTAGAAGCATCATATTGTCCCTTTTTCAACCCTAGCATCATAATCTTAAGCGGATAGTCTCTCATTCTTGAGAAGTAGGCGAAAGTCAAATGTTCTGTAAATGTACCGTATGATATCCAAAAGCCAGGGGGGGTGGATGCAAGTGGCAAGCCATGAGAGTATCGAATCAAGTTTGACAACCCGCTGTACCATTGATGAATGTCCACTAAGCAAGCCGCAATCGTAAATGGAAGAGAATGGGGTACCACAAGCTGCAAACATGTTTACATCGTAATCGTAGCAAACGAAGAGAGTAGTCGTGCTATATCACGAGACTACACTTGAACTGTGTAGGACATTAAATTTGAAGATAGTCTAGAGGAGAGGTATAGCTTATTGGTCAACATTTCATCGATGATATGAATCAACATAGATGCTGCTAATGATTCCAAGCTCAGTAATGCCGCACAAGGCTTAAGCCAAACTGAAAGATGTCCGAGTTCATGCTTTGAATTCCCATTTGGATATTTCCATACAGCATCGCAGGACGCACCGCCGTGAGAAAGAAGATGACATAAATAGTGAAGTTCGGACTTTGAACTCGGCGCCATGCATGCCTTCGATTACACTCCCAAGCACGATTCAAACATCGGAAGTTGGTGTCATGCCCTCTGAAGGGCAAAAATTCCGAGCCGCAATATACTTCGGACTTCATTCCCGCCTCACATGTCCAAAAGTATCAGGACTTATTCTGTCGTCTCGAAATCACAGCGAAAAGTCTCGACATATAAGCCTTATGAAGTGTTCTAATTCTCAGATCCGCACATCTCGTTGATATTGATTCGCTCACTTGAAATCTAAATCTAACATCATGTCAGTGCTGTCATCCAAGCTTATTGCTATCAATATCGTCGACGTCGCAGATGGAAACCTTCTCCCCAGCGACGTGACGGGCGCCTACCAGGACAGAGATAGTCGACTGCGTTTACTTGAGAGTCAGGTTGAAGACCTGAAGAAATGGAAGGTCTCTCTGCTTCCCCAACCAGCAACGGCCGTGATCGAGGATCCCGACTCCTCATTGTCATCAGCCGAGTCGGTCTCGTCCGTCCAGTCACGGGATTATAATGCCAGTGATGTCAGTGCCAGTCTCTTATTGTCGCCGAAAATCAAGCCAGCCCAAGCAGAAATCAAGCCTGAATCTCAGAAGTCGTTGGTCCATCCGGGTGCCCTCAAGCCCACGGCGGATATCACGACGCGGATCATGTCGATTATTGAGAGTTATGGGCAGAACGAGGAGAACAGTTCGGGGAACCTCTGGCTGGGCTACATGACTTTCGAGCCCCGCGTTCGAAAGGCCGTTAAGAACAAGGTGCAGGTCCCCCTGGTGCTTCCTGCATTTCCTTGGAAGAGCGTCAACAAGGTGGAGAAGGTCTTAGGTGCGCTTCCGGATCTGGGAGAAGAGCTGGCCCTGGCCCGTCTTAACAATCTATGTGAGGATATCCAGGCCATCTACCCACCGGGTGCCCACGTTACCATTACCTCTGATGGATTGGTCTATAACGATCTTCTGGGTATCTCCGACGAAGAGGTGTTTCATTACGGCGCTGCACTGCGGCGGATGGCCGAAGCAAAGGAGTATCATAATCTCAGCTTCATTCGCATCATGAACTTACTCGGCCTCACCGATAAAGCCCACATGACAAAGGATGAGTACCTCGAGTCGGTGGGTAATATTCGTGAGACGCTGGTGGAGCGGTACCTGGATCCGACTTTTATTGCCACCGAGGCTATTGAGCAGGACCGTGATATCAGCTTGACCTACTGTGGTTATTTGAAGTTCTTGTCTAAAGACTTGCGGTATGGACATTCCCATGGGCTGCAATGTTCTGACTGACCGGGAGATAGACATAGCCCCATTACCGAGGGCGTGGTAGGGAAAAATGAGTACAGGCGTGTCGTCAAACAAGTCGCGCAGGACATGATCACCCGGGGCAAGGTATGGTTGCACTCTTCTCAGTTTATTCCAATGATGTTACGTATCCCCATACTAAGGATATACAGGCATTTGCTCGCGCCATCGAGGTTGCGCTGCCGGATTATGTGCGGCTCTCCATCCATCGATCCACTGGTCTGACCAAGCTCGCCTTTCCACTTGTTCCCCAACCCAATCACTTTTCCATGACCCCGTGGCATTGCTGCATTGCGGTGACGGCCAAAGGCGAATTCCGCACAGCGCACAAGTCCTCTCTCATCGACTCGCACGACGTCGTCGAACAGAAGGGACGCCCATACTTTTTCCGTGACCGATCCGAGGTGTGGAATTGGGACGGGGTTGAATTCGAGTTTGCCTATCCCAAGACCGTCATTGTAAGAGCGAAAGTTGTTGAAGGCCAGGAGCCGCCCAAGTTAGGCAAGGAAGAAATGAATAAGTTGAAGGAGCTAGGGAAGGGTTTCAGTCCAGTAATTACGGTTGGCTTTTCCACTTGAAAAATCATGACTTTACTTGCAGGTGTTGGTTCAAACTGTAGCGTATCATAGGAAGTGCGCAATTCTATCGCAATTTAAGCATGTGTTCAGAATGTAAATGTTCATGCAATGCGTAAGCCATATCCGTCAAAACCTATAAACCGTGCTTTTCAAAGGCTATTTATTTTAATTTTAAAGTCGGCAAATTGATAAATACAGTCTATTGCATGGGAATAGAGTGATCACGGCCCCCTCCCTTTCTCCCTCTCCTCTCACCGTATATTTCCCATTCTGTGGCTCAGCTTATTCTAACTGATAGTGAAAAATATTTTGGTCTGTGTACTATATAAATACTCAGAAAACCTCCTTTCGTTCTCCTTTATTGACCAGGCAACATTTGTCACAGTAGCAGAGAATGTGCAAGTACGATTACTCAGGGGGAAGTAGTGCTAAAAGGATGACCATACAGGGCCTCAGGCACACATGGACTATCTTAGGACGGAAAATAAAATCCTTAGTTGTAACTTCTATCAGCACTTGAGCACGTGATATCCTAACGTTATGAGATACTAAGGCTAAAGTTAAGAGAGCATCATGATTCAATAGAAGCAATTCAAAGGCGAGGTTAATATAGCACGTGAAAACACTAAAGATATTATATTGGAGGCATTTAGATGCAGGAGGTACATAGGCCATCTCTCCTAGCTCATGCTGCCACGCCGAAATGCATCATAGTGGCTGGGGTGAGCCAAGGTGAGACGGGCCTTCTGGGAATCGTAGGCTTGGATTTGCTCTTTAGAATGGTCCCGCGAGAGTACATCACGCTATCATACCAAGCGTTGATAGTGGCCAAGCCGCCTCTCGACCGCGCAAAATTCCTTTCGTCGTCTGTCGGAAGCAGGGTATGAGAGAGGATAGATCTGTTTGTTAGTCCTGGATGGCCATGCATAAGGCCCCATGTGGATCCCATGAGATGCAGATTCAAGCTACGCTCGGACAACTTTATCCACGCGACAGGAAACGGCGTCCGGCACGTGAGCACGAGCAGACAAGCTGTGGGCTCGATGCCGAAGCATTCCCAGGTATAAGAAGGCGGGACAAAAGTCCGGACAAAGAGGATGGGGCCATGGTGACATCACTATGTCTCGCAAGCGTCTGATGCCGATGAAAATACTTCGGACATCACCGTCTCGAGTTCTTTTGTCAAAGACATCAGATTGATCACCAAGCACTCCGCCACCTCGGCCATCAAAAAACATTTCCTTGGTCCAACTCGGTGCCGCTCTTCCGCCCTTGCGGGCACACCTCTGATTCTAGTGACCTCCCTCGCAATCGATTTCCACAGATTGCGGTGGCCTGTCTCCCATATTCCCTGTCATCGGCTGCGCGCACTTCTTGGTTTCTAAGCAGGTGTGCACTCTATTTTCCACCTTATTTTTCAAAATCCATTCTCTGTCGTCGATTCTCTACGAGCTATCGAATATCTTACTCCCTTTACACTTCTAATAGCCTCTCATTTTCGTTACGAATAGCCTCCTCCTTGCGCGCCATCCGTCACGATGTCTTTAAAATCTGACTACGTCCCGGCTCCTCACGACGACTCGTCATCTGATGACGGGATTCAGTATGCGAAGTCCCGTCAATATTACAGAGGGGGGATGCGCAAGCGTGACCTCGCCTTCTTGGTGATCCCCGCCGTGATCTCTGTTGGGACCACCATTGGCCTCCTCATCCTCGCGAACAAAGTCTACGGTGGCGACCATGCATATGGGAGTGTGAAGAACTTTCGCCCAGGCCATGAGTACCATGGCTACCATGGTTCTCACGATGTCGCTGTGATCGAAAAGCCGGGAGTTAAGTACTGCGGCCGCACGGCCGAGGAAGCCCGGAAACTTGGATGCATCTTCGATACCATCAGTTTCTCGTGGCTGGTGCCCGAATGCTACGATCAGGAGCTCGTTGAGGAGTTCGATAAGCTGGATGTCAAGTTTCCCTTCTTCTACGACCCTGAGGGCAAGTCAGAGGCACCGTGGTCCGAGGTGGTGAAGGGCGAGCGGGCTATGTATGTGCCCTGGTCGCACCACTTGTGGCATTGCGGTTTCCTCTGGCGTAAAATGCACCGGGCACTGATGACTGGCGTGCCAGTCGATTCGTACATCGGCAACTACACTCATACGGAACACTGTCAGGACCCCTGAGCCCGCGAATCGATCACCGCTCATGAATAAATCATTGCTAACGCATCTACAGGCACAAATATCATGGTGGAGGAGAACCGCCAACATGCAATGGAGGACGTGAACACGATCATGGCCCTGAAATTCCCCTACTGCGGAATGGGCGAGCAGCAATGGGTAGGGGGAACGAATTTTACGCGAATGTAATGCTCGCACGCGCCAAAAATTAATTTTGGGAGGGGGGAGAAGAGGAAGGATGGTGCGACCACATGTTGGTCTTGAATAGGGTTGGTTGGTGATTGGAGGCGAGATGGGAATGAAGGGAGGCGGAAGGAGTGGGCAGAGGGGTCTGCATTGGGGACTAGTACGCTATGCGAGAGCAAGATGTAGCTTAGGCTTAGTGATCAGCAATTGCGTGATACAGTCTGTTTTTAAGCTGTTCTTAGGGTTAGGAGTGTGAGAGTGTGTGGCTAGACTCAGAACAGCAATATCGGCCTTCCTCCGTGTAGGGAATAGCGCATCCGCCCCGGTCCCGTGCCGCGAGAGATCTGCGCTGCCAAAAGTCCGAAGAATTTTGTTCCCCTCTTCCCCCTCCCCCCAAGCTAATTGTTCCATCCCATAGTTCATGCCCTTGCCTATTATTGAATTCGGCAGCGGACATCCATCACATTGACTCCACATTGCCTTTACCCCGGATACGGGACGGAACGTGTGAAATCTTGCCCGCCGGCAACGTCTCTCCCCCGGCATTACCGTCATGACATGGTGATGAAATCTTCGTCACGGCACCGCAACCCGTAGATGCAGTCGAGATGATGGAAGTGGCAGGCGATGCACCATCCTACACAAATCTGGCGGGCTGCATACTCGTCCCATAGCAACCAAATGCCGCTTTTCCTGCTCAAATTGTCTCATCCACTGCTGCCTTGGGAGTCCTGCCCTCCATCGTCCACCATTTCATTCATCGTGCCATTCTGTTGACAAAGTATTAGTCTCGAAACATCCTCACAGGCTCTTGATTGAACATGCTTGTGCAGTGTTGCTGAATAAGCAGATACCTTCCAAGCGCTGGTTGAAATCTCCCGACCACTTTCTCCCCCCCCGTCTTTTCTTCTGCACCAAGTTGGCGAGGGGCAAGTTGTGACCGAGTCAATCCAAGCCACGGACCTTCCACAGTTGAATATTGTCGTTGGCTCCTTCACAGAATCCAAGGCGCTGACGTTGGCAAACAGTATTTGGCTAGAAGAAGGCGTCTCAGCCATTTGGCGCGGGGGAAAGCGACACCGTTGGGCCCCCTGCACGCACACAAAGAAACCAAAGATGAGCGACACATCATCGGCTCTGAACAAGACGGATGCGGACATCGTCCCCGTCTTTCTGGAGGACGGGGAAACGCCCGCCAGCCTGCCCCCGCCGTCCACGGCGGCCCCATCAAGATGGACATCCTATCTCCAGGTCCTCGCGGGTCACCTTATGATCTTCGACACCTTTGGCTACATTGGATCGTGGGGACTATTTCAATCCTATTATCGCACGGCGCTCAACCGATCCCAGTCGGACATCTCATGGGTCGGCTCGATCCAGCTCTTCCTCGTCTTCACCATTGGCACCTTCTCTGGCCGTGCTCTGGACGCGGGATACTTGCGGACGACCCTAGCCATCGGTTGTGGTCTCCAGATTATTGGAATCTTTACTACCGCCCAGTCGACGACGTACTGGCAGCTCTTCCTGGCCCAGGGCGTGTGTGTGGGCATCGGGAACGGACTGACCTTCTGCCCCATGATCTCACTCATCAGCACCTACTTCGGTGACCGGATGCGAGCTCTGGCTGTGTCTTTTGCTGCAGCAGGCGCTGCGACGGGCGGAATGGTCTTCCCAGCCATTGCGAGGCAGCTCCTGCCATCCGTGGGCGAGCAGTGGACCGTCCGTGTCATGGGCTTCGTGTTTATTGCCAACTCGGCCGTCACGCTTGCCATCGTTCGGCCCCGTGTACTAGCCCGCAAGAGCGGCCCCCTCGTAGAATGGTCGGCTTTCAAGGAGCTGCCGTATCTCCTGTTTGCCGTCGGCACCTTCCTAGGCCTTTGGGGCCTATACTTTGCATACTACTACGTACGCCCTCTCTGACCCGTCCTCTCTGATCCTCTGCTAATCACAGCTCAGATTTCGATCTTTGGATCCCAGGTTATTCATGTGCCCGCTGATAAAGCCTTCTACCTCATCATGGCGATTAACGGCATCGGGATCGCCGGCCGCATCTTCCCCGCCTGGCTTGCCACCCGGGTGGGGGACGTCCTCCTAGTTCTTGTTCCTGTCACCTTGAGTTCCGGCATACTCTTGTACACCTGGGCTTTGGTCCGCTCTTACAATGGCCTGCTTGCATGGATCATCATATACGGCTTCTTTGCGAACGCAGTGCAGTCGCTCTTTGTCGGGGGGGTCGGGAGCTTGACCAAGGACAAGCAGAAGATGGGTGTCCGTATTGGCATGATCTTTACCATTGTGAGCTTTGCGTGCTTGACGGGACCACCAATCGCGGGCGCATTGATCGACCTACGAGGCGGTGACTTTTTGTATGCCCAGATCTTTGGGGGAACGACCATGGTATGCAGTGCCGTGGTTCTGACGGGCGCGGTGATGGCTCGGCGGGATTTGCGGTAGGATGGGTCTGACAAGGAGCCTTCAACGTGGTCGGGAAAGGATCTCATAACACCATCGACATGAAATAGACCATGCAGAGGAATATCTTTCACGGGAGGAATAGAGCTTCTGGCTTGCCATAGGTGCGGAAAATCATCGAAAGCGCTACCAGGTCGCCAGTAAAGGCCTCCCAACACATTCAGAAAAGAAATTTGCACCGCTTTTGCATATGGCTATTGCCGTATTATGAATTGAAATAGCGTTATGATATAGTGTTAGACGAGCAGATGCTCTGGCATGTTACTAGTTTGAAGCGTACCGAAAATTTATCGCGTTTTCACATCTACTCCATAAGCTCACTTAAGACGAGCTAGTTCCCTGGCCACTTTAGTGAGCTTTCCGTCTTGCGTAGAGATCATGAAGCTACACGTTTTTCAACGGCCCATATAACGTAGACAAGGGATCTACGCCACTGTCTCAGCGCAGTACCGGTAAAGTGCGGTAAGAGCTGGTCCTGATCACTTATTACTTTTGCGAGATTTGTGTAGCAGAGAGTATTCACAAGAATAAGTATTTAAAGGGCGAAAAGCAATCATGTGGTTGTTCAAGCAGGGCAACTTTTCCCCAGTACTTGGGGAATAGGCAGTGACTGTTTTCGCATTACGCTGATCAACGCCGCCAGCAGATGTATGCCAGCCCCTGCTGGTGTGGCAACGTGTAGACTGCGGCATGACACATATGACCGATGCTGGCCTGAAGGCCAGTCTAAAGGAAAATTACCCCCAGAAGGCGGCCGAGATTGACGCCATGGGCTTTGACGAGATCACAGGCGCCGACCTGCAGACCAGCATCACGAACGACGTCAAGTTTCTCAAGGAGTCGCCCTACTTTAGTAAGTATCTTGTCGTCACCGGCATGATTTTCGATCTCAACACTGGCAAGGCCCAAACTATCAGTTGAGCACCAAGCTTGCACTGAGTCACATCAAGGGGTGAATGGCCTACTGACGGTGTGTGCGGGAGCACTGAGACACCGGATGTATCTAAGGACAAGACGGTTAGACAGTCTCTAGAAATAATCAATATCGTGTCCTTCAAAAGCAAGTAGATGATGCTATGAAAGCATGATGTGCTCCCTAGTTAATATCTTTAACAGCTCGTGCTGACCCATCAGAGTTGTCACGGACAACGAAGATAGGGGCATGGGCATGAGTGGGCAAAGGTAACGCGAAGTGGAGTTCGCAATTATTGGAGGAAGAGGTCAAACGACCGCTCCCACCTCCTGCCACTCTCCCTCCCAAAATAACACCTGGAGGCTTATCAAACGGCTAAAGACAAGGTATTCTCGCAGGGATATGGACAGGTAAGCATAAAATGGGCCGGATACCGTAGAATCTGGTATATAAGTCCCCCCTTCGCTATAAGTCCCCCTGGCATATAAGTCCCCCTCTCCAGGCGAGCGTCGCTGACCTGACATTTTGTTGGCATATAAGTCCCCCTTTTATTAGTCTAATAAATAAAGCTATTCGTAGATTACTCTACGTCTACTATAATAGTCTCCCTAGAATCGACTATATCATCACTATTATCAACTAGTACTTTAGACGCTAGTACCTCTACCTCCTCTAGTATTAAATTACATATATCCTCTCCCTCCCTAGGCTACTAGTCTGTCAGGTGTCTCGATGCGAGGTCATGGGAGAGTCGCTGGTAACTACGTGTCATGTGTGTGGGGTTATATAATCAGGTCTAAATGCATCCTGCTGGATTCAATGGATTCAGGGGATTCATGTGAGTCAGTGAGAGGTCGAATAGCTCTGTATAAGAGCCTTACTCTGGTGTATTGTATTCGATAGTTGTGTCTGCATCACTCAATATAATACTGAGTTTCACCTTGATTCTGATTACGACCTGCGTAATACCCTCCCATATTGTCCCATAATATCTGGACAATAAATGGTATATAAAGGGACTGGTTCCCTTTTCAGGGTCAGCAGAGTTCAGTCTTCTTTCAGTTTTCTGGGTCTAATATACTCTGTTCCATCAAAACATCAGGTGATCTACCAGTGAGGCTCCTTCGACCCTCCTGAGTCAAGCTTCCCCACATCAATCAGTCGTCCGCTTCACTCTGTATGAGTACGCCCCTGACAATAGGATTATTAGTATATATTAGGATTATTAGAATTAGAGTTTATTTTACTAGGATTATTAGCTTTGAACTGGGCTAGTAGGCTATCTATAGTAGTAGTTATAATAGGGTTGTAGTATACGAGCTAGAGGGCATATAGGGATTGATACTTAGCTAAAGGCTTAGGCTTTGGCCTAGGTCTAGGAGCTAGAGATATAGAGGAAGATATAGATACTAGTACTCGAGCAGTAGTCTCAAATAGATTCGATATATTAGTAGATTTGATTAAAAATATAGATATATTATAAACTATTACCCTGAAAAGTAGGAGTTTGACGCACTAGAAATATATGTAGAACTAATATGTCTAATTGGTTGATTTGTACTAACTAAGTAAAATAGTATATAAGTCCCCCCTAGAAGAGGTCATTTCAGCTGCATGGGCCACATAGGGGGAACTTATATGCCAGACTCTACGGTATGATATCCCATGAGACGAGCTGTGACTGCTGTTCATGAGATTTTAGAAATTCAAAGCTTTAATAACCACGCTATTTGAACATAGCGCTTGCAACTCAAAACGGCAGCGTTTGCAACACAGTTCAATTAAGAATACAAGGTGGACAGTTATATTAGTCAAAAAATTACGCGGACAAACTGATTGGAATAAGGGGGGACATAATTTCTTCTGTCTCACGTAGTTTAGGGGAAGTAATCATGCATTGCAATTCGTACCAGAGCAAACAAACACATCCAACTTTGTAATAAAACCATAAGGGGCAAATTTCTTTTTACCGTTGAAGCTCAGTGACTTGGAAATTTAACGGACGGACGTGAAGAACGGCCTTTTCTAAAATGGCATCAATTCTGAGGCGTACCCTGAGCCCTGAATGCCCTGACGAAAGAAATAGGCGCGGCAAGAATTGTGCTATCCGCATTCCTGAGCGGGAGTGTGCATGTCAGACCTAGGGACTAGAAGTCCCGGATCCTATCATCATCCTATGATATGGTTGATGACATCAGTGTTCAACCCCAAATTTACGTGGGCCCGCAAAAGGTACCGTGAGTCTATTCTTTCTATCGTCATTCATGTTCATGCCATGCCAAGTCAATGTTACACGACTTAAGGATCCCGGACTTTCTTCATCGTCAGCCACGATGCCATGAGCACTGCAGCGCCCCCAATTCTTAATATCCAACCCGTACTGCTTGCATCAAGTGGAGTTGCCTCGTGAGCTTTCCAAAGAAAGCTACTGCCTAGTGAGATTAGAATTTGCGGGATGCATATTGCAATATTATGCAAGCCAAGTACTATTCCTGCCTGATCCGCGTTGCGCTTAAATGGCCCGATTGTTCGTGTAGAAGAGTGACTGCTGGATATCTCCAGGCTAAGAAGAGTGTATGGAATCCATGATGCAACGGCCCAACTTATGCCAACGATCCCAAAAATGATGATTATACCAACAACTGATGATACAAATAGCGTGCTAAACATCGAAATGGCAAATAAAACACTGGATATAGCCCATAGACGTCGCATAGATAACCAGGAAATGGTGATGTCGTTCCAATTTCGCCAGTCTCCTGCCTTGCCGTATCCAGGAGCCCATGTTGATAACGATGAAGTAAGACGTGGAAGTACGATTGCGGTAAGGAGAGAGACGGTGGAAGAAATAAGAAGAGCGAGGGACCCCACTCTAGTAGCATGCTCCCAGGTGGCATCGTGCACTATCTCGGATGAGGGGCGCACGGTAGCCGCTTTTTCGGCCATATCTAATGAAATTAGTCCAACCATCTTGCAAATGGCAAGTGCGGTATACCTACATATTTCGCTGATATACCTAGATACAGATATAGCTGTTAGTAATCCAAGATGTCATCTTTCTCTAGAATTCCAACCCAGAGAGTCGTTTAGCTGTGGGTAGTTAAGACTTACGTTGTAGCGTATAGAAGATACGGATACCAGCCCATCCAGGCAAAGAATTGCACCATGTATATATACGCTATTTGTTTTGGGAGGTTCGATATATCTTTGTAGAGACAGCTGCATTGTTCAAACAAGGTCTTCCCAATTGACTTGTTGGATGTGCGATTCCCGGCCGATTTCATGGGTATATCTCTGTCCTGGTTCTCCTCCACCACAAACACGCAGCAGAGGAGAAGGGTCGCTGACAAGCTCAAGCATGCTAGGACACTTAAATTTTTAAATTGAGTGTCTCCAAACACAGATAAATATTGAGGCAAATCCAGAAAAGCTGACAGATATGCCAATACGTTGGCAACACCGCTAATGCGAACCACCCAAGCATTGGCGTCTCGCTGCTGATAAGTAGGGCAGACATCGATAATGAGTGCCCGGATCCCGACCTGCACCGGTTGCGTGGAAAAATAAAGACAGAAGGTAAGTGTATTGGCCATGACGATTGTCGCATCACGGTGGGCGTTGATTTGATTGCTTTCGTCGGACTCGTCTGGGCCGAAAAGCAGATTGACGAGGGATTTGGTCCATGCTAAAGCCAGGAGGGAAGCAATCAGGACAAGTCCTCCCATTGCAATAAACGGCCTCCGTCTCCCCCACGACAATCGGCACCTATCACTCCATAGGCCAAAGAGCGGCTGTGCGAAGATGCCGGAGATAGGGCCTGCTAGAAATGTGATGGCGGTTTGCGATTTGCTCAGGCCGAGTGACCGTAGGTGCATCTAGGGGTCGAATCAAGTAAGCCACGGTCCTATGTTTGCATAAAGGGGACACAGGGGATGAAGAAACAGGCCAAGGAGGATTAGAAGACGAACCAAGCCACTCGAGTATAATACTGAGTACACGATTTGAAGTCTGGCAATGGCGCCGTCAATGCCTAAGTTTTTACTTATCTCAGTGGTTACACTAACCCGCCTATCCCAGATGACAATAAGATCAAAAAGGATGTATCCTTCCGTCCTAGCCATGACGGGGCACTTTCGCCGCTGTCCGTCATAGAACTCGACTTGCTCGCATCTTCACGCACAGGCGATGATGATGGCGGCAAAGATGAGTACCATGACGGCCTCATTTCTTCAACGACGTCTCGGTCCTAGTCAAGGGTTATCAGATGACGATCAATGGGGCCATGCGAGCATTCTACCATGCTCACTAACTCAGAACCCGGGGGATTATTGGCCATCATGAACGGTTGAACAGGTGAGTAGCATCGAGGCTACCATATGGTCTAAGAGGGTTCATGGACCTGGTGCGCTACTTTAAAGTCAAGCACCGGCCCGTGCTCGTCCAGTAAGCCTTTCTTTCTTCCGTGTTAATTGCATAAGGCTGCGGAATAAAAGATCGGAAGAGGATGGCGAGACGAATGAAGGTCACGGCATTGAATCAGGGAGGCGACACGAAATATAATCCTAGTTCCCTCTCCCCTCCATGGTCTCATCGCTCGCCTATCAATTTAACGCATAGTAAATTGTATTGCATTCACCAAGTCATGTAGTACAGCCCGGGACGAGACGGTACGAAGGCATATAGGCCCATTTCGCCAATTCGCCAGGCCATTCTGGAATTCATCTTGCACATCTACATAATACGGATTATATCGTGGAGCGAGAACGGGAGGAGACGATGCCACGGCGACTCGAATGCCGTATAATACTTTATTATTTCGGCGGCCGGCGGAGAGCCTGATCAGCTATGTGAGGGCTAATGTCCAAAGTGAGAGAAATGCTGCAATCTTGACCAGGGTGCAAAAGTCACACAGAACGCAGACCAGCCCACTAAATCCACCTGGCTCACATTCTCGTCGAGCCTTGCTATTCCCGACACCAAATTTGTTCGGGCGGTGCTTTGTGACACAGATTCCGGATATAAAGATCCCTGCTCACACACGGATGCTCCCACGGACAGTAGGACCGGCCCATCCGAACACCAAAATGTCCGGCATAAAGAGCATTCCAGGGGCTGAAATAGCTGCCCACTCAAAGATGATCCTTGTTCGGTTGGCTATATGCGATCTCGTATTTTGCATGCGTAGCATGCCCAATATAGACAAGTTAGCTCCATCATTCTCTCCTGTGGCGTGAAGGTCTATTCCGGAACCGGCCACATGGTTCTGTCACGGTCAGCAGATCTGACCGTACAATACCTAGGCTCCCTCGGTTTCATCGTCATCGTCGCTGTTGTCCCCGAGTACGAATTGATTTTCCAACTGTTCTCTCTGCCTTTTGGCGGGAATCAATTTCGACGTCTTGCTTATGGTATGCTGATGCCGGACATGCACGATGGTGAGCGAAATGGCCTCGACGCAGATCACAAATGCGGCGAGGTAGAGATATCCGTCAGCATATCCGCCCAAAGACAACCCAAGCACCAGGTTGCACCATCCACAAGTCATAATCAATCTTCCGAGCCAGATGTGAACCCGCGAAATCCACGTGCGTCGGCGGATCTTGACGAAGATCACATGATGTCGCCAACCCGACACCAGCTGGAACCCGAGGAGGAGGCCAATGAGCACACCCAGCTGCTTGTGACGAGCAGTGCGTATATCCGGACTGAGCACCAGGCCCGTCATCATGCCGGCCGCCGCGAGAAGCGAGGCCGCCAGTTGTAGCATCCAGTGATATTGGAAAGATTTGGATGAGCCGGAGTTGATGGCAATCAGGCCCGCGGGATAGAGCAGGAGAAAGCCCATCAGCAGCATTGCGCCGTGGAGGATAAACATGGTTCTGCGCATCGTCCACTCCGGCACATCCGGTGATGGTGGTATCAGGGTGGCCATATTGAGGACGTGTTTGGCTGGTCCTAGGAGAATCCGATCATGTGATCTGTAGACGACGATGTGTGGGAAGTGAACTTATCGAGCAGGCGGAGAATGCATTTTATGTTCGGCCTGGGAGCTTGGCCTAACCAGACCCAATTCCTCGGAACCGTAGCACAAGATGTGCACAAGAAAGTGGTCCTTCCGGATTCGTTTGCATGGGCTTTCTTTAAAGGGGCAGTCCAACGATTCGCATGCATGCAGAAAATCATAGGGTACATACGACAGGAGGACTGGATTACGCCGGACAAAAAGCCGGACGGCAGGTTGAAAAATATGCGGGAGAAAGAAAACTCCGGCATCTAGATCCCTGCTCATACACCAATACTCGGGTTTAGTTTTGCTGACCGAAACACTATCATAAAGGAGATCCCGCCATTCCACCATGTTGCTACCTCAGGCACTAATTTGATATAAGTGTTGATCATACAGCGTTGGCATATAGCCTTTTGACATCGTTGTAGGATCTACTTCTATAGCTATACTTATACTCCTACTATATCTTCTATATACTTGATATAATAGATAAACTAGAGTAACCTATAGCCTCTCTAGACTCCTCTACTATATACTAGAGTAGAAAGCTTGCTTCTTCTATTCTTATAGTCTATAAGATATCTATAAAGTATTTATAACTCTAATTTATAATAACTATTTATTTCTAATACTAATATCTAACTCTTAATTATAGACTATAAAGGAATCTATGTTACGGGTTGGACCCGTGAGATGTCTCGGTGCCTAGGGCACCTGCAATTCCTTTCTAAGTTATCGTATAATACGTTGCCTAGGCAACTAAGTAATATTTGTATTTATATTAGAGTAGTAGAGAGTCCTTCTCTCCTTAGTTTTCTCCTCCTTGTTAATATAGAGGTTTATTGTCGACCGTAGAAATCCATTGCAGCCCCTTATAAAGATATCCTATAGGGTCTAACCTGTAATAAAATCAAGGTATCAAGCTAATATTTTTAATATATTATATAACCTATTCCCTAATGCAGCGTCTCCTTCATCCTCCTTGTCAGACCCTTTATTTAGTTATCTCCCGCTAAAATGTATTCTAATTCATGTCTCTAGTATTATCTTCTTTAACCTAGAGCCAAGACGGGTGCCGGAACCTTGGACACAAGACACGTGCTGGCCTCGGGTGCCATACCCCACCCAGCGCGACAGACCTCCATAGAGCCAATAGGCGACTCTAGAAGCTGTCTTGTGACTAGGTATTCAAGGGTCTTTGGTGCAGGTAGACTACCTGTTTACAGACTTATATGAGAGGTATGCAATCAATGTATCAGACAGATTCTATGGCAGATGCATCTACGGTTGCTGCAATAGTAGTAGAGGAGGATACACTTGATGTAATTGAGACAGATGTTAGTTCTTACAGCTTTAATGGTATTGGGGCCGCGCTCAAGAAAAAGTACATGGGAGGACGCGTAAAAATGTGCTGTGGCGTAGGTAAATGAGCGGAGCTGAGTATTCAATTCTTAAAACGGGTTAGGGCGGCGATATAGCTAAGTCTGGCGGCGTTTTTGTTAGCCCCTCTTTGTATTCCTCCCATAAAAATCTACATAGATCCATTTATACTTCTGCCTCTGGACCCACCAATTGAGCTGCCGCGGAGCTGGCCGTGGCTGCCGACAGCGATTTGCCTTTGCCAGCAATAGGATTGCTACCTCTCAGCATCATACCTTGGCCCCTGGAAAGGTGAGTTTCAACAGTTGGCAAGTCCTCAGGGTCCCGCATTTGAACCAATAATGTTGTTCGTTCTTCATCACTTTCGTTGACACCGGAACCGTGGATGACCAAGTATGAAATGAACAGCACATCACCAGCTTCGGCAGGAGCTGGGATAGCGTTGTTAATTGGATACTTTTCCTTATCCAAGTGGAAGTTGCCTTGACTGATGTGCGGTAGGATGCCGTTCTTATGGGTGCCAGGCATGACACGGACGCAGCCCTTTTTCTCATATGCATCATCAAAGTGGATGATAGCAGCGATCATGGATTCCCGCTGATGCGGAAAAAATGGTGCATCTTGGTGCAATGGGAATGGAGAGCCTTTTTCTGGCGGTTTGATGAATGCTTTGGTATGGTGAAGTTGTACATTTGGCGACTTGATGAGATCAGCTGTAGCACCAGTCAATCGATCATCAACGATCAACTTGCTAAAAGACGCATCGTAGAATTGGACGTCATGGCAGTGTTGAAGCTGGGTCGTGCCTTTTTCGTCAGCACTATCCCAGGTGGCGTCTACCCGCTTGCTATCAATACGGTCGAACAACGAATGTAAGCTCTTTCGGTATTTGGCTGCTTCCTCTTTTGAGAGCAGCCCCTTGACCAAAAGGAAGCCGTTGTCTTCGAAAGATTTGATTTGATCTGCAGTCAACATTGTGTAGTATCTAGTGTGATTAATGACATTTGAGAGTCCAAATCGGTCGACAGCCGTACCCTTTTTATACTTCAAAGTTGGTCGATAAATGTCGCCAGTAACATGTTACAAGTGGCGGCGTTGATCAGTTCATTTCAATTATCGATTACCCGAGCGATTAGCCGTGAACCGCCAAAAGGCCCCTGATCCTTGCGATCTTGAAACGGCATATAATTTGGTAATTCGGCCAGACCAGACTAGGACACATGCTCTGTGCTGTTCCGAAAATCTTCCCGGCAGAGAAACGGGCAGGGACCCTCGAGAATGGAGTGGCGTACGGGTGTGTTTCTGTATGCAGAACTTTTAGCCGAAGCCTCTGTAGCAGCAGTGTGCTTCAATTCGTATAAATCCCAAGCTGCTATCACAGGATTGATTGAATCGGCCAACGATTTAGGACACGACATTATTCAGTATGTCCTATGAACGGCTAAATTTTAGCCCAAAAGGGCGTCCTGTCAGATCGTTAATCACTTCGCGGTTGGATCTCCTGGACGACAGTATGCAGTACAACAATGTCAACCTGAACGGCATGCTCGATCATGAGCGTACTGAGGCGGGAGTCCTGCTGCAGAAATGGTCGGCACCTGGAATGATGCGGCCCCTGTTTGATGAGGCCGTGAAGAACGAGTTCGTGCCAGTCAAGAAAGGAGATAAGTTTGGGCCTTCATGGACGACTCACTGGTTCAAACTCGATCTTGATGTATCCCAAGTGTGGGTTGAGAAGTATGGACATCCGAACATACAGTTCGAGTTTGATCTCGGTTGCGAAGGTCTCATCTATACCACAAGTGGCGACCCTATCCATGCCTTGACTGGTGGCAGGGACAATGACAGGCGTCATGAGTTCATTTTACCCAAGGAGTGGGTCAGTTCAGGAAAGGCATCGTTCTACGTTGAGACTGCTCTCAATGAGCTGTCTGGTGGCAATTCCAAATATTGTGACTGGGTGCCCAAGATGAATCGTGTGTTCGAGCTCAAGGTCGCTGATTTAGTTGCCATCAACCCAGAAGCTCGAGCTTTGGCGAATGACTTTGACATCATCAAGCAGCTCACTCGTGGATTGCGACAAAAGTCGTGGGAGGCAGAGCTGAGTCTGAGCGCGGCTAACCAGATCGTCAATAAGTTTAGGTTTGGAGATCAGGGGAGCATTGCAGAGTGCCGGGCTATTGCCCAGAAGATTCTGGGCCCGAATGTCGGCAGTCCCGTTGCGGACAGCAAGACTCCTCATCTTGTTACCGCCGTTGGTAATTGCCATATTGACACGGGATGGTTATGGCCATATGATGAAACCAAGCGTAAGGTCGCAAGGTCGTTCTCCACTCAGCTTGATCTTATGGAAAGATACCCGGAACTGCACTTTGTCGCATCTCAAGCGCAACAATTTCAGTGGCTACAAAAGGACCAGCCTGGTCTGTTTTTGAGAGTGCAGGCGGCCGTCAAGAAAGGCAACTTTGAAACTATCGGCGGATCCTGGGTCGAGATGGACGCTAATATGCCCTCCGGTGAGGCAATTGCGAGGCAATTCCTCCTGGGTCAGCGGTTTTTCGAAGAGCACTTTGGCCAGCTCAGTAAGGTATTCTGGTTACCCGATACATTTGGCTACTGTTCCCAGCTACCACAGCTCTGCAGGCTGGCGGGCATGGATTATGGCTTTACTCAGAAGCTGTCATGGAACAATGTCAACACCTTCCCTCATACGACTTTTAATTGGGTCGCTTTGGACGGCTCTCAGCTATTGATGCACTTGGCGCCTGCCGACACGTACATCGCTCAGTGCACTGTGGAAGAGCTTTCGATGTGTGTCACAAGCCACAAATCATTACAAGCCTCCCCTGACTCACTTCTCTTATTTGGGAATGGCGATGGGGGCGGTGGCCCATTACCCAAAATGATGGAGCGCCTGCGAAGACTTAGAGGAGCAAGTGATACAATCGGCGGTCTCCCCAAGGTGTCAAGTGGCCAGTCAGTCACTTCTTGGTACGAGGAAGTTGCTCGAAAGACAAATTACGGCAAGGACCTTGCAACCTGGAATGGTGAACTATACTTGGAGTTTCATCGGGGGACGCTCACGACTGAGGCAACCACGAAGCTTAACAATAGAAAGACGGAAATTTTGCTTCACGATGTTGAGTTTCTAGCCACTATGGCTAGTGTTTGCTCAGATTTCAAATACCCACGAAAGGATATCAATGATCTGTGGGAAAAGGTACTATTAAATCAGTTTCACGACGTACTTCCTGGCTCGTCTATCGAAATGGTGTACGACGACGCCGACAAGTTGTACGATGAGGTCTACTGTAGTGCCAATAAGCTCATTAAAGCCTCGCTCACTGCTCTTGGGCTACGTCTTACTGACGTCGACGCGAAGGACAGCCGTTTATTGAGCACTCTACCCTGGCCGGTGCAAGAGGCTAACGGTAGAGCAGTCAAAGGGTTTGGGGTACTTGACATTGCCAGCTCGCTGTCAACGGATGCTCACGCCAAAATGGAAGAAATCTATTTAGAAAATGCCAGGTTCAAGGTTACTGTGCGGAAGACCGGTTCTATCAAGACTTTATACGACAAGGAGTTTCATAGAGAGCTAGTTCCAAATGGTCAGGGCATGGGTCAGTTTGTCATTTTGGATGATGACAAAGTCCCCGTGTGGCAGGCTTGGGACACTGAGATGTACTCTCTAGAGTCGAGAAGAGCACTGAATATAGACAAAGTAAGCTTGTCAGGAAACGAGGTCATATTGGAGAGCAGAATCAGTGAATTCTCGACGATTAAAGTCGTCGTCAATCTACGATCGAAGTACATCGAGTTTGACTGCATCGTCGATTGGTATGAACCTGAAAACAAGTTTTTGAAGGTGGAGTTTCCAGTCAATCTGCAATGCAGCCGAGCTTCATATGAGAGCCAGTTTGGAATCACTGAACGGCCGACTCACTTCAACACGTCATGGGATCAGGCCAAGTTTGAAGTCTCTTGTCAAAAATGGGCGGACCTCAGTGAGCACGATTACGGCGTGGCTATTCTGAATGACTGCAAATATGGCTTTGCAATTCATGGCAACGTCATGAGGCTGTCTTTGTTGAGGTCTTCGAAGGAGCCCAATCCCACATCTGATATGAAGCAACACAAATTCAGGTTTGCCATTATGCCACATGTCGGACAGCCTAGTGGTGCCCTCGTTCGAACTGCGCGGGAGTTCAACTCGGAATTCAGACTTGTTAACGGTTTCACGCATGCCTTGAGTGCAATCGAAGTTGATGGAGATGACAGCGTCATTTTGGATGCGATCAAGAGAGGTGAGGATGACAAAGAATTCGGGACGTACAAGCCGAACGGCGCCAAAAAGACCGTTGTGCTTCGGCTCTACGAAGCCGTTGGAGGCCTTGGAAGGGCTACGGTGAAGACGAAGTTCCCCTTCAAGTCGGCCTACATGGCCAACATTCTTGAAGACAAAATACAGGACCTGCCTGTGGCCGACAACAAAGTTGAGATTACGTTGAGAGCTTTCGAGGTACTTACATTGATACTTGTACTCCAGTGAATTTTTGTTCTGTAGATGCTGGTATAGACTACTGAAAAGAGTCTGATCACTCGTATCAGAGTTGAGTAACTAGCTAATATAATTTAGCCTTATTAAAGGCATTCCATCTACCTTTGGCTTAGCCTGGCTCTTGGTCACTATTCCCTTCTCGCCTGATATTAACCTATGTTCTGCATTTCTCAATTCTGGACTTCGTCAGTTTATTGTTTGTGAAGCCATAGTTCACTCAATGTGGTGTTGTAATGCTAGGGTTAGTAGGAAGAAACTAAGCGAATGTGCGTTGGAAAATGCACCCCTTCAATCACCAAGCTCGACCTTGACTTCAACAGCCTGCGTTCGGACGACTGAGAGATATCCGTAGATGAATTATCCGTGGATTTCCGCCAAACCAAACGCACCAAGTCACAATCGCCACCAAAGAAGCTTCAAATTCCTGTACCATCAAGAAGAAATCTAGAGATACGTCGAGATCGTCCCAAGTCTTTCATGACCTTATTTTTATATTTATTTCGCCTCCACTTCAAGGCTTGCCCACGTCCAATTTTTCATTGCTACCTGTATCTATATTATGAAGTATATAGTGACTACGAATCGTGCTGCAAATACATGAATCGTTGCACAAAAATGGGGGGGGAACGGCCCTAGCCCGATGAGTTGGGAACAGTTTTCAATCTTTATGCCCAGGTTAATCGGTCGGATATTCGCTCGGTTAATCACACGGTGAATCGGTCGGACATTCGCTCGGCTAATCAAGCGGTGAATCAGTCGGGTTCGGGTTTGTGTTGCCACGCGGGGGGCTTGAATGCGGGGTAAGACTTCTTGTGGGGAAGACTTCTTGCGAGAACCTTTCCCTGTTCGGAGCCGTCGCGCAGAGCCTCAGGGGGGGATGTTGAGAAGGGAACAATAAATGATATCTAGCAGGACAAGAAATCTATAAATGCAGAGCTATCCCTGAATATTATCAGTTTATTGTACACCTATCACATCTCCTTACTCACAACGCATCAATTACCACGACACCTCGAGCACAGCATATCAATCACAACGCATCGATAGCCAGTCTTTCTCGGCCATGGCTATCGATTCTAGTGAGATTCAGCAAGATGAATTTGTGCGCGGGTCAGAGTTCATCACTGAGAAGTCCGATCTCAGCTACCAAGATGCCGCCGAAGGCACCCTGATCGAGCATCGTCTGACCACCATGGAGGCCGTTCGCATTCACTGGAAGGGTATTATTTGGTGTCTGATCTTTGGATTGTCTATCGTGATGAGAGCTTTCGACATCGAAATTTTCGGGAACTTTTACGCCCTCCCCGCATTTCAGACGCAATTTGGCTTTCCGGTAAAGGGCCACGGCAATCAGATCCCCGCGAGCTGGCAGACGGCGATCGGAAATGGGAATGGTGTGGGTCAGATCATTGGAGCATATCTCGTTACTTACCCCATGGAGAGATATGGGCGTATCAGGACGATGATTGCATTCCTGGTCTGCTCTTCTATTCTCGTGTTTATGCAGTTTTTCGCAACGTCACTTGCCGTTTTATGTGCGTCTGAATACCTTTGCGGCGTCATTTGGGGCGGATATCCCGTACTAGTACAGACTTATTGCTCAGAAATGCTTCCAGTTGTTCTCAGAGGCTATTTGACTGGGTATATCAACCTATGCTACGTCATGGGGCAATTTATATGCACCGGTGTTGCGTCGGGCTTTGCCAACAACGTTACTCAGTGGGCTTGGCGCATCCCATTCGCACTCCAGTGGTTATGGCCATGCTTTTTGGTGCCGGCACTACTCTTTGCTCCGGAGTCTGCATGGTGGCTTATGAGGAAAGATCGGGTTGAAGAGGCCAAGAAAGCGCTCAAGAAGACGTGCATTGAGCACCCTAAGATCAACATTGACAAGACACTGGCCATGATGTTGAAAACGGATTTGGTCGAACAACAGATCGAAAAAGGTACGTCGTACTTTGAGTGTTTTAAGGGTCCCAACAGGAGACGTACAGAAATCTGCCTCATGCTCTGTGTCATCAACAACTTTACCGGAAATCCTGTAGGATATGCCTCTTACTTCTTCGAGCAAGTGGGTTTGTCGACGCAAAATTCGTTTTACATGGGCGTCGGTGTCAACGGAGTTGGCTTTGTCGGAACCGTCTTGTCTGTGTTCCTCATTCGTTATTTCGGACACAGGACTATCTTCTTGTTTGGAATCTTGGCGTCCATTGCCATCCTTCTCACAGTGGCTTTCATGTGTCTGGCGCCCAACTACCACTCGGATCCCACCATCGGATGGGCTCAAGCCAGCATGCTCATTCTTCTTCAATTTATTTCCGACCCAACCCTCAACACCTACAGCTATATCCTGATTTGCGAAACCCCGGCAACTCGTCTACGATCTAAGACCGTCTCCCTGACGGCGGTTTTGGGTGCTCTCACTAGTATTGCCCTCTCGGCAATTGGACCGTACTTCCTTAATCCAGGTGCTATTAACGCTGGCGGCAAGATCGAATTTCTCTATGGAGGTGTTCTTTGCTTTGCATTTTTATACTGCTACCTGCGACTTCCTGAGCTCAAGGGCCGCACGTACGAGGAAATTGACGTCATGTTTGCCAGGAACGTTCCAACCAGACAGTTTGCCAGGTACAAGTTCGGGGACGCGACCGACCCTACGGTGCCGACTGAGAGAGAAGAGGCGATCTGAGTTATTAAGTGTGGGAAACCTAGAATTTAGCGTCAGCGTACACTTGTATAGTAAACTAGCTTGATCACAACAGTTATCTACCTAGTCTTCTCACAGCCGACAACAGAGGTTTTCTCACACCCCGGGCTACTCATCAGTTATAAGCAACTGAGAATCTTCACACCGGCCAATCCTAATGTCATTTGCCGCTCTTCGTAAAGCAGCCCCTCTAATTACAGCTTCTCTTTGCACGTCTTCATATAATCAATCACATTTGCTATAATACAAGGAGGGCTCGAAATCGTCCTTTGAGGTGTGTTAGAGGCTTCATTTGATCTAATCGGTGTTACTTACTGTCGTTTCCCTAATTTAAATACCCTCGTGATCCGTGATAGTACAAATGCCCGAGGAATCTGGGTTTTAAAATAGCACGCACCATACAGGTTTTACGTTACTTCCTAGCTTCATTACGGGACAAGTGGACGTTGCGTTCAACGGCGACACGACCATCTTGTCTACACGCAAGGTATTCTTACTTAAAAGGCGAGGCTGGGTAAGAAATATGAAGTTCCTTGAACTAGCGTTATCTATGAATTCTTGTTTAAGAAATGAATGCCCTGTACTGGTCCCTGAAGTTATGCGAAACAACTTAACCTTAACGAACGTCCTTCTTAAAGCTCCATCTCTCCAGTGCATTTCCGTCCCCCACAGCTCATCATGGTCCAGGTAATCAATATTGCGACCTTCCAGAACGAAGGGCTGTTGCGCAATTGAATCGAAGCGAGGTAGCTAGATTGACGTAGACCAAAAGAGAGCCTCATGGTGTTGGACATTATGGATTTACTCAGTGGGAAAATCGCGATGTCAGTGAGCCAGGTCGTTCATATCCAACAGCCGCCGGTTCAGCGGATTGCCGTAAGCCAGGTTCTCAGCCCGTCTTCTCAGCCCGTCTTGATCATAGATCATCGACGGCGTTCAACATCGTTTAGCCAACGATATTCCTTAGCTTTTCGCCCTAAGTTACCTTGTTCAAGGCGGCGTGTATTACGCAAAACTTCCGACCAGCTACATCTATATATCTATGTATGGTAATGCGCAGCAGTCGCTGCGGCCTCTTCCGTACTGTTACTTGAAGCTGGCTCGGTCTTATGCACTCCCATCCCCAGAACGCGCGAAAGGGTCGTAGCGACTTGTTGCAACAAAATCTATGTTGCCCCCTTTCAGACATGTGAAGGATATTCGGGCATTCGGATCCGAACGGGTGATCTGAATATCCGTAATGTAGCGAGTGGCGGCGCACCATATATTGTGTGGTTATATGCAGCTTAGAACCTTAGACAACTCAACACAACTGATTCTATATATATACTGATGAATCCTTCGATCCTGTAACCTTTGACAAGACATGATAAATGCCGACGGCTATTTTGCCTCAGTGGGCCAGCTCAGGTGTGAATGAAGCGAGGCCGAAAATTCGCCCGTAGCGGATCCTTCTACAGTGGAAATACCTGATGACCTCACAACAGTTAGGCCGAACGAAGCGTGGACTCACAAAGCAACAAGCCAAGAATTGAACATTCCCATTAGCCACTGCTGTGTCCTTATGTGAGTGTCCTGGTAATGGGGGTTTGCACGCATTAACAGATTTCTGCCATCTGCCAAGTCGCTCCTGATGTAAAGCTTAATCATGGTTATGAAATAGCCAATGCGAAAAGCTGGATTTCAGCGAGCCTAACTGGGCTACATACTACCCTCAGCATTACACCATGCTTGCTATAATCCCGAATGAACAACGTTTAAAGAGACGAGCTAAAAGGGCGTGTGATGAGTGCCATTCGCGGAGAGTGAAGTGCAGCGGTCAGGCGCCCTGCACCGAGTGCCACGAAATCGACATAGAATGCACATATATACGGCCGCGGCATAAACGCGGTGGCGCTTCAGTCAAACAGAAGAACAAGTATATTTATCGAAGGCGACTGAAGGCGACAGAGCGTGCCACCGCCGCCTCAAGGACCACCATACCGTCGATATTGAACCAGCCACGCATGAGCTTCTCTCCAATCGGATCATGGGTTGACATTTCAGATAGCAGATACCCCATACTCATGCCGGTGCTAGCGTCTCTGAAGGGTATTGTGACCGCATCAACTGCGTGTGACATGCTTGATACATATTTCAGTCGGTCAGCGTGGGGAAACAGCTTCCTAGTGCGAAAATATTCATTCTTGGCGACCGAAACAACAAAAATGAGAAAAACCAAACCAACGTTGATATATGCAATTCTTTGTTTCGCATCTCAGCATCACGTTTCTACACGAGGTGAGATCCTTGAGGCTGGTCGAGGAAACGTGACGGACAGGCTATTTGAATTGGCAGCATCGTCAGTGGTATCCTTCCATAAATTAGAAGATGAAGCGTTGCTTGACGATGTGATAAGCCACATACAATTGGCGTCGATTTTGAGTTCTAGCAAATACCAGAAAAAGTCGATTGAATGGTGGAGCGCAACGTACCAGCTGGCGAGACAATTACGGTTGAATGAAGAGCAAAAGCTGGCTATATCTGCAGAAGAGAAGGAAGAAAGGCGACGCACTTGGTGGCTATTGTATTGTGTGGACAGACACCAAGCGCTTTCAGTGAGAAAGTCGCTCTCTTTCAGAGATGCGGAGTGCCACGAGCTTCTACACCCTTGTGATGACAAATTGTGGAATGGTGCCGATGACTTTTCACCCCCAGCCTCTGGTATATCAGGTATAACGTATTGCGTCACTGATTGCAGCTTTTTCGGGTTTTTCCTGCCATTGATGAGTACATTGGGTGAAATCATCGAACTATACAATATCCAGGAATCCGGTCAAAGCGCTGATATTGAGCCCAAAAGGGTCATGATCCGGCACCATTTAGACTCTTACGACTTGTCTCTGAGCGAATGCACGTATGACTCTTATGAGGCACGACTATACAAGTGCTACGCAAGACATACTGTGAGCACGCTTCACATTTTGTCTGCGGGAAAATGGGACCCTCTTGATGTACTTACCGACGTCGAAGAGAGTGGGCTCTCCCAGGACCTGATTTATTCAGCCGCAATGGCCACCATCGCCGCAAATACTATCAAAGAGATCCAACTACTTGACGCCGAGTTTGATTATATGCCGCTGCTTTTTGGCGCTTTTATCCTGCAATGTTCGTTTCCGTTGTTATTGCTGATGAAAACGTTTGGCACTCAATCCGATGAAAATATTATCGGCGGGTGTGAGATTATCATGGAAGCTGACACGATATTCTCTCGGTGCAATGAACGAATGGTCCAAAATCCGTTCTGGTCCAACCCGTACTGGGATAGTTTTGCGTCAATCATAGATAAGATCAAAGAGTCTAAGCGGCAGTCCCGTAGCCCTGATGTGGCGTTCCAAACCATGCAGGACATCCACACCAAGACGCGAGACATTCTGGGCCTGTACAGGTGGAATAAAACGGGCCACGGTCTAAATACGTAGCTCCTACAATCGCGATAAAATCTGAGGAACCATCAGAGTTTTAAACGTGTCAAGTCGTCCATACCCAATCTTAGAGTTAAGGTTACTGTAGATTACCTCCTCTTAACTCATTTTTATCAAATACACTTTGGTGCATCATGTTAACCTGTTAAAGTCAAGGACGACAGAGGTCTTGACCCCGGAAGAACGCTGTCAGATCATAGGAAACCGCAGGGATGTCTACAGGCTGTTGGCCAACTTGAACCCCGCGAGGAGGCACCAGATAAACTAACCCGCGCAAAAACGCAAAAGATCTGGAATTATCCGGAAATGGTGAAGCTCAATGAAGAATGAAAACTGAATAACCCATTTAAATGTAGTTCAAAGTTTAAGGGTTCCTGATTTCAGTGTTTCTCACGTGGCCATTTTTCGGGACGACTTCGGCAGTTACCAGCAATGTCAACAAGACGTCGTCTGTTCGCCAAGAAAGAGGCTAGCCACTTTGGGTGGGATTTATTAACCCGCCGCCAGATTATTGCCGGCACCTTCCCAGTTCCTCAACTTTCCAGACACTTCCGACACTGACAAACTCGCAGGCCGAAAGGATTCCTGTCCACACACATCCTTTCTCATCTTCCATTCTGGCTGTTGCTACACTCTCAAACAAATTCCTGACTTTAGGAGTGTTCCTACGCAAGATTCCTTCGCTCCCTATTGTGAGACCGTTCTAGTGCAAGCGGAATCAGACCTACAGAAAGTGACCTCCTTCCTCGCAAAATGGAGCATTCTCTTCTCTCAGTACCACCAGAGCTGCTGAAACGAATTTTCGAAAGCTGTGATGATTTCTCCCAAGTTGTTGCACTTGCCTCAGTTTGCAGGCATGCCCATACAGTCTGGGTGGATAATTCAGGGGCAATCGTCTGGAGTGTGGGCAAATCCCAAATTCGTTCATTTGACGATGCCTTGATGGCGGTATTTATATCCCCGAGCACAGAGACAAACTTCCACGGCTAAAATTGCCCAGGTGCGAGCAACAGCCATTGTTCTCAAAGCTGAATTAGCTGGGAATCGCCCACCAGGGATTAACATAATGTCACTGAGCGGGAATTCTAAATTCCCAGATTTTGCCGAAGTCAAAGAAGTTCTCAATATGCAGTATCTGGTCCGATGCATAGAGTACATGTATTTCAATTCCACGAACCGGCACCCGGGCGAGCAAAACCCGGACAACCTCTTCGAACAAATGAAGTATGGTAGTTACCCCTCAGAACGACGGAGGTTTCCCGAATGTTTGAAAGAGGGTATACCAGGAGCTGAGGGCGCAACAATTGATTCCTTTCGTGATAGCTTCTACAGGGCAATGTATCGCTTGCTTATTGCTGGCGCGGTACTCACTGGAGCTTACATGGATCCCCTTTTCCGGGCTAGGGAGGAGGGAAATGCTGGTTTTTACCTACGCAACGGCTATACATGGTTTGGAGATTATTACTGGGTAGAGATGGTAGAAATGGATGTTTCTGAGCATGTAGGTCACGAAGATGTTGACCTTCCCTACATTCGTCGATCCCCCGTTTACAATTACGATGTTACGGATTGGAGCGACATCGGACAGTGGAAATATCGGGAGTATGAAACAATTTTTGGACCATTTGCGTCTTGGATTGTCGAAGATGGAAGGAATAGACAACATAAGCAGTCGCAAAATCCTGCCGGCATTAAACCGGACTGGGCAGAAAGTAGTGACGATGTTGGTGCTGTACGGGAACTAATGCTTCTCATGGTGGCCTACGATCACTTCAACAGCAAGTTTGAAAATAAACTACGATACCACGATGGTAATGGACCTGGCTACCTAGGCAGCAGGACTGTGTCGATTGTCCGATTCGGCAAGTTCAATGTCGAAAAAATCACCATGCCTGCAACAATTGAGGATCTCAAAAGCGAATATCTCTTCGCAGAATTCCATCCATGCTTCGAGGACTCGGCAGGGAAGGATATACCCTACCAATTCGACGTTTGGTGGACTTGTACTGGAATACTTGACGGACTAAACAAGAGATGGGCTTATAACAAATGGAACAGAGAGAATCCGGGGCCGCCTCCGATGCTCGAACTATGGAATTTTGCATTGCGACGTTATCTAAATCTAGGATTTAGAAAGGGAACATTTTGGATGCCTCGTCAACCAATGATCTGGGAATGTACGTGGTGGAAAGAGGTCGGCCGAGGAGAAGTTTTCCTCAATCCCAACTGGGCTGTAGTCCAGAGGTACCAGCCCGGGACAATCTCTTGGGATCATCAAAGTCTCATGAATCAGGGATAGAGGATGCAAGTGGGCTTGGCCTAATGGTGCTGTGCAACAATATCACAGCCATCAACAGAGAGGTGACTTGTGCGACATTACGGTTATGTAAAGTCGCCATCAGATTGGAAGCTCTACAACACTCGATACAAATTTTCCAGTGCCAACTAAGGGAGCGAAAGTAGGGCCATGTGTCGGAAAAGGCTTATGTCACTTCAGCTAGATGAACACATGACTCATTTATCATCCTCCTCCCAGAGATTTAAACTTTGAAGCACTCAAATGGAAAAGTGATAAATAAGCATTGAATATTAAGGTCTAATAAGTTCCATATCTAAGCAGGAAACTTGGGACTGAATGATGGAAGCGAACAATGCGCCATGCCGACTCGATATTACATTCGAACATGTGGTCATCTTCACCGTGTCTCAATGCAGAAAATTTTCAAGAGGGAAGCCAAAACCGCAATATCTCTTGAGCGACTTCCTCATGCCATCCTACTGTACTACGCAACAACTGGGACACGTCCAGTGCGGATCAGCCGGCGGTGGCGGCGGAGTGGTCGCCGGTACTAGTGGGATAGGCTTTTGATGAAGATTCCTCGTCCCGCTCACTGCATCGAGAACATCTCGGTGTTCCTTCGCTAGGGGTTAAGCAGGATCCGTGCCGTAGTTCTGATAGTAATTCAACGAGGCTTGCTTGTGCGCATCATCGATAGGAGTTCCAGCGTCGACCGCATTTTGAAAAGATTGCACCCAGTCAATGACCTCGAAATTTTGCTCAGCTACAAGCGCGCCCGTTGACGGAGAATTTGCAGGGACAGTTGGGACCCAATGAAGAAGCTGACGGTTTTCGCCAGCCATGTTGGTGAAATCTTCGCTATTGACTTGCCCGATACCCGCATTACTTAACGCGGAGCCAGTCCAAGAAGGACTGGCCTTCACAGCAGGTACGAGATACCGAGCCTGATCACCCCTTCGGAATTTATGGGTAGTTGACAAGAGATCTACTGCAGTCGTTACCATCTGGTACAAGTCAGCACCCTCGTTAACAATATGCAAGCAAAACAGCCTCCACGAGTCGGCAACAGGACTCCAGAGTACAGCACCACCCCGGACGCAGAAGCGCCTAAATTTAAAAATATGATCTCCATGGTATGAACCTTTTATTTCGACCTCAATTTGCATGGTGTGGTGGTGTGAGAGCAGGAATATATGAAACGTTTTAAACATACTGCATTAACCCGATCCCTCAATGCGGTATCAGCCGGATTATTCGCGATTCTTGTTGCCAACACTAAACGTGCTGCCTCGACGACCTTCCCTGCCTCTTTAATAATGGTGGGATATGGTATGTTCTCTGGTACTCCTCCCAACGTGTTTATAAGGGCTGCTGAAAAGAGCAGATTTGGTCTGAATTTCAGAGCGCGAGAGCCTATCGTGTTTATGTCATTGACTGCATCAGACAATGCACCGGCATTGGGATAGATCGTGCGTGTGAGGCGATTCTGAGCGTCCGTTTGCCCAGCCTTCGGCGCGTCCTTGCCAGTCATCGCCCTTGCCCAGTCCCCGGCCCCAACCCATCTGTAGAAGTCGTAGAAACTACAGATTCCTGCCAATCCTGCAGTGGCCGCTTCGGCGAGGAAAGCTTGCTCCGTGTCATAGAGAGGCCTCGCAGTGACTCAGGACGGAAGCGGCTGATGCTTACAGTCTGGAGCTATTTTCCTTTGGCCGGCAGCGACAGTTTGAAATTCTAGCTTGTATGCGGTATACATGTATACCATCTCGTACGGTTGTGCGGCGTTCAAAGCAGCAACGCCTTAGAGAACGGCTGACAGCCAAAGGCAAGGCGGTGCGAAGAAACCATAGCTGGAAATCGCTTGGGAAAGATTAAAGCAAGGTTGAGAATCAGAGATTTCGGAAATGCGACTAACGTCGACTTGCGGAAGGCATGCGATTCGTACGGTAATAACTGTAATTCAGAGCATGAACAACATCTGAAAGAAAATATAGACCAAGATAGCAGAGAGCACCTTGAAGTCTCACGAAAGAGGGGCGAATAGAGAAGTGGCGGGGGAAGACAACGAGAAAGGAGGTAGGATTGATTGACGAGCCCCCCCCTTTCGAGTTCTTTTTGCCTAGGGCGTGTTGGAAATCCGTACTTCACGCTTACATGTTCGTGAAGGTTTCATCTCCGGCACGAATATACCCCTCTACACACCATATATTGCGGCTGAATATTTTGGCGGTACGAAAGGCCATGTTGGTTGACGACCCTGTAAATTAACCAAAAGGTATTCTCATTTGCAGCGACAGGGATCACTCTGCGCCCCCCTCTGACCAGGTAGAGGATCTCATTAGCCCAGTAACGGCAACGTCGGGTACCGGAGCTAAGCGATCATCGAGATTCCCTGAGTAGAGTCAACCTCCGTAGCCTGCTACTTTACTTCGTATTACCCCACTGTTTTTGCCTTATCCCCTACTGGATTCCTCCTGATTCCGCCGGCGGTAGAAAATTCCAACTCGACGCCAGGTTCAATATATGTGCTAGATTCCTTTTTCGATGGTGTTTCGACAGCTGTCGATGCTCGAGCAATGAACAACCTTGTTCTTGATAGTAGCATCATCACACTCGATAACATTGGAGTCTTAAACGTAGACACCATCATCGCCTTTGCAAATGGATATGATGTGTCCATCCCGGCTTCGGACACTAATTTCGTTATTGTTGGAAATGTTGGCGCGGATGGGACTACAGGAATGTACTCTGGAACCTTTCAAAGTCCGCCTGATGTTCTGTTGGATCCTACGTCCGTGGGGTGGTTTCGGCAAAACTACTTTGGCAAAAGCCGGCCGCAATACCAAGAACTCGGCGCTGACTCTTTCATAAGTGTCAAGGATCATGGAGCAGTCGGAAATGGGGTCCACGATGACACTGCTGGCATAATTGCTGCGCTCGCATTAGCGGTAGGTTTCAGAGCCCCGTAGCTTGAGACGATTGTCCGTGTTGACATGTTATAGACAACGAGCAACGTAATATACTTCCTGCGGGCTCTTATGTCGTTACTTCGACAATTATAATTCCTCCCAATACCCGCATTACAGGACAAGTTTGGTCTCAAATCGTTGCAAGTGGCCCTTACTTTAGCGACGCATCGAATCCAAAGGTTATGGTGAAAGTTGGCAATCAGGGTGATGCCGGAACAATTGAGATCTTTGACATGCTGTTTACTTCAATCGGAGCGCTTCCTGGCCTGATAATGGTAGAATGGAACGTACAAGCTGATAGTCAAGGATCAGTTGGGATGTGGGATACGCATTTCCGTGTCGGGGGAGCGATTGGAACAGAATTACAGGTAGCGCAGTGTCCTCCTCAACCGATAATCCCAGCCGCATGTATAGGAGCTTCCATGATGATGCACATGACACCTAGCTCAAATGGCTATTTTGAGAATGTGTGGGCATGGGTTGCAGATCATGACATTGATGATGCTGCAAATACTCAAGTTACCGTTGCCGTTGGAAGAGGAATTCTTATCGAGTCTGAAGGACCAACTTGGCTTATTGGGACGGCATCAGAGCATTCAATGTTATACCAGGTCTGTCTGCCAAAAAATTCCCCTTTTTCTATAAAGTATCATTCAGCTAGGTGCCAGTATTTTCAACAGCTCGAACTCTGGTCTTTGGTGGTTCAGAGGTTTTCATTATACCTAAGCAGAGAAAAGAAAAGGATCACCATTGCTGGATAGGGCTAATATTGTAACTAGTATAACTTCGCCAACAGCCTCAACACATTTGCGGGTATGATTCAGACCGAATCCCCATATTTCCAATACGCCGTTGCAACCGAATCTCCTGGCCCTTTCAACACAACAAATGACCTCTTTCCAAATGACCCCACCTTTCCCGACGACATGGACACATGCACCGGCGATGACCGTTCTTGCAACTTTTCCTGGTCAGTTATGCTTTCTGGTGTCAGTAACTTGACAGTTGCGGGTGCCGGGCTTTACTCATGGTTTGACGCATATGACCAATCGGTCTGTGTTGATGCCCAAAACTGCCAGCAACGACTCGTCAATGACCAAGGCGAAAATGACGGCGTGTTTATCTGGAATCTTGTCACTATCGGCTCGGTCGAAATGGTCAGCGATACGTACAATGACAATAGTAATACGATTTTCGCCGCAAATAATACTCAGCTTGATAGCCATCCTTTCGTAAGCACCCCGTTTCAATATGCGGACCTCTACTTCACTCTTCCGCTAGTAGGGACTCAGTTTTAGACTTGCAGCCTCTTCAAGATTCGCCAGAAACCCTATGCTAATTCTTTCAGTGGAGCGCTCTCGCGGCATATCTACCTGATTATGCGCCCGAGATAACAGGTTGTGATGACGATGGTGACACTCGTGCTGTCTGCCAGGTAGCATCAAACTGCGACTTCACCCTGCAGTTTGATACCTTAGATGCAATCCAGGCCGCGAGCGCAAGCGGATCCATAAGTGATTCTTGTGTCTCATTCTATGCGCTCCACACTCTTGGAAATTTGATCAACGGTGAAATTGCCAATTACACTGCCGTCAATACCGGTTATGATGGTCTCTTCAAGTACTATGTTGAATATGTCAAAAACATAGTTCCTGATGCGCTTGGAAGCTTCATGGCTCTTCCGACACCAATTTCGCCCAATGGAGGTGACGGCCAACAATATTTTGACTGTACTTACACTAGAACAGGGCCAGTCAACCCGAAAACTTACTCTTAAGCTTGTCCAATAGCGGTAAGTACCCCTAATCATTTTTCGAAAAATCTGTATGCTAAGGTTTCAATCTCCAGCTCTCGGACTTGTTTGTTCCCGGATCCTACAGCATACAGTACACGCTCAGAGATTCAGATGGCTTCTTTAAGGCGTTATCTTCAAAGTATGGCATTGAGCAGTCGTGGGTTCAATTCAGCACAACCAACGTCGTGACTCTGTGTCCTCACAGAGCCATTGTAGCATGCTTCCAAAACGATGTGACGAATATCGGACTTCCACAGGCGTCGTCAGGATTCACGCCAACAAACCCCAAGGACATCATCACGCAAGCCTTGTCCCAGATATCGACCATGCAAGACATCATCCTCTCTCGACAGCTTGACGTCATGAGCAACAACTGGGCCAACAACACAGACGATCTCGTCGAGACCTTCTCCATGCCGGTGTTCATTATCGCGCAAGCAGTGGACAGCATGAACTCCGTGAAAGATATTGCAGCGCAGCAAAAAAAAGAGGACCAGATCAAACTCGTCATCCTAATCCTAGGCATCATCTTCTCCTTCATCCCGTTCCTCGACGAGCTCGGGCCTGCCCTCGACCTGGCTGACGGGGTGTTTGAGGTGACTGCTGCAGCGGGGAACATAGGCTTAGCTATTCAGGGCATCGTGGCCAGTCCTTCATCCGCCCCAATGGAGATTCTGAGCGCGCTTACCTTGGGGAAAGCAAAGACATCGGATGATTTTGCTGGATTGGCAGCGGCGAAGAGGGCGATTTCCGAGGATAGCTTGTCGAGTATTGGGCCGACTTTCAAGACTGACGAAGATACTCTGGAGAACACGCTGAAGCACGGTTGCTTCAGCAAAGAATGAGCACGGCTTGCTTTGTGATAGGGTTCGGCTCTGCAGAAAATCAGGAAAGGTGTGCATATTTCCGGAGGATGGGTCCCATAGCATCATGTACTGTACATTCAGATGTTCTATCTAATTACTTTAAATTTTTCCAGTGGATAACTTTTTTCCTATAGCACGTGGGGACTCGGAGGCCTACTGTAAAACACATAGAAAATGTTGATTAGGATCCAATGGGGCCCGCCACTAGGATCCCAAAGTAGGTTTACTTCAAGTCACTATATCTACCCACCCAGCCGCAGCACCAGGTACAGTAACAGCATGGATGCGGCCGAAGGGGAGCTCGCCATCTTCACCATCCTTTAGGCCTACGCCGTTTCGTATTTTTTCAAGAGCGCATTTTAAGGGGGCACGGCCAGAACCGTTCAGACCATCAACTCTTTTGGTCTTGGCATTGTAATAGAGACAGAACATATCACCACCAATCCCAGTGGAGCCTGGTTCCGTCAAATTTAACCCGGAAGCTGCAAATTAAAGCACTAAAATAGTTTATGTATTCAGCGAAGAGACGTACCAATAGTCACAGCAGCATCCAGTATATAATATTAGAATTTCTTGCGAAAGTTGGGTTTGAGAACTCACAACAGCATTACCTCCGGCCTCAAGAATTTTGAGACTGCACTTAGCAGCTAGAGGTTGCGTGCATGCAATTATGCCCTCTGTGCTATCACAACACTTCTTCTGCTCGGGAGGGTGCAAAAGCTGGCGCCGTCTGAGGGTACACTGAGTTAACGTTCAACGGCATCTTGAATCTACTAAAAAATATACTGGGATCTAGGTATATATAAGAGTTTATCAGTCTCTCAGTCTACTATGTGTAGACTTACAAAACAGAGTAAAATATTAAGAAATAAGAATTGGGCCACGCTCTTCGCTCTAGAGAACAGAAAAAGAAGAAATAACAAGAAATCTCGAATATAGGAAACAAGAACTGGCGTGACACTTGAAACGACGAATGCTGCAAGGTGTTTATAGGGGCTTATTAAATACAGATTTTACGTCATTTAGAGGGGCTTAGTGGATATACATTTCACATGATTCCACAGACGATGTGACGATATGTACATATACGGTGATCCGTCTGTACGTACAGCGGGATCCAGGACTCTGGCAGTACAGAGGGGTTTTGGCATAAAGCCAGATCAAGTTTAAGTAATAAAAGTCTTAAAAATCGCAAACTGGTAAATCCGATTAAAAGAAATTACGAATATTTAATTTTTTTTGACCCCAATTTTCATTTTAAATAAGAGAAATAAAGATAGTAATTAAGAGTCATATGAATCTCCATTTAACCTGTGAATATTAAATTGAGATCTAGCTGTTTTATTTTACATTTTCGAGATAAAGTGTTAACATAATGTGCTTGTACTCGCGTCTCGATTTGCATTGATTACGTGAAACGGTAACAGATGGCTGCCTCTGAAGTTGTGGAACGACGTGGCAGTCATGTCAAAAGGTCAAGGAGCAAGCAGTGAGTAATGATTTAATTGCGGTCCAAAGCACCTATAGTGGTTAGTGGTTTTGCCCAACACTGTTAGTTGGCGGTTCCTCTCACATCCGCCACACAGCGCCCCAAATAGGCCTGGTTATTGCGATCAGTTCGCTGTGTTTAATGCTCCCATATATGATCGCCTCAATAGTCATCCGCCGCGATACATTGGAGCATATAAGTGATAGAACAAGTCATTTCGCCAACAAATTCCCATATTGTAATCTTACAGAATAAGTGGTCCGCATGGGGATTATATAAACCGACTAACACTGGAAAATGCAATTAGCATCATGTTTATCTCCATCTTTTCCCGGTCGAATATCTGTAGTAGGATTGCTCGAGCTAGTGGCGTACCTATAAAAAGAATATGCGACGGTGGTCGCGCTTGGAAACTCTGTCTTATCCTATCACATTTACTGCACTGCTCAGAACAAATGTCGGCGTAGGCTTTACTGCCATGGCAAGGATCGTCGTGGTTATCGTAAAGACTGCGTATATTTCTTATTGCATAGCAGGATATAAATCAGGACTCCCGAAACTTGGTGACCAGAATCCCCATGGCGACTGGTACGTGAAGTTTCTGGCGGAATTAACGTTAACATTTCCAGACACAGTTGAGGAGGTCATAAAAAAGCTTAAGACGATACATACACTAGTTGTCCTTGTAAGCTTTGTATCTTGGGATGACCACCGTATTGCAGGGACGTTAAGCTAGGCCATTTGGCCAAAGTTGAGTTGTCGGACGAATCCAGGCCCAGTTGAGATCTAGGAGACAGTGGTGAGCCTGCAGTCTGTGATATTGGTGTTAGTACTGTAACAAGATGGAGCGAAGTGCAGTGGCTCACCTTAAGAGGAAATGGGATGTGAATAGGACTATACCTTGGACTGGTAGAGGGCCCATATAGCTCTAACCTTAACATCCCATTTTCCCGCCTTAGTTCGTTATTGTCATACTCTAGGCACTTAATCTCCTCTAATCGTTCGTTCTTATATTTCTGCGCTTGCTCTAGATTCTGTAAATACTCTTTCCGCCTCTTACCTATTTTATAACATGTGTTAAAATTGGGCTAAGAACTAAGGAAGCTATGAGACATACGAAATTCTCGTTGTGCAAGACGATTATACTATTGCATATTAGATTCATAGCCATCCGTGAGTATATATTTTTCAGGAGCTAACCTGGCGCTTGTATTCTTCCTTGCTAATTTGGACGTCCATTTTACATGAGAGTGTGACCTTCTCTGAGCGCCGGTGGCCACTGTTCTGCATTGTAAGGCGGAGGCAGAGTGTTGGCGATGAACGTAAAGATAAATTCGGTTTAGGAAGAAACGATACGGATATACACGACGTTACGCCGGCGCTATTATATACGCCCTTCCAACAAGAATCCAGTCCCACCAAAAGCATTGGGAGATACGTTCGAAATTACTCGGAGCATAGCCCAGGCTTCCAGTATTTTAGGTGGGGCTTAGGATATCATGCACCCTCCTGCAAACACTGCTACCAAAATCGACGTCTCAAGCTATGGAAATCACCTCGTCAGTATTAGAACGTTCTGTATCCTACGGAGGGTATCTCGGATAGTAGAATTATTAATAGTATCCGTGGCAGGACGCACGCACTGCCTCCCTCAGTAATCTCGTTCCATCCTTGAAGCTTTTCACGGCAAGTCACGCACAATAAACGAGGTAGCCAATCGTTGCCGTTCAACGTAATCGATGCAAACCGAAACGCGGCTGACGCTTGTACCCACACACTATTACCTTGACCATACTATTGGCTGATAACTTTACTAGTAACCTTTAAGGCTTAGCCGGGCTTACTAGAGGGGCCGCTATGACCACGACTCCCGGCAGTGAGATGGCGACTCTACCATGGCATAAATTACGGGTAGATACAAGTCGCTCACGCTTGGAAAGAGTGAGAGATCTCCGACTCAATGGACCACATACGACTCAATGTCGAGGATGGAAGCGCACTGCATATACGTAACATGCCGGGCAGCCCCCTTGCTTGGTCGGAAAGGTTGAATTGCTCGGCCAGCACCTTCATCAGATATTTAGCCTTAGGCATTAATATATGACTAATCCCGGGTCTAGGATTTGGAATGCAACGAAGAAACTTCTAGTCCTCTTTATAGACGGATACACAACATTGCTCAGCTTGTGAGGTATAAGGCCCCGCTGGAAATGGCAGAGAAAGATGGAGGTCAAAATCTTCGGCGAAGGAGGAAGTTCGGGTCGAAGGTGAAAACAGGGTGCCAAACTTGCAGGTGTGTCGGACCCTTCATGGTTGCCATTTCACGCCTCTGACTTCCCTAGGATCCGACGTATCAAGTGTGATGAATCTAAGCCGGTTTGCCAGCGGTGCGCCGATACTGGCATGGCATGCGGATATACCCATGTATTCAACTACTACAATTCAACCGCCAACTATGGTAGTCTCGAGCCACTAGGTCTGCAGGTTTCCATTCCTGGCACAAGAGACGAGAGGCGTGGCTTCCGCTATTATGTACAGAAGACAGGCCCAGAACTATCTAGTCACTATGACACGGTGCTCTGGGAGAACTTGCTGGTTCAGGCATCTTTAGCAGAACCGGCTCTGAGGCATGCCATTGTCGGGCTTGGGTCTCTTCATGAAGCGTTTCAAAATAAGCTCCTAGACTACTCGCCCAACATCATCGAGAGTGGATTTGCAGTGAATCAGTATACCAAAGGCATTTGCTGCTTGAGGCAATCTCTCGTTGCTAACGGTGGATCTCAGCAGCGCATAATCACGTTGCTGGCGTGCATTATTTTCTCCTCTTTCGATAGCGTTCGAGGTTACCTCACATCAGCACTAGTAAGGCACATATAGCTGCTCATGCTGCGGGCTCTATTGATTTCATCTAGGTTCATCTGCGCAGTGGCATCAAGATCCTCCAAGACCTGAGGTTAAATTCTGGAAACAAAGAAGTAAAAATGCTAGAAATTCTAGCCCACGCCTTAACAAGACTCAGCCTGCAACTATTCTTATACGCTGATAAAATGTCCTTTGCGGACCGAAAATCCATCGCTGATGAATTGAGCGAGTTAACTGAACGAGAAGTCAGAATTCCAGCTGTCTTCACAGCATTAGACGATGCCCGCAACACCTTCAATATATTGTTCCTTTGTGCATTCCGGATCACCCTGCTCCTTGACACGGATTCACTTCCCAGCGCACAGAAGGAAATCGCACCATTACTCGCTAGGAATAAAGGCCAACTTACGCGTTGGTGGGGGGCCTTCGCAAGATTCCTCGGGGCTAATGCTGCGACGTTTGGCAATAGAGAAACCCGAGGTAGCGCCATACTACAAGTGCAGTATCTTACTGCCCATATCGCTCATACCACTATACCGACCACAGACGATGGACACCAGAAAGTTGGCCATTTAGTATACAATCTGAAAAGATTAATGCCGCACATGGAGGATTTCAGGAGAGTGGTTGACCTCTCCCGGACTCTCATAATGGCTTACGAGGCAGATTCAAAATGCGGCATGTCTCCTATGAATTTCTCTGTGGATATGGGGGTAGTTGGGCCTTTGATTATGTGCTGTCATAAATGTCCTGATTATGCGGTGCGGCTAGCGGCGCTAGATATCCTCCGGCGCTGTCCTAGACGAGAAGGTATGTTAGATAGTGCTGTGATGGTGGAACTCATTCAGGAAACGTGGAAGCTGAGGCAACCATACGAGATTCAAGGACAAGATATTGTCGACGAAAAGGGCCAGTCGGTCCCTCTCCATTCGGTGCTTGATCTTATCTTCGAGGATGGAATGAAGTGGCAGTGGGCGTGGAATGAAAAGGCATTGAGGACAAGAGTTGTACCTCGAAGTGCAGATCGCGATCCGGCTGAGAATGCAACGCGCATAGATATGTTGCATGACGAGTAGAAAGCGGAAATAAAACATCTTCAAGGACATTTTAATTAATTGATCGGTAAATACATGGTGTGCCCGGCAATCCCCAGAAGAGCGCGGTGCTGCACCTCGTACGCGAGCTGAGTCATTGTCCCGCATACAGTCTAACTACAGTACACGAATCCTACGTAACAATATACGTATATTGCGTGACTGAGTGGAAGATTCTTGCGTTGTTGCTTATTCTTGTTGTTCAGAACATTGCTCTGTCTTCTTTTTATCTAGAGAGAGTCGGGCACCCACATTGGGTGCCAATTACCATACGTAACTTAATGTTGTGCCTATCATGTGAGAAGTGCGAAATGTATCGTTAGCCGATCTATACGGCCACAGCCCCGTTTATGGGCTCGATGACGATAACACGATCAAAGGGTAAGCTCCTTACGCCTATCACAAAGATCACTGGTATCGGCGTCTTTCCACAGGAAATTTAACAGCAAACCGACATGTGGGCCATAAATTTGTAGACTTATGGGGAAGAGACTTGAGATGCCTAAATCGTAAATTCGTCTCGCAACGGGGTGCGTCTCTCGATGCAGGGACTGACGTTAGCCCCCTCAGAGTAAAATGGGGAGTGATGCTGATGTGTCCTAAGCCTCGTAGATATATGGCGCATGCAGGAAGTGATTCATAGATGAACGTAAATATTTTACGTGCAGCGAGACTAGCTTCGCCTTAGTGATCGTAGCCATAGTACAAAACTAAGTCCGTAAGCTTACCAACAGGTATATGTCTGCTAAACACAAAATAAACAATGCTATCTGTTTTATTCTTCTACGTTCTTCTCGTGAAATCGTAATCATGGCTAAGGTCAGAACCGACATTGCTATTATTGGTGGCGGCCTCTCAGTAAGTCTCCCTAACGGCCGCTCCTCGTGAAATTGAATCTTAAAACTTAATTCAATAGGGCCTTGTTCTCGCGCTCTCACTCCACAGGCATGGAATTAAGTCCACAATCTACGAATCTCGATCGCGATTAGATTTTGCTGGGGGATACATTGGCCTTGGGCCTAATGCACTTCGTGTCATTCACCACTTGGGCCTTTATAACGCTGTTCTTGAGGATGCTTATACCTACGAAAAGCTGGAGCTTATGACTTCCGCTGGTTCTGTGATAGGAAGTTTCTGGACAGGGTCTCGGGTCCAAGGCTTCCCGTCCATACGAGTTCGGCGATCAAAGCTCAGGGATGTGCTCCTGTCAGCAATTTCTAAGAACAGAACTGAGATCGTGTATGGGAAAGAGCTGCAGAAGTTGAGCGAGGTTAACGATGTGGTTGAGTTGGTGTTCGGAGATGGGACTGTTGTGACTTCGAGTCTCGTTATAGGGGCTGACGGATTGAGGTCGACAGTCCGGAAAGCGATCGCTCCGGAAACTCAGCCGTACTATAATGGCCTCACAGTTATCTACTGACTGGTAGAAAAGAGCAGCTGGATCAAGAAGCCTTGGATTTCTCGATACCCAGCATGATCTTGGGTCCGGAAGGGAGCTTTACCGTCATCCCCGTCGACCCGCCTGGTAACCGACTCGGGTTTATCACGACTCTCCAGTTGCCAGATCGGCCAATGGAAGAATGGCAGGCACTTTGGAAGGACAAAGATAGTCTAAAGGCTATCATGGAAGGGTCTTTCGGCAAGGAGAGCTGGCCAAAGATTGTGGGGGCACTCTGCCGAGAGACTGTAGATGATGAGGTTTTGGCTTGGCCGTAATTCTAGCCTCCCTTCATTGCAAACGGCATGGCTAACCACATGCAGAATATTTGTGCTGCCTGACCTGGCACGGCGGACATCAGCATCGAGAAAGGTAATTCTTATCGGAGACGCAGCACATGGCATGTCGCCTGCCTGCGGGCAAGGCGGAGCCATGGGTTTGGAGGACGGAGAAACGCTTGCCTGGGTTCTCGCACATGATAGCACGTCTCAGAAGCTGCTTCCTAGGTGGGCTGCGCACCGCCAACAGCGAGTAAGGGCAGTTGTGGCCTAAACAGTCGAAGCGGAGAGAAGAAGAAATCCCAGCGCTAACCTGGTATTACAGAAAATTAAGGAGTGGGTTATCTGGGGCCTAATATGGTATCATGGAGAAGCTGGTATGAGTGCCTGGGTGAGCAATTACGACGGTGAGAAGGAGATGGCGGCTCTTTCTATGCAGTGATAAATGAAGATTAGGCTATAATCTCAGGATGGTTGATGATATTATTCTGCATCCTAGCTCTTGGCTACGAGCCCGCTGACTCTGCCATGCACTTTGCTCTGCTTCGACTAATACAGAGCAATGATGCAGGAGCCGCTTAAGTCCGACAAATCAATTAATACAGTGGAACCTGCATGTGAGGCGGACCGAATCACATATTCTTATAACCTAACTTAGGCGCTTCTTATTACTTGTATTGATCAAGGGTTCTAGTCTAAAAATTGTGCAGCACATCTCCACTCTGTGGCTTGGCTTACTCGAACTCGTAAGAGGAATGTTATGATTTGTACATCCAATCGCTGCTCAAGAAATCCGCTTTGTTTTCTTGTCTTAGTTAGGCTATCTCAGCCACAGAAAGTGGACAATTTGTTAAGGGTGGGGGATAGTATTGGTATCTAGGTAAATAAGCGAGGAATATGGTGTACATTTATTTACCCTAGATACAAGTATTTTCTTCCACCCTTGCAAAACGCAGGCAGTAATTATCGAGCTTCCTATTGGCCACAGAGATTGTCCGCCCAATTTCCACAATTTCTAGGGCTTTTTCAGTGACTTACGTAAAATTACATTGGTGTACATATAGACAGCATTCGTGGCCACTTCATTCTTCTTTCTAAAGCGACTGGGTAATTATACCTATCAAGATGCACCGGGCTGTCCTGCTCCCTCAAGCGCCATATCTCCTCTGCCTTCTTTCCCAGATCTGGTCCGCCTCAGCAGGATGTCAGAATTTCACTTACGCATTGAATCAAACAATTTACGAACTTGGAGCTCCAATAGATCTAGACTCCCTCTCATGCCTTGCAGCTGATCCTGACAATCCAGTTAATTCCGCATTTCCCCAAGGGTACTGTGAATTCCCTCCTAAATCATACAATATCACTGTGGCTCCACAACTCAGAGCTAGCCTCATATCACAGCGAAATTTCTCCCAAAACTGTCCCAATTGCTGGGATCTCCTCGAGTTATCCCCGGGATGTAGCAGTATTTGCTGGAGCTATTTCAACTTTGTCCCCTCCGAGCCTGATAGCGAAGACCGCGAAGCCATCCTTACCCTGGCACAGGATGCTTTGAAGGTACACACAAACCTCACAGTTTTGATCCAGTCGGTCACCACATCAGTCTCTATCAAGAACGCTGCCACGCCGGACGGGCTGTTTGTCCGGCCAGGACAAAATAGCACGCTGGTATTTCTGCCGCAACTACTATACATAACGGGGATCGTAGATGGTTGTGTGAATCAGACACTGAATGGACTGGCTATTCGAGTTGCTACACTTGATTTTCAGCCGTCCCTAGCACTGAATCAAACTCCTGGCATCTTTGTCCAGGATTCTCAATCTTTACCTGCGAACGATACAAGCACCAAGAAGAATGCGGCGGATGGAGGTAACGGGTCCACTAGTAAGGCACTGGTATGGATACTCTGGTCACTCGCGTTGGGAACAGCTTGCGCTTGAGGGGTTTTTAAGATTATAGCGGATGATGTGAAGTGGAAGGCGTTACATGGGTTCCGGAGAGGTGCGTTGCACAGACAGGTATGGCAAGGGCCCAAATTTCACTAATCCCGAATCAATCGGGTACCGCGTTACCCTAGCGGCACTCCTATGCGCCGCAATCACGGTAATATTCGTAGGCATACGTCTTTACACTAAGCGCTTTTTGATCAAGCATTTGCACATTGATGATTGTAAGTCTTGTTTTTCAAAGCATTAGCTAGAGCTGACTGTATGTTTAGATTCGATCATTTTTGCACTGGTATAGTACACCCTCCGCTCTTTGCTGCCTGCTCGAAGCTAACATTCTCGTCCCCCTATCAAAGCTATGCGCATTTGCGTACTCTGTCCTGAATATCTGCCGTTCGTAACTTCATGATGCCGATTCAATGCAGCTTTATAGCTAATCTACCATATAGAGACGAGCAATGGTTCGGGGGTCCATATATGGGATGTTCCCCTTGACAAGTTCCAGAAATACATCCAGGTATGAGCAGGTCAACTCAAGTCTAATGCCGCTCTTCATCGTGGCTAATTTTCTAACTGTATAATTTGTTAGCTTGGTATAGGTGGCGCTATAACCTATGGTCTAGCCACTCTTTTTACCAAGGCCTCGATATTGTTGTTCTTCGTTCGACTATCACCCAGCACCACTTTTACAATTGCAACATATATTGTTCTATTTGTTTCGATAGGGTATTGTCTAGCGGGCGCGTTTGCATTTCTATACCTTTGCAATCCTATTCGAAAATATTGGGATTTTACTGTTCCCGGAACATGTGTCAATATTGGCCAGGCTTTCTTGGCTGGCGCCGCTCTCAACGTCGTGACGGATGTGACTATTCTCCTTCTCCCCATCTGGTTACTATGGCCTCTTGAGCTACCAATGAGGCGAAAAGTAGGAGTCGCTCTCATCCTTATGACGGGTTCATTGTAAGATCCCCCGTCAACCTTTGGGGAGGAGTTTCAACTGATCTTCGGACAGTGTATGTGCCGTAAGCATAGCCAGGCTTGTGGTCATTCCATCCGGCCTGAAGGACCCAGATAGCACTTGGCGCTACGTTCCCAACTTGATATTGTGGTACGTAGAGTAGAGCATATATCCAGCCTTCCATTTGCGCTAATTAAGACAAAATTGTAGCATTGTCGAGATGTATACGGGCATCATCTGCTCCTGCCTGCCTAGCCTCAAACGCTTCGCCAAACACCACTGGCCAAATTTGTTTGGAAATGACGAGCACCCCAAACCTGTGATGAGTGGATTGACCGGGCTCTACACAGATCTAAATCAACCACTAGAAAATGGCGGGCACGCATCAGATGTCTGGAATGATAACAGCGCCCCTCTGAAAGAGCAACGAAGCGGCTCGATTAGCACGGGAAATCTCAGCCTTAAACATCCTGTGACTTCCGTTACGCCAGTGTAGCGACCGAAAAACGCAGTTCTGGGTCAGCCATTACTGTGTTGGAAGCCATGGTCAATACCACATGCGTTGATACTCCCAAGTGGCTATCAGTCTCAGTTCATATCTGATAAATTAGTGCAAATTGAACAAGCGCTGAGGCAGACTAAAGAGTTGTGCTATATATGCTGAAGCAAATTGGATCACTGATATTCAATTTCTTCCCTTCTTTGACGTTAATAACAAAATATTTATTGAAAAGCATCTTCTACCAGCAAATGTGGCGTGGCCCGCTTGGTGTCGATATATATCCGGGTTTCGACTGAGGGATGAAGAGGCTGCAAAACGGTACCATTTCGGGCAACTACGACTAACGCGCCTCAATTTCCTTGTTCGGATACTTCGGCCAAAGGGAATGTGGAACCATCGTCACTACAAGGAGATGTACTGGCACACCGGCTCGTACCTAGAAGATTCTTCGCACTCTTTTTATTCGTATTTGCTAGTCTGTCCCTGGCCCTGTCCGCCTGGCAGGTGATTCTAGGCCTACCCCGAGACCAAGTTACTGTAACGCAGTTCCGAATGAATGTTGTAACGATGAAGCGGGCGGCGTGGATTTTCGGCCTCCTGGTACTTGCCATAGTGGCCACATGCTGGGCCTTGCTGATATTTGGTCCATTGGCGTATATCTCCTGCCAGATGCAATTCGGATACAGGCTGAAGAGAATTCAGAAGAGGAATATGAAGCTGGAGGGTAGCGTAAGTCGAGTCAACGACGAAAAAAACAGGTCATAGGCCAACGCGCACATCATTACCCAAGGCCACCCATCACTCACCGATGGTTCCCAGTGTCCAGCTTGAATTGAGGTGCAAGAGACGCTAGATCAACCATCATCTCGACGCAAGATGCGTGGAATTTACCTCCGGTTGCCGATGCCCAGGACAATTCGGTAATCGCCCGTGATAGGGCGGTTATTTCCTGGTGGAGAAGCATCTGCGATAGCGCACTTCCATACCACGCATCCCGCCCAGGCTATATCACTCAGCGGAGATGGCTGTAAAGAAAATTGTTGAGTACGCGAAGCACTTCTAGACCATCCTCTGTCATCCGCTCCTCCCCGATAGACCGTATCCCCACCCCAGACATCCTCATGCTCAAGTCCTTTGCCTTCATCGTCTGGACGCGGTCCGGGCTCGAATGACGCGTCGGAGTCGCCCCTTCCATCACAACCCTCACTCCCTTATCCAATTCTCAAGAAGCTGAGTGACTTGATTGATGAATAAATGAATGAATGAATCGGCCACCTTATACCACAGCTAAAGAAGATCTCTCTAAGATATCCGTGGCGTGTCTCGTAACATCTGCACGCCCATTTTTCTGCTGGCCATTATAGTCACGTGATTCAAGAGCATCTTTTACCTGGCGAGAGTGATTAAGTGATGAATATATAAAATCGTTAGCCTACTCACGTTTAGGAACTCGATGACAAAGCACTGTCCCGGTGGATTGCTCAAAGGTAGGCTGGGGGTGTACGCCGGGAGATCCGTTCTCCAGACGCAGGGTCGTTGCAGGTGTTGACACTTCGCGCAGCTCGGCTTCAACTCATCGCATTTGACCTTGTTTAGTCAGTTAAAGCCGCATGCAGTGCAGGAGTGGGCAGGGAAACCTGTCCTTGTGCGTGAAACCGGAGTTTTGATCGCCCCCCCCCCTGGAGCCATTTGCCAACGTAAACGATGGCCGCTCGCCGGTATTAGACAGGAGGTCGAGACATCTTCCTCGTTGCTATCGATCTATCGATAGTACAGCGAGAAGAGGACGTGGTGTTGGAGAAGGCGATGCAAAACCGCCGGGACTGGCATGTTGTTGGTCTCTCATGAGAGATTCAGGAGCGGCGCTGATAGCGTAGGAACAGAGTCGTCTCGGCAAAGAATTTATGAAAAGTAAGGATTGCATCAGTGCACTTCTATAATACTGTGATGCAGCTGAGCCTATGAAGAAGAAAGAGCAAATCTCTTTCAATCTTGCATGCAAACCAGCCATCCTACCCCGCCCCCGCACGGTTGTCATGGACCAGGCGGAAGTTTCCGTCCGCCCGCCCAATAACGGCAGCGCCACAAGCGAAAGCCTCGAAATATCGGTCATCTCCACCACAGGGTTCTTTCGCAATGCTCTCCTACCGAGTACAGTACCAGTAGGAGATCAGTATCATTGTTTGCAAGTATCGTCACAGTTTCAGAAACCTTTCGCAATGTTGTTCCGCAGCGTTGTCATTCTTGTTTTTGCGTTCTTCAGCCCACTTGTCGTCAGGGCATCTGCACCGGAGGGGAGGCGGCGGCTTCGTTCAAGCGCTTTCGCCGTCCCTGGAACCGATGCCACATATGATTACATAGGTAAAGATCACCAGCTAGCAACTCCAAATATGCCCAATATCCAGCCTTCGCTCTATTCTTTATTCGAAACAAAGCGAAACAGACTGCTTACAGCGTGCCTCCTATAGTGGTGGGAGGGGGATCTGCCGGATTGACCATCGCTTCGAGACTTGCCGAGTTTGCTTCTGTCGCAGTTATAGAAGCCGGCGGTTTCTATGAGCAAGACAATGGCAATCAGAGTGTTGTTCCCTTTCTTGGACTGGTAATGCCATTTCTCGCAACAACAGAGGGATATCCGAAGCAACCCCTGATGGATTGGGGATTGGTGTCGTCGCCCCAGGCCGGGGCCAACAACCGAAAAATCCACTATGCACAAGGAAAGACTCTAGGGGGCTCTTCCGCTATCAACACCATGGCTTATCTCCGTGGCACACTGGGGTCGTACCAGCGCTGGGCAGACATCGTAGGTGACCCCACCTACACCTTTGCAAACTTGCTACAATATTTCATCAAATCTACCCATTTCACTCCACCTAACCTCCAAAAACGCAACACACCAAATGCCACGGTGTTTTATGACCCCTCAGTGTTTGACAACAGCAAGGGCGGCCCAGTACAAGTGTCGTATGGCAATTGGGTCGATCCAACAATCAACTGGCTCTCAAGCGCCTTACGGGCTCTTGGCCTTCCACTGAGTCCCGTTGGGTTCAACAGTGGCTCATTGTCTGGCTATGGAGCCTGGGTGACCTCTACCATCTCACCTGAGGATGCCGAACGCTCTACCTCACAGAGCAGCTACTTGGAGCAGGCGATCCAGAACACTGGAATCATGATTTACGCACATACCCAAGCAAACAAAATCCTTTTCGATTCGTCGAAAAAAGCATCAGCTGTCTCTGTGTCTACTCAGGGACTCGAATACTCGTTATCCGCGAACAAAGAAGTCATAGTTTCTGCGGGCGTCTTCCATTCACCTCAACTACTCATGGTGTCAGGTAAGCCAATCCCTACATCAAATTTTCTATCAAATTTTTCTATCCCTGGTATTAAGGGACAAAGGCATCGGACCTCAGGCCACACTAAAGGCGCTCGGCATTCCAGTATTGTCAGATCTGCCAGGCGTGGGCCAGAATCTTTGGGACCCAGTCTTCTTCAACGTTCTGTGGGAAGTCAACACGCCTAGCAGTGGCACTGTTATTGCAGCTAATCCTGCAGAGGCACTCGAAGAGTACCTGAACGACGCAGCAGGCCCCTACAGTTCAGCCGGCGGCTATTTTGCCTTCGAGAAAATCCCAGCCAGTCTACGGCAGAACTTCACGCAACAGACTGCTTCAGCGCTTGCGTGGTTCCCGACTGACTGGCCAGAAGTAGAGTACATTGTCAGCGGATTCCCAAGCGGTACTGGTAGTACGATTGGGGCAGTAAGTCCTACGCTCTTGGCCCCGCTTTCACGTGGCAACGTCGCGATTACCAGCCAAACAATGTCAGACCCACCGGTAATCAATTTGGGCTGGCTTACAGACCCCGCAGACGCTGAAATAGCTGTTGCGGCTTTTAAACGCTGCCGGCAAATCTGGAACACTGGTCCTGCTATGTCGATTAGAATTGGCCCGGAACTCGTCCCCGGCGCGGCGGTCTCGAGTGACGCGGATATTCTGAGTTATATCCGTCAGAGCGTGACACCGATTTGGCATGCCAGCTCAACTTGCTCAATGGGGAAAGCAGGCGATCCTATGGCCGTGGTCGACTCGACGGCGAAGGTGTTTGGAGTGAAAGGCTTAAGGGTAGTTGATATTTCAGCATTTCCTTTTGGGGTGCCGACTCACCCTCAGGGGACAGTTTATATGCTAGCAGAAAAGATTGCAGACGATATTAAGAACAGGAAATAATTATATTCTCTAGACAATATAGTAAGATATAGTTAGAGGTAACTGCAATTTTCTATACTACCCTTAGCTTAGCCCTATCAAAAACTATAGACAGTATAAATATCTTACTAGTTTTATTTCCTAATATAATATATTAACCAGATATAAGGGTTAATATAAGATAGTATTATATATACTTAAGGCTTTAATTAATATTATATGTTGACTGTGTTAGGGCTTCAGGCATATATATCACGATGTCTCAGAGTTAGTGGCAATATACAGTGGGTTATCAAAAGTCTGTGTTCAAGCGAATCCCCCACATTTTTCAGGGTAACTGAACTCAATTAAATTAATTATAACTCAACCAATTAGCTAGCTAGCTACCTAATATTAGTATGAATCGAATGCCCAGCTAAATCCCTTCAATTCTAGTCGCCTAATATTTAGTGTACCATCCTCTTGCAGCCTTGAGTGCATCAATCCTCTTTTGCATCCCTGATGCAAGCTTATTTAAGAGCTCCTCTTCAAGTAGCTCCTATGCCTCCTTTGCTGCTCTAATTAAGAATTGCCTGGTCGCGTTATTATCATTCATGGTTATAAGCTCTGGATATAACTCAATTATCTTGGCTTTGAGTATTTTCCACAAGTTCTCGATTGGATTTATATCTGGTGAAAAAGGCGGATGATCCATTACATTAATATCCCTCTCAGCAAACCATTCCTGAACCAATATCGCTGTATGTACCCGTGCATTATCATGCATGAAAAAGGTATCAGTTTCGAGTATTGTTGGTATATATTCCTCAAGAACCTCGATATACCGGCGTGCTGAAACTCCCCCTGACGCAGATGCAGGA